>CM072692.1:4040433-4050433 GCA_036884735.1 Huso huso
ACGTTCATCATAGTGAATATTATTAACACGCATGTCGGTCTCTCGCTGATTAAATAGCCCGTGGGTTCTGCTGTCGGCAGAGATATTTAAATAAATTAAATAAATTACAAATTGCATTAGTTCATTCCACATTCCTTTTTTTTAAAAAAAAAATAATACACTTAATAGCACAATTCTCTGTATTTATTATCATACAACTTAAAACCTGCACAACCAAGAAAGAAAAATAACGATATTTGTGTTTATTTAAATAGATTACCAGCCCACGCTCAGCAAAATGTAATGTTATTATGAATAGCGCGTTAAAGCGCTAAAAAAATGGTCTTCAATATAGTTTATCTAAAGTTGGTCAGTTTTAAGAATATTGTTAGCATATCTGTAATTAAAATAAGTTAAACGAGATTCTGTTACTGGCAACGTCATTAATTAATTAGTCAAACGTGACGGCCACATTCTATCACAAAAATATGCATATATATATATATTTTAAACGGTATTACACATTATAAATAACAGATTTGAAAATAAGAAATATTACAAAACAGCAGAACGTGGTTGTATTTGGGCAACACAAATAAATTATTTTTAAAGTCAGGGATGCTAAAAATGCGTGATAAGGTGGTGAGGTCGCTATAATTGGTCAATACTGTGTCAGACTATTGTAGACTGTGGTTTATCCGTGGGTTTAACACGCCGTCAATTTAAATTAAGAGATTAGTGAATTAATCTCACACCCACACACCCGAGCGACACAAAACAAACGAGTCTCTGCTAAGAGGAAATGACGTCGTTATTTAGAACGCTTCGCATATCTGTGACGTGCGGTAAATAGTTTGTTTCGTGAAAACACCGAAGTAAACAAATACATAATTAAATCACATGTCGTCGTTTGTCAACCGGACAGCAAAACCTACGAAAAAGAGCGATTTTGGAACATCGAAACGTTGTGTGTTATGTGTGTAAAAGACACCCGCGTTACAAATAACTCTCCCGATAATATTTTGAAATCTGTCAGCGTTGCTTAGCAACCCGGTGTATGTCCGCTGACACGGCCGGCGTTTTTCTTAGCGGGGAGCGCGTTGCAATTTGGCAAAGGATTTTAAAGGTCAGGTTTGTGTTATTGTGAAATGTTCAGGGAGTTTTGGACACGGCGAGTTTTGGACACGGCAGTGAAAGATAAAGCATAGGGAAGGTCGGCACAGAGAGGTCTGGGAAGCATTTAGGTCTGGTAAACCATAGGAAGCAGTGAAAGACAAAGGTCTGGTAAAGCATAGGGAAGCATTGTAAAGCACAGAGAGGTCTGGTAAAGCATAGGGAAGCATTGTAAAGCAGAGAGGTGGAGATAGTCTGGTAAAGCACAGAGGGTCTGGTAAAGCATAGGAAGCATTGTAAAAGCACAGAGAGGTCTGGTAAAGCATAGGGAAGCATTGTAAAGCCAGAGAGGTCTGGTAAAGAATAGGGAAGCATTGGGAAGGTCTGGTAAAGCATAAAGCACAGAGAGGTCTGGTAAAGCATAGGAAGCATTGTAAAGCACAGAGAGGTCTGGTAAAGGGAAGCATAGTAAAGCACAGAGAGGTCTGGTATGGCAGGTCTGAGAGGTAAAGCATTGTAAAAGCACAGAGAGGTCTGGTAAAAGCATAGGAAGCATTGTAAAAGCACAGAGAGGTCTGGTAAAGCATAGGGAAGCACAGAGGTCTGGTAAAGCATAAAGCACAGAGAGGTCTGGTAAAGCATAGGGAAGCATTGGTAAAGCACAGAGAGGTCTGGTAAAGCATAGGAAGCATTGTAAAGCACAGAGAGGTCTGGTAAAGGACTGGGGAAGCAGCAGCAAAGCACAGAGAGGTCTGGTTTGTAGCATAAACTCCTGGCTCCATTGTAATATTACAGAGACTCTTGGGGGAGCTCTGAACCCCCAGGACTGGGCGCAGCAGCAGCAGCAGCAGCAGCAGGGCTAGTGTGAGTTTGTAACCCTGCTCAAACTCCTGGCTCCTGATCATTTCAATATTAATAATACTAGACTTCATTGAGGGGAGCTCTGAACCCCAGGACTGGGTGCAGCAGCAGCAGGGCTAGTGTGAGTTTAACCCTGCTGAAACTCCTGGCTCCTAGTTTCAATAATATAGTATTAGGGTAGTATACTAGCAGTAGTGTGAGTTTGCTTCCTGGCTATCATTTCAATATTAATAATACTGTCCTTGCTGACCCCAGGACTGGTGCAGCAGAAAGAAAACGCTCATGGAAAATGTTGAACAACAAAGTTACAACAAAGTATAATATAGTATAGTGTAAACCAACGTAACCTGCGGTCCAGCGAGTTTGCCCTTTCCAAGTATGAGAAATGATCTGCGCTTATCCAAAAAAACAAGTTATGTCAACATTAAAAATAAGCACAGTGTGGCAGGCGCCTGCATTCCAGGCCGTTTAACCCTTTCATCAGATTCAGAACATTTCACTCTCCCTCTCCGCCTCTCAGCTCCGTGTCTCATATCATAGAGTTATATACCCCTGACCCTCCCCTCATCTCACATCTAACTGTGTCTCAGATTAATACAATATATAATACAGCACATTGCACAGTGTGGCAAAGCATAGGGAAGCATTGTGAAGCACAGTGAGGTCTGGTAAAGCATAGGGAAGCATTGTAAAGCACAGAGAGGTCTGGTAAAGCATAGGGAAGCATTGTAAAGCACAGAGAGGTCTGGTAAAGCATAGGGAAGCATTGTAAAGCACAGAGAGGTCTAGTAAAGCATAGGAAGCATTGTGAAGCAGAGAGGTCTGGTAAAGCACAGGGAAGCATTGTAAAGCACAGAGGTCTGGTAAAGCATAGGGAAGCATTGTAAAGCACAGAGGTCTGGTAAAACATAGGGAAGCATTGTAAAGCACAGAGATGTCTGGTAAAGCATAGGGAAGCATTGTAAAGCACAGAGAGGTCTGGTAAAGCACAGGGAAGCATTGTAAAAGCACAGAGAGGTCTGGTAAAGCATAGGAAGCATTGTAAAGCACAGAGAGGTCTGGTAAAGCATAGGGAAGCATTGTAAAGCACAGATAGGTCTGGTAAAAGCATAGGAAGCATTGTAAAGCACAGATAGGTCTGGTAAAGCACAGGGAAGCATTGTAAAGCACAGAGAGGTCTGGTAAAGCATAGGGAAACATTGTAAAGCACAGAGGGACTGGTAAAGGGATGATAGGGAAACATTGTAAAGCACAGAGAGGTCTGGAGACACCTGATAGGGATAGTCATTGTAGAGCACAGAGAGGACTGGTAAACAGCATAGGGAAGCATTGTAAAGAGCAGAGAGGACGTCATTTATAAGGGATAGTGAGAGAGAGAGGGCTCACACTGGGATTTGAGACACCTGATACTATATCTTTTCTAAATACATTACGAAATAAGAACGATTAAACAGCACAGATAAGCCTACAGAGCTGAAGACGTCATTTCAATGCAGAGAGAGAGAGAGGAGAGAGAGAGAGATGGAGGGGGTGGGGATGTGTCAGACTTCCAAAGGGAGACTTTTCAAAAGGGTACAGTGTTTAGCTATGATTGGGAGAGCCATGAAAAAACGAAGTCAACTGAAGCTCCTTGTCCAGCAGTTAGAGAAAGGGGGTCTTGAAACCAGGAGGTTCAAATGACCCTGAGCCACCAACTTGCTGTGTGTGTGTGTGTGTGTGTGTGTGTGTGTGTGTGACCCTGAGCGAGTCACTTCACCTCCTTGTGCTCCGTCCTTCGGATGAGACGTCAAACAAACAAGCTCCTATTGGAAGTGACAGTTGTTGATGATGCAGAGTTCACCCCCCTACAGTCTCTGTTAATCTCTTTGAAGAACAAGCGTCTGCTGAATGACTCGTTCATAATAACGCATTAAAGGCGAGGGAAGTCGATTTTAAAAACCACTAGGATTATACCTACACCAGTATGGGAATAGAAAATGTTTCAGCCCGTACCTCCTCTCTCCACCCTGTACAGCTCTGTATCTTCTGCATGGCCTCTGCATTAACATTAACTCAGTCTGCAAGTCAACACAGCTCTTGACCTGATTAACAGTGTTTTTTTGGCCCCCGGCTCACACAGTCAGCCTTGAAAAGGCCGTTCCCAGTCCAAACAACTGGGAAATGCAGAGGCTGGTATCTGCAAGCCTTCTGTTCCTATCGGGAGCATTCCTCTGCAGCTGTTTGGTTTAGTTAGGGATTAGCCAACCTGAATTTAACAGAGTCACCTCTGGAGAGAGCACTCGAACTTACAGTGTAGTTTCATTTACCTGCTGTGTGCTGGGCTGAGCCTCTCTGTGCTGCACACAGGGGCAGTGCTGGCAGGACCACACTGTATAACACTGATATAAAACCCTGTACAGAACTACAGCAGCTACCCAACACAGTGTCTATATAAAGTATAGAGCCTAGTCTAAAGAAACTAAACTGAGAAATTAAATTCAGCTGGCAATGGCGCTTGACATGTTTTTAATTAGCGGGTTTTGTTTTTTGTTTTGTAGTTTTTTATTTGATGGCTTTAACTGAGTCAGTTGGATTACTTTTTCATTAAAACTCTAGAACTGTGTTTTTCGGGTTTCTTGCAACGCTGAGTCAAACTCTGAAGCTGTCCGCCTCCACAGCCTCTCTGACCCAGTTTGTGTAGCTTTTTGTAACCCCAGAGGTTCAATTTCCCAGATCTGCTGCCGTTGGGATAAACATACACAGAAATGATGGGATTCCATACCATAATATACCTACCATAGCTCATTTTACCATACCAGTAGCATACCTACCTTACCTACACTATACAGAGCTAGATCATACAATACTGTGCTATACAAGAACCTGAGAGAGACTTCTAGTGGAAACGTTTGCCGTTGAATTTACACTGAAGACACTGAGAAAGACTTCTAGTGGAAACGTTTGCCATTGAATTTACACTGAAGACGCTGAGAAAGACTTCTTGTGGAAACGTTTGCCGTTGAATTTACACTGAAGACGCTGAGAAAGACTTCTTGTGGAAACGTTTGCCGTTGAATTTACACTGAAGACGCGGAGAAAGACTTCTAGTGGAAACGTTTGCTATTGAATTTACACTGAAGACGCGAGAAAGACTTCTAGTGGAAACGTTTGCTATTGAATTTACACTGAAGACGCCGAAAGACTTCTAGTGGAAACATTTGCCGTTGAATTTACACTGAAGATGCTGAGGAAGACTTGTAGTGAAACGTTTGCCGTTGAATTTACACTGAAGACGCTGAGAGAGACTTCTAGTGAAACGTTTGCCGTTGATTGAATCAGTTGTCTTGATCTGTACGCCTTGGTTTTGCCACTGCAGTACAATTTCGATTTTCCAGCCCTCTCCCTAAGGATCGCCATCGTATCAAAACAAACGGCTTCTCCTCTCTGTCTTGTCATGATAACCCGTGACACACTCCTAGTAGGGAGAGAGAAACACGAGAAAGAAGCTGGAAAAAATAAATAAATAATAAAATTGAAGTAAAAATACTGTCTTGGCTCCCAGTTCACTTTTACTGTGGGTTTCATTCCAGACCAGGAAATCTGAAAAACCTGTTTCCTGTAGAAGCTCCAAATGTTGCCAAGACGTACTTAACCCTTTCCTGTCTGCTTCACACAACTATTTATTTATTTTTTTTAAGTGTCATCCGTCATTTATTTCACAATCTTTTTCTCAGTCATTTCCATGTACATAAAAACATAAGAAAGTTTCAAACGAGGCCCATTCGGCCCATCTTGCTGGTTTGGTTGTTCGTAGCTTATTGATCCCAGAATCTCATCAAGCAGCTTGAAGGATACAATTAAACACTGCAGATATACAGAAAATACATGCAGGTTCGCTGGTCCCAGCGGTTAGAGAAAGGGGGTCTTGATACCAGGAGGTTCAAATCCTGGCTCAGCCACCGACTCGCTGTGTGTCTCAGTGTGTGTGTGTGTGTGTGAGTGTGTGTCTCAGTGTGTGTGTGTGTGTGTGTCAGTGTGTGTGTGTGTGTGTGTGTGTGTGTGTGTGTGACCCTGAGCAAGTTACACAGAAAATTGTGAGGGTCTGGAACCAACTCCCAGTAATGTTGTTGAAGCTGACACCCTGGGATCCTTCAAGAAGCTGCTTGATGAGATTCTGGGATCAATAAGCTACTAACAACCAAACGAGCAAGATGGGCTGAATGGCCTCCTCTCGTTTGGAAACTTTCTTATGTTCTTATGTTCTTCTTAAGTCGCTTCACCTCCTTGTGCTCCGTCCTTCGGATGAGACATCAAACAAACAAGGTCCTATTGGAAGTGACTCTGCAGCAGCCACTGACTCACTCTGTGTGTGTGTGTGTGTGTGTGTGACCCTGAGCGAGTCGCTTCACCTCCTTGATCTCCGTCCTGCTGATGAGATGTTAAATCAACATCCTATTGGAAGTGACTCTGCATATAATGCACAGTTCACAGCCTACCTCTGTAAAGGCGCTGTATAAAAATCAAGCCATGATTATGATATTATTATTATTACAACGTCCATATAACTGGTTGACCTTTGTGTCACACCAACGTAATTCTAACTGGAACAAAACTAAACAGTTTTGTAACTGCGATGGCAAATTTCAGCAAACAATGCTGCTGTAATATTGCATCAGAGACCCCTCAGGTATTTGCTAAAGTAAACTCCTTTTTAAGACATTAAAAACTTCGAGGTCTGCTATCTGACTCAACTGAAGAGTCTAGCAGCCAGGGCTTGTAGAAGCGAGTTATAAAGGTAAGCTATCTAGCCTAGAACAAAGGTCAAAGTTTTTAAAGTCTTAAAAGGAGTTCACTATAGCAAATACCTGAGAGGCAGCACAGAAGCCAGGACAGTGTGGGGAGTGAGGGGACAGAGGGAAGGAGACATGTCTTCACACAGGGAGTGGGGAGGGGGGGACGGGTCAGCTGTCGATGTCACTGGGATCCTCCGAGACCCGAAAGTTGTGACACAGTTCTGCGACCGATCAGCTTGGAACCGACGATCCCCGATGATGGGCTGATTCGATGTTCTCAGATGGCATTGGAGCATTTTACTGCATTCATTAAAAAAAATAATACAAATTCTGAAACACATTTTACTTTACGATTTGTCAATAATGAAGCCAAAACCACAAACTTTCATCGTAGTGTTAAAATGAGCAGAGCAGGTCAACGCTCAGTTGTTTCAGCTTTGAGTCCCGGCAGCAAACGGTGGAAAGCCCAGACTCTAATGCCCTAAACGCCTCTCCGCTACTTCCACAGAGCGCTCAGCTGAGAACCTAAGGAGGCTGTGTGGTCCAGTGGTTAAAGAAAAGGGCTTGTAACCTGGAGGTCCCCGGTTCAAATCCCACCTCAGCCACTGACTCATTGTGTGATCCTGAGCAAGTCACTTCACCTCCTTGTGCTCTGTCTTTCGGGTGAGACGAGTTGTAAGTGACTCTGCAGCTGATGCATAGTTCACACACCCAGTCTCAGTAAGTCGCCTTGGATAAAGGCATCTGCTAAATAAACTAATAATAATAATCTGCCAGTCAGCGGGTATTCTTAGCTTCACAGCGACAGAAGCCACAGGTACCGTGCTAAAAATACTTTCTAACCGCGTTGCCATTTCCAAATCCGTTGTAAAATTACAGTTTCATCAATTCCAAACTTACAGCTCTGTAAAGCCGAGGCAACACAGAGTTATTCTGAGAAGCGGGCATCTGACACTGCAAGCAACCTCAAACCACGTCTCCCAGGAACCCAGTTCCTGAAAAATGAGCTTCCCAGTTTAAGAGATCAAGATTTGAACCTCATGTATTTTTTTTCCTGTTTTTAGATCGCGCCCCAGCCTCTTTGTGTCAGACGGATCGGGGATGAACGAAGCTGCGGTAATCCACTTAGAGAAGGCAAAGAATGACTTCTAATCCCGGATAGACAGAGCTGTCTTGCTGTAAGCCTGCGGGGGGAGAGAGAGAGAGAGGGGGGGAGAGGGAGAAAGACAGACAGAGAGAGAGAGAGGGGGGGGAGAGAGAGAGAGAAGGGGGAGAGAGGGGGGAGAGAGAGAGGGCAGTATCCCGTGCCACGTTATGAGAGACGAGGCAAACGGAAAAGGATTTTAATTTTAAAACCGTTTCTTAGAAGAACAGTCAATACCTTGCTGAGGAATTCACTCTTGGATTACAAATCGAAGATATATTTATTATTATTACTATTATTTTTTTAAGGTCTTTTTGTAATTCTGGAACCTGAAAGAAGGTCATTTTTTTTTTTATAATTTTTTATATATTTTTTTATGTACATCATTTTTGTAGAAACTTGACTTTATTTTCTATTTTTTTTTTTTTTTCATTCTGGATCCCGAGGAGGATAAAGGAAATTTTAAGACAGTTTTTTTTTTTTTTTTTTTTTTTAAACTTCTTTTGGTCAAACTTTATATAAAAGACACTTGGAAAAAAATTTGAAAAAAAAAAAAAATATATATATATATATATATATATATACCATTATTTTTACCACTTACTTTCTCTAACTCTGTAATAAGCCACTTTTTCAAAAAACACATTTTTTTTTAAGACAGTTTGAATTTCCAAAATGAAAAAAACAAGGACTTTAGGAGACTTCTGAATCAGTTCTAAATAGCGCTTCGTTTGATCTGTTAACCTGTTTGATTATTATATTCTTGAATTCAAAATTAACAGGGCATCGTTTTTTTTTTTATTCACAGCGCTAGACTGTAGCTTTAAACAGTTTATGACACAGACAGCTGATTTCTGTGCTAATGTCTGTTTCTGTCATGCAATTTTACAAACAGATGAACTGTGTTTGCAGTTAACAGCTAAGTTTTAAAAGAATTTCAGTTGCAGTGTCTGAAATAGATTCACGGTAAATTCAAAAAAATATAACCGTTTGTGGAGCTCAGTGGTTAGATAAAGAAAGCGCTGGGCTGCAGTGTGGAAGGCAGTGGGGTTTGAGGAGCTCAGTGGTTAGATAAAGAAAGCGCTGGGCTGCAGTGTGGAAGGCAGTGGGGTTTGAGGAACTCAGTGGTTAGATAAAGAAAGCGCTGGGCTGCAGTGTGGAAGGCAGTGGGGTTTGAGGAGCTCAGTGGTTAGATAAAGAAAGCGCTGGGCTGCAGTGTGGAAGGCAGTGGGGTTTGAGGAGCTGGTTAGATAAAGGCAGCCTCAGTATGAGCTTGGGAGGCTGCCAGCTCTGAAGAGCTGGGTGTCGAACTCACACAGCAAAGGCTTAAGAGCGAGCTCACAGTGGATATGATCAGCCCTCCGCTGGGAGACTTCCGACACACCATGCAGTCGGCCAGTATGCGTTTTTGAGACACCTCCTTCCTCAGCAACCACGGCGGTCGGAGCCCAACCCGACCCCAAATCCGGGCTTCTTCTCCAGGACGTTCCGCAGGTCAGGAAGCCCAACCCTCACCAGGGGGCTCCAGAGAGCTCTCCCTCCCTCCGCCCGTCTCTCCCATCATCAAGAACGCCGTCTCCCTGCCTCAGCTCGCTGGGCCGGACCTGCACTCCTCAGCAACCTGCGGTCGGCGCTGTTCCAGACCACCCCCCCCAGCCCGGGGACGCCAGCCACTCCAGGAGCACGCCCACACATCCCTCCATCTATCTGTCCATTCTCTTATTAGCTTTATTAACAGTATCGCTGGCCCCTCCTTTTAAGGAGCGCTGACCATCTTTAAAATCCATTCTCTCACCTCTTATTAGCTTTATAAACAGTATCGCTGGCAACTCCCTTTAAAGGAGCGCTGACCATCTTTAAAATCCATTCTCTCACCTCTTATTAGCTTTATTAACAGTATCGCTGGTCCCTCCCTTTAAAGGAGCGCTGACCATCTTTAAAATCCATTCTCTCACCTCTTATTACGGTAACAGTATCGCTGGTCCTTCCCATTAAAGGAGCGCTGACCATCTTTTAAAATCCATTCTCTCACCTCTTATTAGCTTTATTAACAGTATCGCTGGCCCCTCCCTTTAAAGGAGCGCTGACCATCTTTAAAATCCATTCTCTCACCTCTTATTAGCTTTATTAA
>CM072692.1:4052933-4154742 GCA_036884735.1 Huso huso
ATCTGGTGGACAAATATAGTAGCACGTCATGCTGGGTAATAACAAGTCAACTGGGAGGGAAAACAGCAACGTAGCCCCAGAGCCTCACAAGAAATCAAACAGAAAGCCCATCGGAGCTCGTCCGCTTCCCAGCTGATCCATCTCAGAACTGTGTCACAAGTCGAGTCTCAGAGGATCCCAGTGCTTCAGCATCGACAGCTGACCCGTCCCACCCCTCCCCACTCCCTGTGTGAAGACGTGTCTCCTCCCTCTGTCCCCTCACTCCCACACTGTGTGTGTCCCCCCCCCTGTCCTGGCTTCTGTTCTTAAAGTATTGGGCTTGTCAAATCCAGTAGAGATTTTAAAAAGGCGCAAAACCGTCTTTTGTTCTGGGATTAGGAGGCTGTGTGGTTCAGCGGTTAGAGAAAGGGGTCTTGATACCAGGAGGTTCAAATCCCAGCTCAGCCACACTGTGTGTGTGTCTGTGTGTGCGTGTGCATGTGTGTGTGACCTGAGCAAGTCGCTTCACCTCCTTGTGCTCCGTCCTTCGGGTGAGATGTCATTGTAAGTGACTCTGATGCGTAGTTCACACACCCTCATCTCTGTAAGTCGCCTTGGATAAAGGCGTCTGCTGAATAAATAAATAATAATAATAATAATAATAATAATAATAATAATAATAATAACTAAATCACTCTCTCACCCTGTCTGTGTAACTCATTCCTGCGTTTGTCTCTTCTCCGCAGGTGTAGAATCCGGGTTCTGTACCTTACACGCCTCTCTCGCTTGGAAAAACAGCCCAGCCAGAATTCCGACTATCCCGTCCCGGAATTCCAAGACAGTCGCCGCTCCTGCACCCCGGAATATCAAGAGGAGGGCTCCCTCCTGCTGCGCTCCGACTCCATGACGTCCTTCACCCTGGACCTGGGCCCCTCTCTGATGAGCGAGGTCATGGGGCTTCGGGGCCCCCGACATTTTCGGGGCCAACCAGAGCTCGGAAGGCAGAAGCGACTCCCCGACTTCCAGCCAGGCCCCTTTAAGAGGGACGGAACCCCGGGACGCCCCTTTAAGAGCGGAACGCTCGGCTTGGCAAAACGGCGACGCCCACTCCGAGGAGGAGGAGGAGGATCAGGATCTTAAAAGGGCAACTCCAGAAGAGGCGGGCCCCACCGGAAAGGACCCTGTTATCGAAGCTGAGAGATTTCAAAAGGCGGCCAGCGTGCTGTCCCGCCACTATGGGGGTCCTGGCCCCTTGACAGGGGAGCCCAGGACAGCGACGAGGAAAGGGACGAGATTTGGAGACTACACCAAAAGAGGGCTCCATTTGCTACCCAGAAGAGGATGAAATTAAAGTTTAAGATTATATGCGTGCGATATATATATATATATATAGTGTTGGACGAACGCTAGAGAGGGACACTGAGGACAAATGGACAGTGGGGACAGATCTAGATCAGCGGTTTTCCCCACACAGCAAAAGGCAGCATTTCTACCACAGAAACACAGCAAAACCAACAACTACTTTCTTATTATTAATTTCTTAGCTGACACCCTTATCCAGGGCGCTTACTTACATTTGTTACAAGATATCACATTATTTTACATACAATTCCCCATTTATACAGTTAGGGTTTTTACTGGAGCAATCTAGGTAAAGTACCTTGCTCAAGGGTACAGCAGCAGTGTCCCCCACCTGGGATTGAACCCACGACCCTCCGGTCAAGAGTCCAGAGCCCCTAACCACTACTCCACACTGCTGCCCCACTACTTATGATGATGTGTTTAACTTCATCTCTAAACGTGCCGGACTGCGCTGCTAACTAAAAAAGGACGAAATCTTTCAACTCTGCATTCAACATCTCTGAACGCGGCAACACGAGCAGTAAGTCTGAAGCAATCTCTGTGATGAGAGATGGCACAGCCCGGCCCGACAGAGGGAGACAGCAGCGGGTTCTGGAGGTCTGTGACCTGCTTGGAAAACGCAGGGGCGGGGAAACGAGAGAGAGAGCGAATCTGCCTGGAATTCATCAGTAAAGACAACTAAAAGAGCCGCTGCTTTACAAACGAGGAAGAGGGGAAAGAAAGAAGAGCCGTTTCTCATCTCCCAATACTGCAGCTTTAGCAGCACAGTCAAGCCTATGATAGTCTATGCTAGTCTATGCTATGCTAGTCTATTCTCTTCTATTGGGCTCACAGAGTGACTCACACGTCTTGACAAGCAGTTTTCAAAAGGCGGGAGGAAGCTTGTGTCCCGACAAGCTAAACCAACAGGACTGCCAACAAGGCGTGCAGTGCTGGAGCGCATAGCAAAGCTGTGAAACATCAAACCACCGCACAGCCGTGAAACAAACACCCCCTTCACAGACACACCCCCTGTTATACAGGGAGGTTTCTTAAAGGGGAGGGCTTCTCTCAGTAGGGTTTTTTGTTGGTCAACAACCCCTTATTAAAACTATAAAGGATTTTCAGTTTTTTTTTTTCCGAACAATTGGTAAAGTTTGTCTGGGAAGGAGTGCAAAGCGATCTCTCTTTGGACAGCGGTGTGTGATGAACTGGGAGAAAGGGATCGTATTCGTAGAAGATAAAGAAAACACACATCTATATGCAATTACTATGGTTTACAGCACAGCTAAGGGAATTATGATAAGATATATATATATATATATATACTGTAGACGTTTTATTATTAATTTCTATTGAATTTATCAGCTGTTACCAAAAACAAACACCCACCGCAAAGCATTGTGGGTATTGTAGTTTTATCAGAAAAAAAAACTACAAGTGAATTTTGGAAAGCAGCCATCCCATTTGTAGTTTTGCTAAAACCTTTTAATGCAAAATCCCACAGACGGCTTGAGCAGTGTTGCACTCTGGGAGCTGCAGTTTTTAAAGCTGTAAACCCTACAGGACACGAGCACTTTGGGGTTTGTAGTTTTCTGAGACGTCGAGCGCACTACAAGCGATGCGAACAGAACTACAAATCCCATAGTCCTTCAGGCCACTGTAGCCTAGGAGCTGAGGGACAACGAGACTGGAACTCCAAACTGAAATAAGAGATACGGAAACACTAAGGTGAAATAAATACCAAAGAATTGTACAGAATTATACGAAAAATATATATATATATATCCATTTAATTTTTGATAAACATATATGCATTCATGTCTTAATAATGACTCTAAATCTTCCATATACAATTTCAATATGATTCATAACTAGAAGATGCAATAACAGGTCACTTAAATGTGGTTATTATTATTATTATTATTATTTTTTATATATAACAAAACAAAACAAAAATAACATTGAAATGCATAATAAGGCTTTTGTTTCGTTTTGTACTATTTTAATTTCTGACAACCGAGTTTCACTGTGTAATAATATAAAATGTATTTTGTGCACTTATCGATATTATTAATCCACATTATTACAATAAAATGCTTTTTTTTTAATACCCTGGTGGCTTCTCAATATACAAACACACAAACAGATTTCAGATTTCCTTAGATGAGTTAGTACTTTAAAAACCAGCGCATGCACAAAAGAGGGGCTGGACCAAAAAAATTAGGAACACCCGCCATATGTAGCCCATACTGTTGGGTAAATAGCGAACACCCTATTGACAGTGCTATGGCAGGTGAATCAGTCCCATGCTGTGCTATTGACAGTGCTATGGCAGGTGAATCAGTCCCATGCTGTGCTATTGACAGTGCTATGGCAGGTGAATCAGCCCCATGCTGTGCTATTGACAGTGCTATAGCAGGTGGGTCAGTCCCATGCTGTGCTATTGACAGTGCTATAGCAGGTGAATCAGTCCCATGCTGTGCTAGTGACAGTGCTATAGCAGGTGAATCAGTCCCTTGCTGTGCTATTGACAGTGCTATAGCAGGTGGATCAGTCCCATGCTGTGCTATTGACAGTGCTATAGCAGGTGAATCAGTCCCATGCTGTGCTATTGACAGTGCTATAGCAGGTGAATCAGTCCCATGCTGTGCTATAGACAGTGCTATAGCAGGTGAATCAGTCCCATGCTGTGCTATTGACAGTGCTATGGCAGGTGAATCAGTCCCATGCTGTGCTATTGACAGTGCTATAGCAGGTGGGTCAGTCCCATGCTGTGCTATTGACAGTGCTATAGCAGGTGAATCAGTCCCATGCTGTGCTAGTGACAGTGCTATAGCAGGTGGGTCAGTCCCATGCTGTGCTATTGACAGTGCTATAGCAGGTGAATCAGTCCCATGCTGTGCTAGTGACAGTGCTATGGCAGGTGAATCAGTCCCATGCTGTGCTATTGACAGTGCTATAGCAGGTGAATCAGTCCCATGCTGTGCTATTGACAGTGCTATGGCAGGTGAATCAGTCCCATGCTGTGCTATTGACAGTGCTATAGCAGGTGAATCAGTCCCATGCTGTGCTATTGACAGTGCTATGGCAGGTGAATCAGTCCTATGCTGTGCTATTGACAGTGCTATAGCAGGTGAATCAGTCCCATGCTGTGCTATTGACAGTGCTGTGGCAGGTGTTTCTAATATTTTGTCCAAACCTTATGATATTATTAAATTAAATTAAATTAAATTAAATTAAATTATATTATATTTTTCAGTGGAATAGTGGTCATAACAAATTTAAAACAGTGTATACAGGACAAAACCAAAGACAGTACGAACTTCTGGTTGCTAGGTAGCTCTCTCTTGTTGCTACGAGCGTGGAGCGCAATGCACCTCAAAATTAACCCCGTCAGTCCTGAATTATTTTTTTGGTCGAGCTGAAAAAATACACTCCTTTACTGAGCCAAGATAAGGATAAGGTCCAGGACTGACGGGGTTAAAAAAATGAGGTCACAGTTTGGTCACAAAAACGTTTTTTTTGTTTTGATACAGGGAGACCCTCTCCAGAGATTCCTTGAAACGCCATTATCCGTCGCAGATTTTTAAACAGGTCGAAACTACCTTTTCAGAAGGTTATTTTGAGGAAAACGACAGCTGTTCTTTGATTGGCTGTTGAGGAGGGAGGGCGGGGAAATTGGGCCTCTGAGACCCCCTTTAACGCGTTTCTGTCCTCCTCCTTCTTTTGGCGAAAACCTGGGCATGGAGGGATGGGTTAGGCTTGGGCGCAGCTCTCTCTGGGCTGGGGTGTTCACTTGAGCCTGGGGCTTGTTCTGGTTCATTGATTTGGATGTCGGTTCTGAAGCTGGGGCTTGGGTGATGGCCGCCTGTGGTTTGCAGGTTTTTGACTTTGAAAAGAAAAAGAAAAAAAATAAACCAAGAAATTAATAATTGTTCCCCCCACTGTATTTCTGAAGAGTTGAATTATGAAAATAAAGATGGTCATCACTACTTTAAAGGGAGGGCCAGCGATACTGTTAATAAAGCTAATAAGAGGTGAGAGAATGGATTTTAAAGATGGTCAGCCCCTTTAAAGGGAGGACCAGCGATACTGTTAATAAAGCTAATAAGAGGTGAGAGAATGGATTTTAAAGATGGTCAGCGCACCTTTAAAGGGAGGGACCAGCGATACTGTTAATAAAGCTAATAAGAGGTGAGAGAATGGATTTCAAAGATGGTCAGCGCTCCTTTAAAGGGAGGGACCAGCGATACTGTTAATAAAGCTAATAAGAGGTGAGATAATGGATTTTAAAGATGGTCAGCGCTCCTTTAAAGGGAGGGACCAGCGATACTGTTAATAAAGCTAATAAGAGGTGAGAATGGATTTCAAAGATGGTCAGCACTCCTTTAAAGGGAGGGGCAGTGATAATGCTTCCATTGGGAATTGATTTTAAAAGAGAATTGACCTCAAACCATGATAGTCCCGTCTCTTTACCTTCTCTCAGCCCCTTGGAGTCCCACCCCTCAGAGCCCCACTCCTCAGAGCCCGCCCCTCAGAGCCCGGTCCCTCAGAGCGCAGCCCGGTCCCTCAGAGCCCAGCCTGGTCCCTCAGAGCCCGCCCGGTCCCTCAGAGCCCCGCCCCGTCCCTCAGAGCCCAGCCCGGTCCCTCAGAGCCCCGCCCCTGCCCCTCAGAGCCCCGCCCGGTCCCTCAGAGCCTCGCCCCGGTCCTCAGAGCCCAGCCCAGTCCTCAGAGACCCGCCGGTCCTCACAGCCACGCCCCGTCCTCAGAGCCCAGCCCGTCCCTCAGAGCCCCCCCGGTCCTCAGAGTCCCGCCCCCCCTCAGAGCCCAGCCCGGTCCCTCAGAGCCCGCCCCGTCCCTCAAGTCCCGCCCCTGCCCCTCAGACCCCGCCGGTCCTCAGAGCCCCGAGCGTCCTCAGAGTCCCGCCCTGCCCCTCAGAGCCCCGCCCGGTCCCTCAGAGCCCCGCCCAGGTCCCTCAGAGCCCAGCCCGGTCCCTCAGAGCCCAGCCCGGTCCCTCAGAGCCCCGCTCCTGCCCCGGTCCCTTGCCCCCGCCCGGTCCCTCAGAGCCCCGCCCCGGTCCCTTGTCCCAGCCCGGTCCCTCAGAGCCCCGCCCGGTCCCTCAGAGCCCTGTCCCTCAGAGCCTCGCCCCGGTCCCTCAGAGCCCCGCCCCGGTCCCTTGTCCCCGCCCGGTCCCTGCTCAGACTCACCGGCCGGGCCCAGCAGGCGGATCAGAGGGTTCGTCTGCTGAAGGATTTTCAAACAGCAGCGCAGATTCGGCCCTGTGAGGACCGACACACAACAAGAGACCTGGAGTCACATCAAAACAGGGTTCCCCGGAAACGAGAGACCTGAACACATCAAAACAGGGTCCCCCGGAAACAAGAGACCTGATCACATCAAAACAGGGTCCCCCAGAAACAAGAGACCTGGAGTCACATCAAAACAGGGTCCCCTGGAAACGATAGACCTGGAGCATCAAAACAGGGTCTCCCGGAAACAAGATACCTGATCACATCAAAACAGGGTCCCCCAGAAACAAAAGACCTGGAGTCACATCAAAACAGGGTTCCCCGGAAACGAGAGACCTGAACACATCAAAACAGGGTCCCCCAGAAACGAGAGACCTGGAGTCACATCAAAACAGAGTCCCCAGAAACGAGACCTGAGTCACATCAAAACAGGGTCCCCGAAAAGAGAGACCTGGAGTCACATCAAAACAGGGTCCCCCGGAAACAAGAGACCTGAACACATCAAAACAGGGTCCCTGACAACAAGAGACCTGGAGTCACATCAAAACAGGGTCCCCCGGAAACGAGAGACCTGGAGTCACATCAAAACAGGGTCCCCCAGAAACGAGAGACCTGGAGTCACATCAAAACAGGGTCCCCTGGAAACGAGAGACCTGATCACATCAAAACAGGGTCCTCTGGAAACGAGAGACCTGGAGTCACATCAAAACAGGGTCCCCTGGAAACGAGAGACCTGGAGTCACATCAAAACAGGGTCCCCCAGAAACGAGAGACCTGGAGTCACATCATTCCACTTTATGAAGCTGAGTGAGTTCATTCTATATAGAGGGTGTGGAATTCAATATGTTAACAAGGGAACATTATTCAGCAGCTTTCATTGGACTCTATGAAGCTGAGGGAGTTCATTCTATATAGAGGGGTGGAATTCAATATGTTAACAAGGAACATTATTCAGCAGCTTTCATTGGACTCTATGAAGCTGAGGAGTTCATTCTATATAGGGGGTGGAATTCAATATGTTAACAAGGGAACATTATTCAGCAGCTTTCATTGACTCTATGAAGCTGGAGTGAGTTCATTCTATATAGAGGGGTGGAATTCAATATGTTAACAAGGGAACATTATTCAGCAGCTTTCATTGGACTCTATGAAGCTGAGGGGAGTTCATTCTATATAGAGGGGTGGAATTCAATATGTTAACAAGGGAACATTATTCAGCAGCTTTCATTCCACTTTATGAAGCTGAATCAGTTCATTCTATATAGAGGTGATGCTGCTAAACTTTTGTCCACAGCTGTACATGATGTATATCGTAATAGAGGTCTGTATCACTTGTGATACGTGACCACAACATAAAGAACCACAGCTCCCAGCATGCCTCACCATTGCAGCGGGTGCAGAGGCATGCTGGGAGCTAGTGGTCCGAGCCCAGCAAGTTCGTCCCCACAGGGAAACAAAGCTATTGGCTACAGCTGTAGAGCACTGACAAAGCCTCTCACCTTGCAGGGCTCCCAGCTTTGGGGAGGGGTGTGGGGAGGCTGAGTTTGGGGCTGGTGTCTGACGGCCTGGGTCTCTTCTCCTCATTCTGGTTCTGGTTCTGGTTCATATTGTCCAGAGGCTGGTCCGTCGTGCCACAGAACCGGGACTTTATGATGACCGAGCGGGAGGTACTGACCCTTAGGCTGGACTTGAGCTTCGGGGCTGACAGAACAGAGGATTCAAGTGCCGTGGTGTTCAATCATAACTAGTTACACTTACACTGCAGTGATTACAATTACACTGAAAATCATATAAACAGCTCCTCGCATTATTACAGTGACATGTTTGTTAAAAAAACCATAGTCCTGTACTTTAGAGTGCTGCAATCTGTCAAGTGTTATTTAATCTTATAGTATTCTGTATTTAATTATATCCTGATGTAACTATCACAACACTGTTATCTGCTCCATTATTGAATAAATTTTGTCACAATTTGAACTTGCTTGAACCAAAGTCATTATTTATCTTGCTCTTAATTGTATTATTACTTGTACTGTGATTCTTGAAATGTATTTTGTTTACAACTGTAAGTCGCCCTGGATAAGGCGTCTGCTAGAAATAAATAATAATAATAATAATAATAATAATAATAATAATAATAATAATAATCACTATTACAAAACACACAAACTCATTTTTTTCACGAACAAATGCAGTTACTAAAAGGGGTTGACGTGAAGCACAAAGGCATTTGTGTTTTCAGTTACCTGTCTGGGGCTGTACAGCCTCTGCCTGTAGGGGCTGTCTGGTTCGGGCTCCTCCACCGTCTTCTTCTGTGAAGGTGGAAGGGCTTTCTCTACCGCCGGGGGGCGCTGGGGCAGACCGGGGCAAATCGTCGACGTCTGTAAGGATCGAAAAACAGTTTAGTCTATAAATCGGCAACCACAGGGCTGGGAATCAGACTCCCTGCTGCAGCAGTGTGATCCAGTCCTGGTTTCACTAGGAGTTTAATAAGACACACCTGAGCTTGTTAGCTAGACACTGGGGGCTGACAAGCTGGTAGCAGTAAAACCTGGACTGGATCACACTGCTGTGCAATAGGAGTCTGATTCCCCTCCCTGATCTCTCTGTCTAAATATCCCACAGTTCCCACCAATATCCTGTAGCTCTCTTGACTATAAAATCAGCTACAAACTCCTTCAACCAAAGTCTATCTACAGGGCTGGGAATCAGACTCCCACTTTGCACAGCAGTGTGATCCAGTCCTGGTTTCACTGGAGTTTAATAATAAGACACACCTGAGCTTGTTAGCTAGACACACTGAGGCTGACATCAAGCTGGTAGCAGTAAACCTGGAATGGATCACGCTGCTGTGCGAGGAGTCTGATTCCCAGCGCTAGTTAAAATAATTATCAATTAAACTCTTGAGAGTGTATATTATAGTGGTAAAAGCGATTCAAAACGTATGTAAGTTTAAGAATGTTTAAGAAATCGTAGCTCATAATGGGTTAGTAAGTGTAATGTTCTGTTTGTCCACTAGATGGCACTAGCTCCTGTTAATCTGGCTGTGCATAAAACTACCGGGTTCACCTAAACGAGATCAATTGTTAAAAATCAGACGTGAAGTACTTCTGGTATTGAGTTAAGTGGATTGACCCCCGTGTGGGCTCGATTGAGCGTGTCCGAAACCGAAAACTACGAACCAGTAAGACGTGTTCTAAAACCAGCGCATCCCAACCCCGGCTGGTTTTCATCCCAACTGAGCTCTCAATTGCTGAACCAGACCCTGAATCGAACTGATTAATTAATTAGACCTTGTAATCGTTCTCAGCTCTGATTTCAAGTTGCTTCTAAAATCTGCAACCGTTTGAAAACAATTACAAACGTTTTAATTAAGCAAACGATCAGATCAGTTAAGGGTCTGGTTCAGCGATTGAGAGCAGCGAGAATGCAAACCAGCAGACACAGGAAGGCAGCTGGACTAAACCCAGTAAGTTCATCTGTGGATAAACTGACTGTGGAAGCAGAGACCAGAAAAAACAAACAACGCTGTCTAGTCAGCTCTCAAACAAGGGATACTGTGTTTGTTTAATTCACTTTGAAAGGAAACGCTTTGATTTGGTTGCCTGTTTCTTCAGTCACAACTGAATTCAAATTTCTTAGGGGTCCAAAAACGCTTTTTTTTCCCCCAGCTGCTGGTTGAAATATTTCACGTGTTAAAATCCTGCGATTTTTTGCAGTCTGCTTACCTCCAGGAAACAGCCTGTCTGCAAACTGAACGAGAGGCCTCGATGACCTTCACCACCTGCACCGGGGACTGTCACCATGTCCAGCATCAACGTCCCGCTGCAGAGACACACAGAGACAAAAACACAAGCCCCCCACACACACAGCACCCACCAAGAGCAGAGCTGGATTTAAAGACGGTCAGCTCCTTTAAAGGGAGGACCAGCGACTGTTTATAAAAGCTAATAAGAGGTGAAAATGGATTTTAAAGACGGTCAAGCGCTCCTTTAAAGGGAGGGACCAGCGATACTGTTAATAAAGCTAATAAGAGGTGAGAGAATGGATTTTAAAGACGGTCAGCGCTCCTTTAAAGGGAGGACCAAGCGATACTGTTTATAAAGCTAATAAGAGGTGAGAGAATGGATTTAAAGATGGTCAGCCCCTTTAAAGTGAGGGCCAGCGATATATTACTAAAGCTAATAAGAGGTGAGAGAATGGATCGTAAAGATGGACAGCATTCCTTTAAAGGGAGGAGCCAGCGATATATTACTAAAGCTAATAAGAGGTGAGAGAATGGATCGTAAAGATGGACAGCATTCCTTTAAAGGGAGGAGCCAGCGATACTGTTAATAAAGCCAGTAAGAGGTAAGAGAATGAGACAGACAGACAGACTCAACTCTACATCCCCAGAATCCATATTCTCAGTAACTTGAGCTGAATAATGTCAAGTAAGTTTCTGACAATGGAGAAGGCTTCAAACAGAGAGATGGAGAAACGTGTGGCGTGTGACCTGCGCCTGCTGCCTCCCCTCCGCCACCAGGAGGCGGTAATGAGTCTTACCCTTCTGCGGCCACAGCAAGTTGGGACCCAAGACAATGGCGATATTGCTGGGGGACATTTTATTCACTTCCTGGAGCTCCGCTAGCTAGACAAGAACTTTACAAGATACCTGGAAAAAACAAGCAAAAATATTACTGAGGAGGGACTGGGAGGGAGCAGTGTGCTCTAGTGGAGCTGAGGAGGGACTGGGAGGAAGCAGTGGCTCTCAGCGGAGGGAGGAGGGACTGGGAGGAAGCAGTGTAGCTCTGGTGGAGCGAGGGAGGACTGGGAAGAGCAGTGTGGCTCTAAGCGGAGCTGAGGAGGACTGGGAGGGAAGCAGTGTGGCTCTAAGCGGGATGGAGGAGGACTGGGAGGGAAGCGAGGTGTGGTTTCGCCCGGGAGCTGGGAGGGACTGGGAGGAAGCAGTGTGGCTCTAGCGGAGCTGAGGAGGACTGGGAGGAAGCAGTGTGGTTTGGCGGAGCTGAGGAGGGACTGGGAGGAAGCAGTGTGGGTTTAAAGGGAGCTGAGGAGGGACTGGGAGGAAGCAGTGTGGCTCTAGTGGAATAAGCAGTGACTGGGAGGAAGCGTGTGGCTCTAGCGGAGCTGAGGAGGGACTGGGAGGGAGCAGTGTGGCTCTAGCGAGCTGAGGGAGGACTGGGAAGGAAGGCGTGGCTCAGCGGAGCTGAGGAGGACTGGGAGGAAGCAGGCGTGGCTCTAAGGAGCTGAGGAGGGACTGAGGAAGTAGTGTGTGGCTCTAGCTGAGCTGAGGAGGACTGGGAGGAAGCAGTGTGGCTCTGGCAGAGCTGAGGGAGGGACTGGGAGGGAAGCAGTGTGGTTTGCGGAGCTGAGGAGGGACTGGGAAGGAAGCAGCGAAGTTTGGCGGAGCTGAGGAGGGACTGGGGAGGGAAGAAAGGTTTCAGCGAGCTGGGAGGGAGGGACTGGGAGGGAAGCAGGTGGTTTAGCGGAGCTGAGGAGGGACTGGGAGGGCGAAAAATTCTTTGGAGCTGGGGAGGGAGCCTCTAGTGGTTAAGTTGGTACTCACCTAAGATTGTTGTAGTTTTCTGCAGCAGTTTGTAACACAGTTCTGAAAACCTCCAGCTTTTTGTTGGTCTTTTTCACTAGGGGAAAAAAACAGAAATCAGGCTTGAAAGACTCCCTCAGTCCTGCTTTCAATGGTAAAGGAGAGAGATAAAACACTGTGGTCCCAGTGCCGCTGTCTGTCTGTCTGCCATTGAAGATCATTGAGGGTATAGTTAGCACACTTTGTCCCATTCTACCAGCCTCCACCCCATTGTAGCTGCCCCATACTTGTGCTACCATTGCCCCTCAGTGTAATACAGAGCCATTGCAGTGCCGCTGTCTGTCTGTCTGCCATTGAAGATCATTGAGGGTATAGTTAGCACACTGTGGTCCCATTCTACCAGCCTCACCCCATTGTAGCTGCCCCATACTTGTGCTACCATTGCCCTCAGTGTAATACAGAACCATTGCAGCCGCTGTCTGTCTGTCTGCCATTGAAGATCATTGAGGGTATAGTTAGCACACTGTGGTCCCATTCTACCAGCCTCTCCCCCATTGTAGCTGCCCCATACTTGTGCTACCATTGCCCCTCAGTGTAATACAGAACCATTGCAGTGCCGCTGTCTGTCTGTCTGTTCATTGAAGATCATTGAGGGTATAGTTAGCACACTGTGGTCCCATTCACCAGCCTCACCCCATTGTAGCCCTATACTTGTGCACCATTGCCCTCAGTGCAATACAGAGCCATTGCAGTGCCGCTGTCTGTCTGTCTGCCACTGAAGATCATTGAGGGCATAGTTAGCACACTGTGGTCCCATTCTACCAGCCTCACCCCATTGTAGCTGCCTATACTTGTGCTACCATTGTCCTCAGTGTAATACAGAGCCATTGCAGTGCCACTGTCTGTCTGTCTGCCATTGAAGATCATTGAGGGTATAGTTAGCACACTGTGGTCCCATTCTACCAGCCTCACCCCATTGTAGCCCTATACTTGTGCTACCATTGCCCTCAGTGTAATACAGAACCATTGCAGTGCCGCTGTCTGTCTGTTCGCCATTGAAGATCATTGAGGGTATAGTTAGCACACTGTGTCCCATTCACCAGCTTCACCCCATTGTAGCTGCCTATACTTGTGCTACCATTGCCCTCAGTGTAATACAGAGCCATTGCAGTGCCGCTGTTTGTCTGTCTGCCATTGAAGATCATTGAGGGTATAGTTAGCACACTGTGGTCCCATTCTACCAGCCTCACCCCATTGTGCCGTTCATACTTGTGCTACCATTGCCCCTCAGTGTAATACAGAGCCATTGCAGTGCCGCTGTCTGTCTGTCTGCCATTGAAGATCATTGAGGGTAGCAGTTAGCACACTGTGGTCCCATTCACCAGCCTCACCCGGTAGCTGCCCTATACTTGTGCTACCATTGCCCTCAGTGTAATACAGAGCCATTGCAGTGCCGCTGTCTGTCTGTCTGCCATTGAAGATCCTTACCTGGCTGCTTTTAAACCAATCATTGTAGAGTTCAAAGGTCATCATAGGCTGTGGCATCTCTCAGGTAAGACTTTAAAGCACCTGTCAAAGAAATATAAAAAAAAAACACAGATTGATTTGAATTAAAACTCATTTAATAGATAATGGTGTGGTAAAGCATAGGGAAGCATTGTAAAGCACAGAGGTCTGGTAAAAGCATAGTAGTTACTAAAGCACAGAGAGGTCTGGTAAAGTATAGGAAGCATTGTAAAGCACAGAGGGTCTGGTAAGCATAGGAAGCATTGTAAAGAGAGGTCTGTTAAAGCATAGGAAGCATTGTAAAGCACAGAGGTGTGGTAAAGCATAGGGAAGATTGTAAAAGCACAGAGAGGTCTGTAAAGCATAGGGAAGCATTGTAAAGTACAGAGAGGTGTGGTAAAGCATAGGGAAGCATTGTAAGCACAGAGAGGTCTGGTGCTATAGGAAAGCATTGTAAAGCCTGAGAGGTCTGGTGCTATAGGGAAGCATTGTAAAGCACAGAGAGGTCTGGTAAAGGTAGGGAAGCATTGTAAAGCACAGAGAGGTCTGGTAAAGTATAGGGAAGCATTGTGAAGGCCAGAGAGTCTGAAAAAGCATAGGGAAGCATTGTAAAGCACAGAGAGGTCTGGTAAAGTATAGGGAAGCATTGTAAAGTACAGAGAGGTGGGGTGCATAGGGAAGCATTGTAAAGCACAGAGAGGTCTGGTAAGCTATTAGGGAAGCATTGTAAAGCACAGAGAGGTCTGGTAAAGTATAGGAAGCAATAAAGCACAGAGGTGTGGTGAAGCATTGTAAAGCACAGAGAGGCTAAAGAAGCATAGGAAGCATTGTGAAGATGAGAGGTTCAAAGCATAGGGAAGGCTCAGAAAGCACAGAGAGGTGTGGTGCTAGGGAAGCATTAGAAAGCACAGAGAGGTCTGGTAAAGCATAGGAAGCATTGTAAAGCCAGTCCTGGTGGTTGCGTTTCACCTGCCACAGCGTGGGGGTCGGAGTAGAACCCGTGGGGGTCGATGTCGCCAGTCCAGCCCCGCCAGTTCTTCACAACAGAGGCTGCAGCTGCCAGTCTGAAGAGACCCTGAAACACACAATACAATTCAATACAATACAGCAATTTCGAAAAAAATGTCTTATAATATACAGGACCAGACCTGATATTGATGCATCCAGCCCTGAAATGTCTTTATAATATACAGCACTAGACCCCTGATATTGATGATCCAGCCCTCTGAATGTCTTTATAATATACAGCAATTAGACCCTGATATTGATGCTATCCATTCTTGAAATGTCTTCTTATAATATATTAGCACCAGACCCCGATATTGATGCTGCATCCAGCCTCCTGAAATGTCTTTATAATATACAGTGCCAGGACCCCGATATTGGATGATCCAGCCTTCTGAAATGCGTCTTTATAATATATAAGCAGACCCTGATATTGATGCGCGTATCCAGCCCTCTTGAAATGTCTTTATAATATACAGCAATTGTATTCCCCTGATATTGATGCATCCAGTCTTCAGAAATGTCTTCTTTCTTTATAATATGTACAGCGCCAGGACCCTGGATATTGATGCCATCCAGCCCTCTTGAAATGTCTTTATAATATACAGCGCTTAGACCCTGGATATTGATGCATCCAGCCCTCTGAAATGTCTTCTTTATAATATACAGCGCTTAGACCCTGATGATGCGATCCAGCCCCCGGGTAATGTCTTTATAATATACAGCTTAGACCTGAGTTAATATCGATGCTTTATCCAGCTCCTCTGAATGTCTTTTATAATACAAAGCCAGACCCCGGATATTGATGCATCCAGCCTCTGAAATGTCTTTATGCAATACATACAGCCAGACCCTGATACATTGATGCGCGATCCAGCCCTCTGAAATGTCTTTTATAATATACAGCTTGTGACCCCGATATTGATGCGATCCAGCCCTCTGAAATGTCTTTATAATATGCTAATTCAGGACCCCTGATATTGATGCGACCCCAGCCCTCTTGAAATGTCTTTATAATATAGCACTAGGACCCTGATATTGATGCGCATCCAGCCCCTCTGAAATGTCTCTTTTTATAATATAGCGCTTAGACCCTGATATTGATGCTGCATCCAGCTCTCTTGAAATGTCTTCTTTATAATATATACGCCAGGACCCTGATATTGATGCGATCCAGCCCTCTGAAATGTCTTTATAATATACAGCCAGACCCTGGATATTGATGCAATCCAGCCCTCTTGAAATGTCTTTATAATATACAGCCGTTAGACCCTTGATATATTGATGCGATCCAGCCCCTCTGAAATGTCTTTATAATATACAGCTTTAGACCCTTCTGGATATTGATGCCATCCAGCCCTCTGAAATGTCTTCTATAATATAATACGCTAGACCCTGAGATACATTGATGCTATCCAGCCCTCTGAAATGTCTTTTTTATACATACAAGCACTGACCCTGATATTACGCGCGCATCCAGCCCCTCTGAAATGCTCCTTATAATATATAGCACTAGAATCTCTGGATAT
Organism: Huso huso; assembly: GCA_036884735.1. Taxonomy (NCBI): domain Eukaryota; kingdom Metazoa; phylum Chordata; class Actinopteri; order Acipenseriformes; family Acipenseridae; genus Huso; species Huso huso. The sequence goes on from CM072692.1 coordinate 4,069,091, forward strand.
TGGATGACCAGCCCTCTGAAATTGCCTTTATAATATATAGCGCTAGACCCTGGAGCATATTACGTGCGATGTGCAGCTGAAATAAGGTGTTCTTTTATAATATATAGCGCTAAGACCCTGATATTGATGTGCGCGATCCATGGAAATGTCTTTCTTATAATATACAGCGCCAGGACCCCATATTACGCAATCCAGCCCTCTGAAATGTTCTTATAATATGCTTAATCTCTGGATATTGATGCGATCCAGCCCTCTTGAAATTGCCTTATAATATACGCTAGACCGGATATTGATGCATCCAGCCCCTGAAATGTCTTTATCATACAGCGCTAGACCCTGGATATTGATGCGATCCAGCCTCTTGCAATCTTTATAATATACAGCACTAGACCCTGATATTGGATGCATCCAGCCCTCTTGAAATGTCTTTATAACATGTTAACTAGACCCTGATATTGATGCATCTAGCCCCTCTGAAATGTCTTTATAAGCCATAGCACTAGGACCCCTGATATTGATGCCCTTTAATCAACAATAACAACAGACTCCTATTGCACAGCAGTGTGATCCATTCCAGGTTTTACTGCTACCAGCTTCTGATCAGCCCTCCCCAGTGTGTGTCTAGGGGTAACAAGCTCTCAGGTGTGTGTCTTATTAAACTCCTAGTGAAACCAGGGACTGGACTTGCCACTGCTGTGCAAAGTGGGAGTCTGATCTCAGGAATGCCCATTGCAGTGGCTTTGGCTGCCCCTCACCTCCTCTCTCTTTCATACCCCCACCACAGCATCTCTTCACACACCCTTCAATGGGGAGGCATGAATTTCCTGGAGCTGGTTCCCTCAAGTGTGTCAGAGAGACCCAGCATAGATCTTCCCCAGAGGGCTACTCACTGGGGACGCTGTTAGGGTTAAAACAAGGCAGAGGAGAGTCATGTGCGCGGTAACCCCGGCCTGTGCCATGAGGGACAACGCTGGAGATAGTGAAAATCCAAATAATTATAGTTTTCGTTGAAATGTATTTTCGTTGTTTTATATGGGGGGAGGTAATCCACAACTATTAAAACACTCAATAGCAATTCACAAGTCAAGACTGAAAGAGATTTCATAAGTTCAGCCACTGAAGTCTTTCTCAGCTCTCTTCAGTGTAAATCAATGGCAAACGTTTCCAATTGAAGTCTTTCAGCCGCCTCTCTTCAGTGTAAATTCACCGGCAAACGCTTTCCACTAGAAGTCTTTTCAGTGTCTTTCAGTGTAATTCAATACCGCAAACGCTTCCATTAGAAGTGCCTTTCTGCGTCTTCAGTGTCAATTCAACGGTGAACGCTTCCACTAGAAGTCTCTCAGCTGCCTTCAGTGTAAATTCATCGGTAAAGGTTTCCACTAGAAGTCTTCTCTCTCAGCTTTCAGTGTAAATTCACTTTGGCAAACGCTTTCCACTAGAAGTCTCTTTCCCTCTTTCAGTGTCTCTCAGTGTAACTTACTTCGGCAAACGCTTCCACCGCCAGGAAGCGCCCTTTCAGCCGCCCTTCAGTGTAACTAATGGCGCGGTTTCCACCAGAAGTCTCTTCCTCAGCCTTCAGTGTAACTAACGGCGTCGCCTCCACTCAGAAGTCTTTTCTCAGCCGCCTTCTTCAGTGCGTAACCATCGGCAAACGCTTCCACCTCAGAAGTCCTCTCACGCCTTCAGTGTAAATCTTCAACGGCAAATCCGCTTCTAGAAATCTTTCAGCTGCCTTTCAGTGTAAATTCACGTATAAACGCTTCCACTAGAAGTCTTTTCTCAGTGTTCAGTGTAAATTCAATGGCAACCGCTCAGGGAAGTCTTTCAGTGTTCCTTCAGTGTCAATTCAATTGCAACGCTTTCCACTAGAAGTCTCTCTCAGCGCTTCAGTGTAAATTCTCAATGGCAAGGTTTCCCACTAGGGAAGTCTTTCTCAGCCGCCTTCAGTGTAAATTCAATGGCAAACTGCCCACTAGAAGTCTTTCTCAGCCGCCTTCAGTGTAAATTCAATGGCAAACGTTTCCCACTCAGAAGTCTCTCTCAGCGTCTTCAGTGTAAATTCAATGGCAAACGTTTCCACTAGAAATCTTTCTCAGCCGCCTTCAGTGTAAATTCAATGGCAATTCCTCAAATACCACCCTGCCAGCCAACACCTCGCTGTGTGTGTGTGTGTGTGTGTGTGTGTGTGTGTGTGACCCTGAGCTGCAGTCAAGCCAATTTCCTTGTGTCTCGGCCCGATGAGATCGCAGTAAACGAAGCCCGAGTGGATCTGGTGAAAGCATATTCACCTCTATCTCGAAAGTCAAATATGGATAGGAAATTGTTAATGGACTGTTCTTAAAATAAACCCTGATCTCGATGATTAAAGAAAGATGCTTTTTCTGTTCGAAACGGATTTTTGACTTTGATATTGAGGCGAGTTCCAGCAACCAAAAGCGCCAGAAACAATAAATTTGGAGAAACTATTAAAAGGGGGATATTTAGGACAGAGAGATCAGGGATGGGAATCAGACTCCTACCCAGCAGTGTGATCCATTCCAGGTTTTACTGTCACCAGGATTGATCAGCCCCCCAGTGTGTCTCCACCATAGCTAACAAGCTCAGGTGTGTCTTATTATTAAACTCCCAGTGAAACCAGGACTTCGATCACACCAAGCTGTACACAGCGAGTCTGATTTCCATTCCTGAAATGACCACCAGAGGGCGTTCAACTGTGCTTCTTTGCCTCCTCTGGAAAGTAGAAACTCGTGGGCTAGTAAATGGCAAATTTATTTTAAAATATAAGAAACTCACTCTGATGAAATAGTTGGCTTAATCGCCTTCTTCAAGGTAAAATGGTGCTGTGATCCGTAATAGATGTCCCTGAGGTTCAGATACACACACAGATAGTTCCTGCTTGGAACCATTATATCAAACCGCAAATGCCTACCAAATTCCTTCCACCTCTATACCTCTTTGAACCACCAAAACATTCAGCAATGGGGCGTACCGAAACGGAGCTGACCATCTTTAAAATCCATTCTTCTACCCTCTGATTAGTTTATTAACAGTATCGCTTGGTCCCTCCCCTTTAAAGGAGTGCTGACCATCTTTAAAATCCATTCTTCAAATTCTTATTAGTTTTACTAACAGTGCATCGCTGGTCCCTCCCTAAAGCACGCTGACCATCTTAAAATCCATTCTCTCACCCTGATTAGTTTTATTAATATCATCAGTATCGCTAGTCCCTCCCTTAAAGGGAGCTAATCATCTCCTTTAGGTCTATTCTTTTCAGCCCTCTTGATTAGTTTTTTTATTACCAGTATCGCGTTGGTCCTCCCTTTAAAGCTCTCTCTCTCTCTCTCTCTCCAGGAGCCTGAGAGGAGGGGGTCAGCTATCTCGAGCACAGCCCCAGATTATTCCTCAATACCTGTACTGTGGTCCCATTCTGTGTCGCTGTCTGTCCTTCGTGTTGAATATGTTGTGGTCCTATTCTGTGCTCCCCTCCCCCTCTCTCTCTCTCTCTCTCTCTCTCTCTCTCTCTCTCCCTCTCTCTCCCCCTCTCCCCTCTCCCCTCCCTCTCCTCTCCTCTCCCTCTCTCCCCTCTCCTCCTCTCCCTCTCCCTCTCCTCTCTCTCTCTCTCTCTCTCTCTCTCTCTCTCTCTCTCTCTCTCTCTCTCTCTCTCTCTCTCTCTCTCTCTCCATGAGCTCAGAGAGGAGGGGGGTCAGCTATCTCTGAGCACAGCCCCAGATTATTCCTGGTCACTTTCTCCGCAACACCAGGATTAGCGACCGCAGAACAGAGAGGGAAACGTTAGCGCGGGATAGGGCAGCTACAATGTCAGTGTAATACAGATCCATTGTTGTGCCTCTCTGCCATTGTGTTTGGGTGGGGCGTGATATTTGCTGGCCTGGTTAGTTTGTGCACACAGGGGAATGCACGCTGTGTGTGCACGGCAAAGACCAGACTAGCTTTTTGAACCCAACAGCCTGAAATTAGCAGCCTGCTGTGGTTTTCAGAGCAGCAAGAGGAAACGAAAGGTCTACAGATGCTGAGATGAAACAGCTTAAAACGCAGGCCGCTTTTTAACTTGCTGTTGAAAGAGATTTCTATTTGAAACGTTAGCCAGCCTGTCAGTGACATCCATCCCCCATCGTCACGGCTGTGTGTTCAAAACCAGAGCTAGCCAGTTAATAAAGCTAGCAAGAGGTGAGAGAATGGATTTTAAGATGGTTAGCGCCTGTAAAGGGAGGACCAGCGATACTGTTAATAAAGCTAATAAGAGGTGAGAGAATGGATTTTAAAGATGGTCAGCGCCTTTAAAGGGAGGGACCAGCGATACTGTTAATAAAGCTAATAAGAGGTGAGAGAATGGATTTTAAAGATGGTCAGGGCTCCTTTAAAGGGAGGGACCAGCGATCATGTTAATAAAGCTAATAAGAGGTGAGAGAATGGATTTTGTAAGATGGTCAGCGCCTTTAAAGGGAGGACCTGTTAGCGATACTGTTAATAAAGCTAATAAGAGGGTGAGAGAATGGATTTTAAAGATGGTCAGCGCCTTTAAAGGGAGGGACCAGCGATACTGTTAATAAAGCTAATAAGAGGTGAGAGAATGATTTTAAAGATGGTCAGCCCCTTTAAAGGGAGGGACCAGCGATACTGTTAATAAAGCTAATAAGAGGTGAGAGAATGGATTTTAAAGATGGTCAGCGCCCTTTAAAGGGAGGGACCAGCTATACTTTTTGAGAATGAAAGCTAATAAGGAGGGGAATTCAGCGATGTTAATAGAGAATGGATTTTAAAGATGGTCAGCGCCCTTAAAGGGAGGGGCCAGCGATACTGTTAATAAAGCTAATAAGAGGTGAGAGAATGGATTTTAAAGATGGTCAGCGCCCTTTAAAGGGAGGGACCAGCGATACTGTTAATAAAGCTAATAAGAGGTGAGAGAATGGATTTTAAAGATGGTCACGCCCTTTAAAGGAGGGACCAGCGATACTGTTAATAAAGCTAATAAGAGGTGAGAGAATGGATTTTAAAGATGGTCAGCGCCCTTTAAAGGGAGGGACCAGCGATACTCTTAATAAAGCTAATAAGAGGTGAGAGAATGGATTTTAAAGATGGTCAGCGCCCTTTAAAGGGAGGGACCAGCGATACTGTTAATAAAGCTAATAAGAGGTGAGAGAATGGATTTTAAAGATGGTTAGCTTTTAGAAGTAAGCACAGGCATTGAAGAATTTGATAAAGAACAATTCTCCCCCCCCACCTACCCACCCACACACACACACACACACACACACACGCACACACGCACACACACAATCTCATTGTCGATTTAACAAACGATCTGCAAACTGCAACTTCAGATTATACAACATGCATGTTTTGAGCCTGGTCTAAAATGCAAAACTCTGTTTGAAGTTCGCTGCGTTTTGTAAGCACAGAGACCCAGGTGAAACTGAAAGAACCAGGGTGAAACTGAAAGAACCAGGGTAACTAACCTTTTAAAAGTGTCCCAAAAGCACAGAGAGGTCACAGGAAGCATTTGTAAAGCAAGAGAGGTCAACCACAGGAAGTATTGTAAGTTAGAGAGGTCTAGGGAAGCATTGTAAAGCACAGAGATGCCTGGTAAAAAGCATAAAGGGAAGCATTGTAAAGCACAGAGAGGTCTGGTAAAGCATAGGGAAGCATTGTAAAGGAAGCACAGAGAGAGGTCTGGTAAAGCATAGGGAAGCTTGTTAAGCACAGAGTAGTCAAGCACAGAGAGGTCTAGTAAAAACATAGGGGAAGCTGGTAAAGCATAAAGCACAGAGAGGTCTGGTAAAGCATAGGGAAGCATTGTACACAGAGGTAAGCACAGGGGTCTGGTAAAGCTATTAAAACATAGGGAAGCATTGTAAAGCACAGAGGGTCTGGTAAAGCATTGGGCATTAAAGCAGAGGTCTGGTAAAGTATAGGAAAGCATTGTAGAAGCATTAAAGTACCAAGGCAGAGAGGTCTGGTAAAGCATAGGGGATAAAAGTGCAAAAAAAGCATTGTACAACGGTCTGGTAAATTTTAAAATGTCTGGTAAACATAGGGAAGCATTAACTTCATTCTGGTAAAGTATTAGGAAGCATTAATCTGGTAAAGCATAGGAAGCATTTTTTTAAAAAAATTAAAAGCATAGGGAAGCATTGTAAAGCAAAAGAAGAAAAGCACAGAGAGGTCTGAGCTTTGCCATCGCGAATGAACTTTATTACTACAGAGACAAAGTAAAAAAAGGGTGTAAAACGAAGCTCCTGAATTGAGGAATGAACTTTATTACCCAGGGCCGCTTCAAATTGCCCGGGGCCGCCAAGCATGCGATGAAACTGTTTCTTCATCATCGTGTTTCATTCAGACCCGAGTCGTTAAATTCTTATTTTTCTATAGAAGTTATATTATCACAGAGGCGCGCCGTCCGACGGGTTTCGTCACGGATTCTGCAAATAACACAACCGTTTTTTTAGCAAATGGGCGGGGCTGAGACTAGCTGTAAAACAATTTTTTTGACATCTACAGTGAGAAAACGACATCACACGAAAGAAAAAGGGGAAGCTAGTCTCAAAGAGACGTAGGGAAGTTAGTGGCGCTGCGTTTGTCACGTTTATAAAAAAATATTATTATTATTATTATTATTATTATTATTATTATGCACAGATTAATAACAGCTGATAGATGCGTATATATATATATATATATATATATATATATATATATATATATATATATATATATATATATATTATACGATTATGAAAGTTATCTTAATGCAGGGGCGACCTCAGAAAAGGACGGAATATAATAAAACCTCTCTTCTCGTCTTTATATTTCAAAAGAGACAACTTGTTTGCGACAGCAGCTGAACGCGCTGCCTTTTCCATCCGGCTGAAGGACTTTGTCTGAAACGTCCCGATATCACTGATTTTTGATCAATTATTCGTATTTTTGTGTATCGATAATGCCTTTTTCATTTATAGTACCTATAGGTTCACAGCAGATTTCATTTTGTCATCTCTCTCTCCCTCTCTGCCTATCTATCTATCTATCTATCTATATCTGTCTCTGTCTGTCTGTCTATCTATCTATCTATCTATATAATGGTGGAGATATAATGATTATGTGTTCAAATTTTTGTATAGCTATTTTCAATATTTCATACACGAAAGGGTTAAAATGAGCGAGATTTGACACGCCTGATAGAAATAAAGACAAGAGACGCGTTTTTCTGATAATATCTTTATTTTTATATAGCGCCTTTCCTAGTGGAGCACCATCACAAAGCGCTTTACAGAGGTAGGCTGTGAACTGCGCATTATATGCAGAGTCACTTCCAATAGGACGTTGATTTAACATCATGAAGGACGGAGAGCAAGTGAGGGTCTGGAACCAACTCCCCAGTGATGTTGTTGAAGCTGACACCCTGGGATCCTTCAAGAAGCAGCTTGATGAGATTCTGGGATCAATAACTACTAACAACCAAACGAGCAAGATGGGGTCGAATGGCCTCCTCTCGTTTGTAAACTTTCTTATGTTCAAGGAGGTGAAGTGACTCGCCAGGGTCACACACACACACAGCGAGTCAGTCAGTGGCAGAGGTGGGATTTGAACCGTGACCTTCTGGTTACAAGCCCTGAGTTTAACGACTGGACCGCACTGAATATACCGCCCGATGCAGCCCCTTAAAGGCGGCTTCCAGAAGAAATATTTCATTTTTGGCTGTCGATTAAGTTGTTGGCATAATTCTCTGCCACTTCGATTGTTATACAGCTCCGGACAAAAGTTTCGCTTCGCTTAGAATTTTAGGATTGAGACATTATATTAGATATTTTATTTAACATCGTGATGTAATCAAAGAAACTACAAAAAATGATATCGCTTAAAAAAAAAAAAAGTCTATACCGAAGCCATAATCGCAGTCCAGTCGTATTTCATGTGAGATTTCTGAAATGTCACATTTTTTTTCAATGTCAGTTTTTCGTTCAGTATCTGGAAAACTACAAAGCACTGGGTGTGGAATTCAATATGTTAACAAGGGAACATTATTCAGCAGCTTTCATTGGACCCTATGAAGCTGAGGAGTTCATTCTATAGAGGGGTGGAATTCAATATGTTAACAAGGGAACATTATTCAGCAGCTTTCATTGACCTCTATGAAGCTGAATCAGTTCATTCTATATAGAGGGGTGGAATTCAATATGTTAACAAGGAACATTATTCAGCAGCTTTCATTGGACTCTATGAAGCTGAGTGAGTTCATTCTATATAGAGGGGTGGAATTCAATATGTTAACAAGGGAACATTATTCAGCAGCTTTCATTGGACTCTATGAAGCTGAATCAGTTCATTCTATATAGACGGTGATGCTGCTAAACTTTTGTCCACAGCTGTACACGATGTATCGTAATAGAGGTCTGTATGACGCTTGTGCTACGAGACCAGCATAAAGAAAACCAGCTCCCAGCATGCCTCACCATTGCCGCGGGTGCAGAGGCATGCTGGGAGCCGTAGTCCAGCTAGCGAGTTCATTCTACAGGAGCTGTGAAACCTTGGCCACGATTGTAGGTGTGGAATTGTTCAGTTTTGAAAATAATAAATAAAATACTAATAAACACAGCTATTACGTCAAAATAGGTCTCACAAGTTTTTAAAGACACCTGTCTAGCAAACATTTATGTTCATAAATAAATGATATTAGACAGCCCTGTGTTTAGATAGTGCTTGCTTGCTAGGGTCACCCTGAGGGTGAAATTGACCCCGCCCCTACACTGGGGTGTTCTCCTGTCATTAGCCAATCAGCTGCTGCTTCCTCCTATTGATTGACAGGCTGTCAAGCACCCGGAAGACGCTGCTGACGGAGGAAGTGCATCACATTCCCGAGAAAAAAAAAAAAAAACAACAAAACATAGAAACTAAAAACTTTATTTAAACCCTAAAAATAGTAACTTTTAAAATGAAACGACCGTCCCTTTTTTTTTTTTTTTTTTTTTTTTTTTTGAGAACTGACATTTGAGGGCCTTGTTGCGAAAGTTAACTCAATTTCTTTTGGAGCTAATGATAGTCTTCAAAGTCACGCAGTGCCTTTGCTGGAATCAAACAGAAACCGCACGGTCCAACCTTAACACACACACACACACACACCAAAAAAAAACAACCTCACGTCTGAGCTCAATTTCCAAAATTACATCGGCGGTAAAGAACAGGAAGTAGGGGCGTGCAAGTGACAGGAAGGGGCCAATGCGTCACACAGCTTTTTGAAACAGTGACAAAGGATTTCAAATCGACACCCTTTTCCATCGGTTCTGCTCGGATTTTAACACCGTGGTCCCGGTTTTGTGAGGTTTCTAACTTCGCTTTAATGATGTGGCAATTTTATTTGTGTGAAATAACCGACTTCCCCTTTCTAAGAAGAAAAAATAAATAAATAAAAAAGCTGCTATTACACGTTTTGGCCACCGCTGAGTGTAGCGCTGTTTCCTCTGCCGATATCCCTGCACAAAACACAAACTGCAGTTGCGGCAACTGGACAGGAGGGGGGCGCTCTGCAATTGAGAAGCACAGAGACGGGGACTGAGCCAATCAAATCAAACACAGATGGAGGAAGGTTTACAACTGAGGGGGAAATAATATATATATATATATATATATATATATCTGGACAAAGGAAACATAGAATGGTACTTTCCAGGTGTAAGACCTATGCAAACTTTACATCCATTTTTAAATTACTTGTTTTAATGTGAGCACCGTCTCTAAATATATTTTAATATCGATCACATCTCTTAATGCTAAACAACATACATTAAGATTGAATTTATTGTGTAGAAAAAATGACACAAGTGGGTCTGCAGAGGACTCAACACACAGAATGTGTCAACATAATTATTATTTAGTTCACAGAGCAACTTCCACAGACTAGGGGTGAACCATCCATCATCCACAACTGCTGCTGCAGAGTCACTTCCAATAGGAGCTCGTTTGTTTTATGTCTCATGTGAAGGACGGCGCGCAAGGAGGTGAAGCGACTCGCTCAGGGTCACACACACACACACACACACACACACACACACAGGAGTCAGTGGCTGAGCTTGGATTTGAACCTCCTGGCATCAAGACCCCTTTCTCTAACCGCTGGGACCAGCAAGGCTCAGATTAAACATGAAATATGTCCCGATACGAAATCGCCGCTCATGAGAGAGTTAATTCTTTAAAACCACACAAAAAACAGAAGTAAAAAAAAAAAAAAGGGAAATTTATGATTCTCTCACGACTCATACAGGACTCGACACCAGACCAGGAACCAGTCTGAAACGAGAAGCGAGGTTTAGGAAAGCGTGCAGCAGCAGCTGGCAGTCACACACACAACCCGAGACCTCTGCAACAAAAAACACCAGGGAGCTGGCTCTATGCATTTCTTATTCTCTCTAAATCTATTCGGAGCGTTCTCTTCCTTTGAAAAACTGGCCCTTCTTTGCTGCAGCCCAATCGTTCGCTAGTTTGATGTTTCAAGGCTTGTTTATTCCCTCTCGTATAAATAGAGGTTTTTAAACAGCCTAGGGAGGAAGATATTTTAAACTTCAAAGTAAAAAAATGAAAATAGAGCAGTTTCCATTGTTAACAAAATGTGAAATAGCACATGGCTTCCAGGGGGAGGCGCACAATTGTCCGAGCGTCGCCCGGGGGTGATGGGGAGGGTTTAGGTCGGCCAGGGTGTCCTCGGCTCACCAGCAGCCCCCCTGTGGTCAGTCCGGGCGCCTGCGGGCTTGCCTGTAAGCTGCGTTGTCCTCCGACGCTGTAGCTCTGAGGCGGCTGCACGGTGAGTCTGCAGAGTGTAAAGAAGCGGGCGGCTGACGGCACACGCTTCGGAGGACAGCGTGGGTTCATCTTCACCCCTCCCGAGTCAGCGCAGGGGTGGCAGTGGTGAGCTGAGCCTTTGTTTTGCGGATATTTCAAAACTGGGAGAAAAACAGGTTCAAGCGATGCAGGACTTTAAAGTCAAGTTTATATAGTCTTGTCTAGGTTTTCCCAAACCTGGTCCTAGACCTGGTCCCAACCCAGTTGTGCCGACTAGTTTCCATTCCAATAGAGCACACAATTACTGAAATGAACCCTTAATTAAACTGATTAGCTTAATTAGACCTTTTAATTGTTCTTAAAAGGCAGATTTCAAGTTACTTAAAACAGTATAATTAGCTTGAAATCTGCAACCTGCTTCAAAAAAGCTGAAAACAATTTAAAAGGTCTAATTAAGCTAACGAAGAGTTCAATTAAAGAGTCTGGTTCAGTGATTGAGAGCTGGAATGAAAGGCAGTCGGCACAGCAGGGGTCCCCAAGACCGGGTTTGGGAGCGGAGGTAAACAGACTGACGGGTGTTGAAATCGGGTGTTTCAGTCCCTTGAGGAGTGAGGAGAAATCGGGTTTTTGAGTCAAGTTGCAAGGACTGAAAATTACAGCTGCAGTCCCCACTTTTTTTTGAATAAAAAAGGACCCTAATCAAAACAAATAATAAAAAAAACACTTGCATATTGTTACAATTCTTTTATTTTCAATTTCTCGCTTTTGTACAATTCATAAAGGTCACAGACATATTTAAAAATCAAAGGGATTACAATAGCCGTGTCAACACTGAGAGGATTGGAGGGGAACCATCATGTAGAAGGCAGACAAAAATATTATCAAGAAAAATAAGTGTCTCTTAAATATAGAGCCATGCGTTTAATCTCACACACCCAGATACCCAAAATAAAAATAAAGGGAAGGGGACTCCTATCGCACAGCAGTGTGATCCATTCCAGGTTTTACTGCTACCAGCTTGATCAGCTCCCAGTGTGTCCAGCTAACAAGCTCAGGTGTGTCTTACTATTAAACTCCTAGTGAAACCAGGACTGGATCACACTGCTGTGCAGCGGGAGTCTGATTCCCAGCCCTGGGTTTAACCACAGAAAGCCGCTACATTCTTACAGGTGTAAGAGGGCAACGCATTTGAGGATCAGTTTTTATAATGAAGTGCTGCCACCTGGTGGTGAGGAGTCGGAACTGCAACAGGAGAGGGACGATGTAAAAAAAAGGTTTTCAATGCAATATAAATAAATATAGGAAGGTCTAAAAATCAGGAAAAGTTGTTAACATTAGTTGTCTTTCTCCGTGGATCACTTTGATGTGTCCGATACAAAAATACATTTATGGTAATAAATCAAGCAAAATTAGTTATATCTAAAATTTTTCCAAGAACACCCCTCATTATAGACTCTGATGCCTGACTTACAGGACATCATTTCAAAAGAGCGCAAAACACTTCCAAGCAAGCCAGCCAGCACCAAAACTGTCAGTTGTCTAAATTTAATGAGAAATAGTCCAAATAAAAAAAAAAAAACACTCCATTCTCAACTGTAGCATTTCACAGCTCGCTAATCTAAACCACTGTTCTCACCTGACCCCACAGCGATCGCTAGATTAACCGTTCTGAGCTCTCCACAACACTCCAAAGAGGCCGCTGCGTTGCCAGTTTGACTATCAGCATGGCAGCTTGCGATTTAACCCAGAGCTAGAATTTCAAGTTTAAAAATGACACACCCCCTCCAGCAAGACAATTCTCTTAAAAGAGATCCGATAATGTATTTTATTGAGAGACCCGGTTTAGGACTGGAATCTTGTTTCAACTCTAGCACCTCAGTTTGAACGGCCAATCGCATTTGGGTTTTATTTCCTTTAGAATTGTAATTCAGAATTAGAACTTTTAAACACACAGTCCTTCTGATCCTCCTTTCGTTTATATTAAGGCTATGAAAACACCAGCCTGCTCATTTTCACAGGATATTTTAAAGCAATTCAACACAGCGACTTTTATCAAGCAGTCTGCGCAAAGCCCGGGACACAGTCTAGACATTTCGATTGCAGCGAACGTTTGAAATGAACACCCCTCCCTCCCAAACTAGCAACTTGGACATCCCATTGCCTTAATACAACCACAAAACTGCAGGAAAACCAGAAGCTGGGGTCACGTCAAGATCACAGATGTTCTCTGAAGAGTTTCAGGACCACACAGAGGCTCAGTCTGCCTGTGCCTTCTCCGCAGACTTGCAGTTTACACCCTCCTGAAACTAGGGAAAAAAAACAACTAAACTAGCAGGAAAAATTCATTCACTGCAAGTCGTAAATAAGCGAGCCCTGTTGTGACAATCTCAGAGAAGCTGGCGTGGTCTCTCGCGCGTCAACGAGCTGCAGAAAGGGGTAGGAGTTACTAAGAACAGAGGGCGCCATGATCTGTCACCAGCTTAATTCAGAAGGGGAGGGGTAAGGGAAATTATATGGGTGGGATTTAGAGAATGAGAGGGACTGGAGGAGATGGATTGTTACAGTGGTGTATGTGTCTCTCTGTGTGTGTGTTGAAAATAGGTAACAGAGTTTATTATAATTATTTATTGTATGTTTTGCCTTCGAGGTGATAACAGAACACGGGGTCGCCTCTGTCTTTTGTATTTTCAGTGAAGCCAGCAGGACGTGTTTTATTTATTTTTCTTTTTTCTTCTTTTTAGATTAATGTTAAAAACATGTAGACAGACAGAAAGCAACTTGCTCCAGCGATCCCATTCGACCCCTCCTCTCCCCCTCTCCTCGGTTCCCTGCTCCTGTTGTCGCCCGCCTGTCTGTCCGGATGAATTCCTCAACCCTGGAGCAGTCAGAGACGAGGCTAGCGCTAGATTTCGTCGTGGATTCTTCTTTTCGCTGAAACACAAGAGAAGCGATCGTGTTAGTGGAGGGAGGAGAGGAAGAGTAAAAAAAAACCAGAAAGGATTGGAAACTCTGGGCCTTTTCACAGCTGGTTTTCTAAACCAAAGTGAATTCACTTTTGTGTTCAAATACAGCAAAAAGTTTTGCATCACCCTCTTTGTAGTATGAACTTGCTGGCTAGGACTACGGCCCCAGCATGTCTCTGCACCCGGCAATGGTGAGGCATGCTGGGAGCTGTAGTTCTTTTATGTTGTGGTCTCGTGATCACAAGCGATACAGACCTCTATTACGACACATCATGTACAGCTGTGGACAAAAAGTTTAGCAGCATCATCCTCATATAGAATGAACTGATTCAGCTTCATAGAGTCCAATGAAAGCTGCTGAATAATGTTCCCTTGTTAACATATTGAATTCCACCCTCTATATAGAATGAACTGATTCAGCTTCATAGAGTCCAATGAAAGCTGCTGAATAATGTTCCCTTGTTAACATATTGAATTCCACCCCTCTATATAGAATGAACTCACCAGCTTCATAGAGTCCAATGAAAGCTGCTGAATAATGTTCCCTTGTTAACATATTGAATTCCACCCCTCTATATAGAATGAACTGATTCAGCTTCATAGAGTCCAATGAAAGTTGCTGAATAATGTTCCCTTGTTAACATATTGAATTCCACCCTCTATATAGAATGAACTCCCTCAGCTTCATAGAGTCCAATGAAAGCTGCTGAATAATGTTCCCTTGTTAACATATTGAATTCCACACCAGCGCTTTGTAGTTTTCCAGATACTGAATGAAAACTGACATTGAAAAAAAATGTGACATTTCAGAAATCTCACATGAAATACGACTGGACTGCATTGTGGCTTCCGTATAGACTTTTAAGATATCATTTTGTAGTTTCTTTTGTTACATTACAATATTAAATAAAACTATAACATTTCGATTCTCTGTTTTATAAATTAATGTCTCAATCCTAAAATTCTAGGTGATGCAAAACTTTGTCCAGAGCTAAAAACAAAACCCAGTTCTTTTTGCTGGGTTGTTACAGAATTTTTCTAAAACAGACCGTGTTTCACATTGCACTGAGACCCCTCTCGAGAAGGACTCCGCTCAGTTAGATTAAAACTGAACTCCCTGAAAAGCGACCAATTTTAGGAGTGTTCGACAAATGCTTCCAAAAAAAGAGACTCTGCCCAAACAAACCAGGTGTGAACGCGAGCCTTCAATAATTCAGTGACAAACATTTCGACTAGAAGCGTTTTCCATGTCTTCGAAAGAACCTGTAGATTTCGCTGTGCAAAAATTGACTTAATCGCAATACTTTTTACAAATGACAATTCCCATTGCCTCCAGCCCCCCTCACTCCTTCTTCTGGTCGCCTCCCCTCTCTCTCACCCTTCTTCTGGTCGCCTCCTCTCTTCTCACCCTTTAATCTGGTTTTGATGAGCCCCCCCCTGCCCTCCTTCCCTTCTGGCTCGTCTTGCACCCCAGCCCTCTCTCTCTCTCTCGATCCCCGAGCCCCCGCCCTCTCCCCTCCTTCCAGGCCCCAG
Source organism: Huso huso (assembly GCA_036884735.1). Lineage (NCBI taxonomy): Eukaryota > Metazoa > Chordata > Actinopteri > Acipenseriformes > Acipenseridae > Huso > Huso huso. The sequence goes on from CM072692.1 coordinate 4,084,378, forward strand.
CTTCCCCTCCTGTAACGCCCAGCCCCTCTCTCACCCCTTCTTCTGGTTGTCTCCTCCTGAGACCCCCTCTCACCCTTCTTCTGGTTGTCACTCCCTCCCAGAGAACACAGCCATCCCATCAATTCAGATGAGTGCCACACACACACAGCCCGTGCCTGATCCATCCTTCCAGAAAGACATGTAACACAGCGATCCCCTCCTGAGAGAACACAGCGATCCCATCAATACAGAGACACACACACACAGAGATCCCATCAAGAGAGAGAACACAGCGATCCCATCAATACAGAGAACACACACACAGCAATCCCATCAATACAGAGAACACACACAGCGATCCCATCAATACAGAGAACACAGCGATCCCATCAATACAGAGAACACACACACAGCGATCCCATCAATACAGAAACACACACACACAGCGATCCCATCAATACAGAGAACACAGCGATCCCATCACAGAGAACACAGCGATCCCATCAATACAGAGAACACAGCGATCCCATCAATACAGAGAACACAGCGATCCCATCAATACAGAGACACACACAGCGATCCCATCAATACAGAGACACACACAGCGATCCCATCAATACAGACACACACACATCAATACAGATCCCATCAATACAGAAAGACACACACACAGCGATCCCATCAATACAGAGAACACACACACAGCGATCCCATCAATACAGAGAACACACACACAGCGATCCCATCAATACAGACACACACACAGCGATCCCATCAATAGAGACACACACACAGTGATCCCATCGATACAGAGACACACACAGCGATCCCATCGATACAGAAACACACACAGCATCCCATCAATACAGAGACACACACAGCATCCCATCAATACAGAGAACACACACAGCGATCCCATCAATACAGAGACACACACACAGCGATCCCATCAATACAGAGACACACACACAGCATCCCATCAATACAGAGACACACAGCGCATCCCATCAATACAGAGACACACACACAGCGATCCCATCAATACAGAGAACACACACACAGCGATCCCATCAATACAGAGACACACACAGCGATCCCATCAATACAGACACACACAGCGATCCCATCAATACAGAGAACACACACACAGCGACCCCATCAATAGAGACACACACACAGCGACCCCATCAATACAGAGACACACACAGCGATCCCATCAATACAGAGAACACACACACAGCGACCCCATCAATAGAGAGACAGAGAAGACACACACAGCGATCCCATCAATACAGAGACACACACAGCGATCCCATCAATACAGAGACACACACACACAGCGATCCCATCAATACAGAGACACACACACAGCGATCCCATCAATACAGAGAACACACACACAGCGATCCCATCAATACAGAGACACACACAGCGATCCCATCAATACAGAGACACAGAGCATCCCATCACAGACACAGCGATCCCATCAATACAGAGAACACACACAGCGATCCCATCAATACAGAAAACACACACACAGCGATCCCATCAATACAGAGAACACAGCGATCCCATCAATACAGACACACACAGCGATCCCATCAATACAGAGACACACACAGCGATCCCATCAATACAGAGACACACACACAGCGATCCCATCAATACAGACACACACAGCGATCCCATCAATACAGAGACACACACACAGCGATCCCATCAATACAGAGAACACACACAGCGATCCCATCAATACAGAGACACACACACAGCGATCCCATCAATACAGAGAACACACAGCGATCCCATCAATACAGAGCACACAGCGATCCCATCAATACAGAGAACACACACACAGCGATCCCATCAATACAGAAAGACACACACAGCGCATCCCATCAATACAGAGAACACACACAGCGATCCCATCAATACAGAGAACACACACACAGCGATCCCATCAATACAGAGAGACACACACAGCGATCCCATCAATACAGAGAACACAGCGATCCCATCAATACAGAGACACACAGCGATCCCATCAATACAGAAACACACACACAGCGATCCCATCAATACAGACACAGCGATCCCATCAATACAGAGACACACACAGCGATCCCATCAATAGAGAACACACACAGCGATCCCATCAATACACAAAGACACACACACAGCGATCCCATCAATACAGAGACACAGCGATCCCATCAATACAGAGACACACACACAGCGATCCCATCAATACAGAGACACACACACAGCGATCCCATCAATACAGAGAACACAGCGATCCCATCAATACAGAGACACACACACACAGCGATCCCATCAATACAGAGACACACACACACAGCGATCCCATCAATAGAGACACACACACACACAGCGATCCCATCAATACAGAGAACACCCTCACTCTCACCTCTCTCTCTGGGACACACACACACACCCCCGCTCTCTCACCTTCGTAGAACACACACACACAGCCTCTCTCCTCACCTCTCTTGTGGGACACACACACACCCCCCGCCTCTCCGGGACACACACCTTCCCGCCGCCTCACCTCTCTCGGGACACACACACACACACACACAACCCCCGCCTCTCTCCGGACACACAACCCTGCCTCTCTGCGGACACACACACTCCGCCTCTCTCCTCACCTCTCTGCGGACACACACACACACACACAACCCCTCTACGGGACACACACACTCCCGCCTCTCCTCTCACCTCTCTCACCCCTCGGACACCCCCCACCTCTCTCTCTGCGGGACACACCCCTCTCCTCTCTGCGGGACACACCCCCTCTCCCTCACCTCTCTCTCTTGGGACAGCTCTTTGGGTGTCGTTCAGGTCCACCTCGGTCACTTTCTTGCTCTTCTGGGAGACCCTGTTGGGGTTCTCGATCTCGATCAGCCCTCCACCCCTTTCTTCTTCTTCTGCAAGGAGCAGCGTGGAGAGGAGGAGGGGGGGTTGTACAGGGGGGCATCTCTCCAAATTAACATTGCACTCGAAAAACTAGACACGCTGTGCTCTGAATCATTAAAACATCACAATCCCAGATTCACGTTATCACCGCCACAGATTGTTAAACACGAGCCTCTCTATTAACCCTTAGCGGTCCATTTATTCAACGCTGCCTCAGGCTCGCCAGGTCCAATTTATTTTCACACGCCAAGTTTAAAAGTATTTTTTTTTTCACTGCTTTATCACCAAACTCCTCAGTAATGCAATCCAAGTCATTATTTTATTACTATAACATCTAAAAATAGCTCTGCAAAAGGTCTGATATTCTTTGAGTGCTGGATGCAGAAGCAGATATCTTGTTTGTTTATGTCCATGTTATCCAGGCTATCTGTATTCATGAGGTATGCCCCCTTTTTTTTCCCCGGCTTCTCTCGGCTCCTATGGGTCTCACTCGGCCATTGAATGTTTCTCAGCTTTTTCCAGAGAAAAAACGACTATAGAGACCTGTGTTTTGCGTCTTTTTGATGATGTTGGACAGAGTCCAACATTGGACCGGAAAGGGAAAATTGCGATATCTAGAGAACACTAGTCTAGAGATTCCCAGTCTGTCAAGATTATAAAAGCCAGACAGACAGCCAGTCCCTCCCCAGCACCACGGATTCAACTCCTTGTGAAACCATTTGCAACTCTGCAACTGTTTTAAGAGGGTCTAATTAAGCAAACGATCAGTTCAATTAACCCTTTATGTCCTACGCCTGATCAAGTCCGACATTACAATTTTCCTTTCCGTCCGATGTCAGACCCTGTCCGTGACATCATCAAAAGACGCCAAACACGGGTCTCTGGTCGCTTTTTTTTTTCTCTGAAATAAAGCAGAAAAAACTTTCAATGGCCGAAAAGACTGATAGGAGCCGAAAAAAAGGGGCAGATCTGAGCAATAAGCATCGCCCTTCATCACAGACACATGAACAAACAAGATAGCTGCTTCATCCAGCGCCAAAGAATATCGCAGACATTTTCCAAGCTTTTGAGATGTTCTAATAAAAATAATGAGTTGGATCGCATTATCGAGGAGTTTGGTGATAAATCGAGTGATCAGGAGATGATTGATCAGTATGCACTAATATGAAGAGGTATGTGAAAATATAGCGAACAAGGAGGGGCTGGAGATGCAGTACTGAGAGTCCTGTTGATATGCAGAGACTTTTTAAACCTGTTTTACTGTGAATAAAATTACTTTTAAACCGTATGTGAAATAAACAGCGGTGAAAAATAAATTGGACCCGATAGGCTTTGGAATAAATGGCCCGCTAAGGGGTTAAGGGTCCAGTTCAGTATTTGAGAGCCCAGTTGGGATGAAAAGCAGCAGACAGAGGATTTCATCTCGCTACGACACGCACAAGCAGCCCGGGTCACGCAGCTGCGTTCAAACTCAGAACGCGAGCGCGGGTCAGTCTCCACGCCACACACACTCACATCGTGGGTCTTCCTCGCCGCTGCTCTCTTCCTCCGAGCTTGATTTGCTCTCCACCTCGATGCCACCATTCTCCTCCTGTTTGGAGAAAAATCAGAGAGACTCAGGATCACGAAGAAAGAAAGAACGATTATCCAGCATCTGCAGCTACGGTAATGCACATGAAAGTGTGACATTAGTAAAAATAATAATAATAATAAAAATGAGTCATTTAGAGGAGGCTTTTTCTCCAGGGGGTGAACTCTGCATCATCAACAACTACTGCTGCAGAGTCACTTCCAATAGGAGCTTGTTTGTTTTACGCCTCATCCGGGGACGGAGCACAAGGAGGTGAAGCGACTCGCTCAGGGTCACACACACACACACACACAGGGAGTCAGTGGCTGCTGCAGAGTCACTTCCAATAGGAGCTTGTTTGTTTTACGCCTCATCCAAGGACGGAGCACAAGGAGGTGAAGCGACCGCTCAGGGTCACACACACACACAGGAATTTGAACCTCCTGGTATCAAGACCCCTTTCTAACCACTGGACCCCTCCCCAAGCTTCCGATACCTCTATACTCAACAGTTCTCTATATAAAAAGGGGTGAGGGATTTTAAACCCATCTAAAACTACATATACAAGACTGCAGCATTTCAAATTTCTATAGACCTGCAGCCTCCCCGAGTCCTGCATGCAGAAAACTCCCAAGCACGGCACGCTAAATCGATTATACACAAGCTTTCAAAAACCAGGAGAGGCTCCTTCCATTCATCAGGCTTGAAGAGGATCTGACAACTGAAGGAGTGTCGATGTTGGGTTACGAGGTTCGAGAAAGCGAGGATCTCTCTCACCTTCTCTCTCTGTGCTCTCATCTGACGGTCGATCTCCTCCGGGTTGGTGAACTGCTTCCCCCTTCCCTTGTAACACTTCTTTCCTGGGACAGCAAGGAAACAAAAACGCCATGGGGTTAAACTGCAGAGCGCGAGACAAGCCCCAGTGTACAGGTAAGAAGGTCAGGTGTGTCTTGTTATTAAACTCATGTACTGTAAAAGCAGGTGACAAGATGCACCCGCTTGCTCTTGAGCCCGTGGTCGTAAAAATAGGAATTGCAATCGATTAAAAGGGATTGGAATTGAAAATGTACACCAACCCTGAGTTTAATAAGACACACCTGAGCTTGTTACCTAGAAACACTGGGGCTGGTAGCAGTAAAACCTGGAATGGGTCACACTGCTGTGCAATAGAGTCTGATTCCCATCCCTGATCTCTCTGTCTAAATATCCCACAGTTCCCAGCAATATCCTGTAGCTCTCTTCACTATAAAATCAGCTACAAACTTCCTTTAACCAAAGTCTATCTACAGGAGGGTAATTGATTCGCTGCACAGCAGTGTGATCCAGTCCTGGTTTCACTAGGAGTTTAATAATAAGACACACCTGAGCTTGTTAGCTAGACACTGGGGCTGATCAAGCTGGTAGCAGTAAAAAACCTGGAATGGATCACACTGCTGTGCAATAGGAGTCTGATTTCCAACCTTGATCCTTTCCTTCTTTCCTACTATGGGTGATAGTTAATAGCTACTGGAAATAAGACTCCTATTGCACAGCAGCGTGATCCAGTCCAGGTTTTACTGCTACCAGCTTGATCAGCCCCAGTGTGTCTAGCTAACAAGCTCAGGTGTGTCTTATTATTAAACTCCCAGTGAAACCAGGATGGATCACACTGCTGTGCAGCGGGAGTCTGATTCCATTCTGGAGCTCAAGGCTGATGCAACATGATGAAACTATCAAACATTGGTAGGGGTTAACAGACTCCTTAAGTGTTTGGTTTGCTTGATAACAATAACCCTAGTGGCTTTTTGACGTTTTCTAAAAACTTGTTTTATTATTAATATTTTGTAAAGTTCCACATCCAAATCATTATTATGCCATTCGTGGCGTGAATACACTATTTATTTACGGACCAAGACTCCGTTTCTCATAGAAAACAGATAGCGATATTAAAAAATCTAAAACTATTTAACTTGGCTAAGCTTTTGTCCACGCAGATGCAGGAAAATAACGCCAATATGCAATGTAATGCTCAGAAAATATCAAAAACAACGATTAAAAAAATATATACACCAGTTAAAGGACATTATTAATATTATTTCTGTCCACGCCAGGAAATAACGCCATGCAGCGTTAAAAAAAAAACAGCCAGCTAAACAAGTACCAAACACGAATCTACCATACTTTGTGCATTAAAAACCCTACATAAACATGAAAGTTATCCGCAAAAAAATAAAAAAATATATTTAATTAATACTATATAGACTATATCGTCTGTCTCTGCGCTATCACGGTATACATTACATCTATATAAAAAGCACGACACAGCAAAACTAGCCTTTCTGAATACAAAACGGGTTGTCAACACTGCATTTATCCTAGACCAAACGTGGTCGTAATCTTGTGTACCCTGTTCCAAAAAAAAAAAACAACTACTGTTTAAGAAAAGCAGGAAAACAAAACAGAACAAAAAAATGCCGTGTACTATTATTAAAATAAATAAAATGTATTATTTAAACAGCGCCGGTCGGACAACAATGTCCGTTTTTAACCAATATTAAAACTAAAAATATTACACTGACGCGGTTTTCATGAAGTAAAAACGGCAAATAAAACGTGTTTGGCTAATAATAATAATAATAATAATAATAATAATAATAATAATACGTTTTTTATACACAGGGTCGAATTTATATTCCTGTCTGTGGTTTGATGACCAAACAAAATGTGACTTACCTCCTCTGGGCATGGTTGTATAACTTCAGAAAAAAACACACACCACACAAAAATAACGAATTACTAAATAAAAAAATAATATCTGTATTAAATATTACTCTACACTCGGTCTGCGTTTGAATATTTACACGGTTTTTTTGTTTACGGCCTAATTTTTTTTTTTTTTTCTTGCCGCTCCCGCGAGCTCGCTTTCACTCTCTCTCACACTGAAACCCAAACCGCGGAGGGCAGGTCTTACTACCCCGCTCTCACCCAATAGCGAAGCCTGAATTAAGATTGATGGCGCTCTGCACCAATCGACACACGAGATGGAAGAAAGGGGTTGAGTGTGAATCTTTGATAGACGTCGCTGAAATCCAATAGAGAAGCGAGATGGTCCTTCAGCGGGCCAATTGCTTAAGGGAATGACGCGTATGTTTTATAAAGACGTCGCCCACTCGCCCTTCCGGAGCATAGATACTCTCAGCGGCACTAGAGCGGAGGTTGCGTCATTTTTTTAAAGTTATAAATCGAAACAGACGATGTAATGTCATTTTTTTTTATTTCTATGGTGTGGGTGCACAGCTACGCCATCCTACCCGGGGCTCCACAAGATTCACTCCCGGTGCAGTAGCTATGAGTTTATAATTAGTTGTATTCAAAGTTTCTAGTAAAATATTAGAAAATAATATTCAGCCCATCTTGCTTGTTTGGTTGTTAGTAGCTTATTGATCCCAGAATCTCATCAAGCAGCTTCTTGAAGGATCCCAGGTGTCAGCTTCAACAACATTACTGGGGAGTTGGTTCCAGACCCTCACAATTCTCTGTGTAAAAAAGTGCCTCCTATTTTCTGTTCTGAATGTCTCTTTATCTAATTTGTGACCCCTGGTCCTTGTTTCTTTTTTCAGGTCAAAAAAAGTCCTCTGGGTCGACATTGTCTATACCTTTTAGGATTTTGAATGTTTGAATCAGATCGCCGCGTAGTCTTCTTTGTTCAAGACTGAATAGATTCAATTCTTTGAGCCTGTCTGCATACGACATGCCTTTTAAACCTGTGATAATTCTGGTCGCTCTTCTTTGCACTCTTTCTAGAGCAGTAATATCCTTTTTGTAACGAGGTGACCAGAACTGAACACAATATTCTAGGTGAGGTCTTACTAATGCATTGTAAAGTTTTAACATTACTTCCCTTGATTTAAATTCAACACTTCTCACAATATATCCAAGCATCTTGTTGGTCTTTTTTATAGCTTCCCCACATTGTCTAGAGGAAGACATTTCTGAGTCAACATGAACTCCTAGGTCTTTTTCATAGATTCCTTATTCAATTTCAGTATCTCCTATATGATATTTATAATGCACACTTTTCTCTATTAAATTTCATTTGCCATGTGTCTGCCCAGTTCTGAATGTTGTCTAGATCATTTTGAATGACCTTTGCTGCTGCAACAGTTTTTGCCACTCCTCCTATTTTTGTGTCGTCTTCAAATTTAACAAGTTTGCTTACTATACCAGAATCTAAGTCATTAAAGTAGATTTCTAATGAATATTAATCATTCAGTTATTGCAATAATATATCAGACTATGATTACATCAATTCAGTTACTAATACATCCATTCAAATTCTTCAAATTAAGATACATATTATAAATAAACACGTTCATTTTAATGTACGCCTATTTAATTCCCGTTTTAATATTCATTACGGTGGCTTGCTTAATATTCATGAGAAAGGAGGAGGCGGGCAGTCGCGTTCTGCGTGACGTAATTTTGGCGCTTCCGAAAAGAGAAGCACATTTTGAATCCAGCATCATATTAACACAGCAAAGCCCGGGTTTTATTTTCAGCCACTAGATGGCAGTATAAACCCATTGTTTTGGGAAGGTCCCCACGGAAATCTACAGTCAAATTTCCTAAAATCTGCAAAGAGAAAAGCGCTTTTTCTGCAAAGAACTTGTCAAATTCTGCGGCAAAGACTTAATGAAAAACAGCGTTAATGAGTATTAATAAATTTAATCTACAGAATTTAATAAATGAGAAAAAGCCAGTTAGTTAAATTCAATTTTTTTTATTAAATCACATTACTTAAATCTGAAGAAAAAAACTGAACATACATGTTTGCCATATTTTATGGAAATCAAAGAAAAAAAAACACATACAATAAAGCAAACTTTTTGACTTCGTTTTTTTTTTTTGCTAAATGTTGAAATACTATATCTTCTCTCGCGCGCGCGCGGAGGATTGTGTGATTACGGGAGGAGCTGAAGGAAGCGTTTGGGGTAGGAGTGTGTATGTGGATTATTTATTATATTACTGTTTTAGTTTTATAATAAATAGTTTATTTATTTGTTTGTTTGTTTGTTTGTTTTTGTTTTTGTTCATAGCTGTGTTTGTGCTGACTTTGGGTCAGCTCAGACTCAGCTATGGCGACGGCAGGTTTGACTCGCCGGCACGGCTGTCGTTGTGATCCTGACAGCACAGTGTCGGTGGAGGAATGCCTGCTCAGTATCAGTGAGGTGGTAGGAGGTCAAATTAAATCAGCGTCACGCATGAATAAAGGGTTAGTTATTTTTTCAGTGAAACACAAGCTGTAGATGTGCTGGTGCAGGAAGGTTTTGTGGTCAAAGGAAGTTTGGTGATGGTGTCTCCGCTAGCTACACCTGTAACTAAGGTGATTCTGTCAAATGTGCCCCCTTTCCTTAAAAATGAGTTGCTGGAAAGGGAGCTTTCAAGGTACGGAAAATTAACATCCCCGATTAGATCGATACCGTTAGGATGCAAAGATCCCAAACTAAAGCATGTCATGTCATTTAGAAGGCAGGTATTCATTTTATTAAATAATCCTAATGTAGATATTGATGTAGCTTGACGTTTACTGTGGAAGGAAGCAAATGTGTTGTCTTTGCTAGCACTAACACAATGCGCTGTTTTAAATGTGGAGCGCAGGGCATCAGCGCAAAACTGTCCGAGACTGGAGCCTGAGGAAGAACAGGGTGAAACCGGTGGGGAGGAAGTCAGGGATGATCGGGGGAGATCCGCGGGGCCAGCTGAAGGAGAGGATGGTGAGGGATTGGGCTCAGGTCTGATAAGAGACTGAGGTTCGAGTCTGGGAGCCACGGCGCTGCGGGAGTGGAATCTCGTGCCGCGGGGGCTCCTGACTTGAACCCGGGGAGGAGTGACGGTGGCTCTGGGTCTCTACCTGAGCTGCTGTGCCTCCTGTTCAGAGGGGAGAGGAGCGCAGCGCTGAGTCTCTACTTGGCGCTGCTGTGAATCCATCTCTGTCTGACTCGCAACAGGCAGTAGCTGAGTTAAAGGGAGAGGAGCAGCTGAAAATATCAGCGGTGGCGGCGGTCAATGACAGCGATGAGGAGTATGAGGAGGGGGAGATGGGAGGTGTAGACGGCGGCGAGGTTTCGGACTCTTCGCTGTTCTCCGACATTACTGAAAGCCAAACTACCAGGAAAAAACTATATTCAGTCAACAAAATAAGAGGTTTTTTGGATCAAACAAAAGGTAGGAGAGGCGTAGATATAAAACAGTCGTTTCCAGATCTGAAATTGTTTTTGAATTCTGCACATATAGCCCTCAAGAAAGCCACAACACAGGAATTAGATCCACCAAAACGGTATAGACTGAAGAAATTCATGCAAACAGTTAGGAAAACGTTACATCAGAAAACCAAAGTATAAATATTTGTTTATTTATTTATTGAAAAAATGGATAGGTTTTATAGGAATTTTTATATCTTTTACTGTTTGCTTTTTCTTAGTTTTTTAAAACTTTTTAGCCATCATGGACAGAATTAATTTGATCTCTTTTAATGTCAATGGTTGTAGGCAGGATTTTAAGGGAGCACAGTTATTTGAATTTTTAGAACAGAAGAGGATGGAGTGGCTTTTTAAGGAGACACACACAGACAGAGAGAATGAGGCAGGATGGCTTTGCTGAATGGAGAGGGCAGTGTGTGCTGAGCCACGGAGCAAATAACAGCACAGGGGTGGCTGTGCTTTTTCAACCAGGTTTGAAGTTGACATTTTAGATTTTAAAGAGATAATTAGAGGGAGGTTTGTAAAAGTGAGGACTAAGATAGACAGATAGTTTATGATTTTATTAATGTTTATGCTCCAAATATAGGAAGGATAGAATTGTATTCCTGAATGTTTTAAAAGCAGACTTTTTTAACAGTACATGATGATGATATATTAATAGTGGAGGGATTTTAACTGTACAGTAGATTTTAATAAGGATAGGAATAGTATTGAACCTCATCCTCCTTCAGTGAGAGAATTGGCTGCTATTTTAAAGTTCAGTGGCTTGGTTGATGTTTGGAGGTGTCTGCATCCCACCACTCACCAGTATACCTGGTCACACCACCTTTCTCAGTATACAGTTAGAGCAAGACTGGACAGGATATATGCACTCAAACACCACCTCAACAAATTCACACAAGCAACAATAATACCGAACAGCTTGTCTGACCATCATTGCACTCTGATTACAGCAATTACAGGTAAAGAAATACACAGGGTATCTCAGTGGTATTTTAACACCAAATTATTGCAAAATATTAATTTTACAAAACAGTTTAAGGATTTTTGGTTAAAATGGCAAGAACAAAAAAGCCAATTGAAGCATCTGAGGCAGTGGTGGGATATAGGAAAAACACCAATTAAATTATTTTGTAAGCAGTACACTTTAGACATAACCAAGTCACTGAACTCAGTCATAAGAGAGCTAGAGAGAGAGATCCTACAGTTAGAGACTGAGCAGAGCACAGCTGCAAAGGAAACCTTGGTGGAGCTGAGATAAGCTTTGGGCAGCATGCTGGAGGAGAAGGTGCCGGGGGCACAAGTGCGATCTTGATTTATTGAGCTGAGAGATATGGATGCTCCTACAAGCTGCTTCTTTGGTTTAGAGAAGAAGAGAGCACATGGGAAGCGGTTGTCCTGTGTTCGGCTGCCCTGCGGTAGAGAGTTGACTGGTCAGGAGGAGATTAATGATGCGGCGGTGCAATTTACACTGATCTGTATTGCAGCGAGTCATGTAACCAGACTGATATCAATACATTACTGGAGGGACTGCCCAGTCTGAGCTTGGAGGAGCAGCAGAGTCTGGAAATGGGACTGTCTCTTCAAGAGTTGACCAATGCTGTCAAGCAGCTGGCCAAAGGAAAGCACCAGGGATCGATGGACTGTCAGTAGAGTTTTATCAGCACTTGGAAGGAGCTGGGGCCAGACTTGCTGTTGGTGCTGCAAGAGAGCCTGGAGGCGGGGGAGCTGCCTTGCTGTCAGAGGGCCATCATCACACTGCTGCCCAAGAAAGGGGACCTGTGCATGCTTAAAAACTGAGACCTGTCTCAATGTTATGTACCGATTTAAAAATATTTTCTAGAAGTTTAGCGATGAGACTGAGGAACTGTTTGGATAAAATAATTCACCCTGATCAGACTTATTGTGTACCTGGGAGAACAATATTCGATATTTTTTTTAATCCGGGATGCTTTTATCGATAGCTAAGAAGGGTGATTTTAATGGGACTGGTCTCTTTGGATCAAGAGAAAGCTTTTTTGATCGTGTCGACCACCACTACCTTTTTGAGACCCTGAAGCCTTTGGTTCGCCCTCAGTTTATCAAATTTATTTAACTTTTATATAGTAATGCTTTTAGCGTTTTAAAAATAAATGGTGGGCTGAGTCGACCTTCTCAGTGTGCAGGGGAATCAGGCAGGGCTGCCCCTGTCTGGGATGCTGTACTCCATCTCCATCGAGCCCCTGCTGGTTCTGTTGAGGAGCAAGCTGGCGGGCTGAATGGTGCCTTTCTCAGCCCCTTTCTCAGCCCCTTCTGATATAGTGAGGGTGTCTGCATATGCTGATGATATCACTGTTTTTATTAATAATAAAAGAGACGTCCAGGAACTGCATCAGAGTTTAGGTATGTTTCAGAGAGCATCATCCGCAAGAATAAATTGGGCCAAGAGTGACACCTTCCTGTCAGGGAGCTGGCAGGAGGGTGGCCCTCCTGTTTTGCCCCAGGTTTTGAGGTGGGGCAGGACAGGATGAAGGTGCTGGGCGTGTTCCTTGGTACAGATACTTACATGGAGCAGAATTGGGAGGGGTTGATTGAAAAGGTGAGGAGGTTGATACTGTGGAGGAACCTTTTAAGGTGCTTCGAAGAACCTTTTTACTGGGGTTCCCTGAGGAACCTTACAAATAAGGATCTTTTAAGATCCTTAAGGTTCTACTTGGAACCTTTTATGTTTATTTACAAACTCACACGCATAATATATATATATTCACCAACTACGCTACCCAGCTCCTGGTCCAGGCCCCAGGTACTCCCCCGCCTAGACTACTGCAACTCCTCTGGCTGGCCTCCTGTGTCCGCCACCCGTCCGCCCCGCCTCCAGCTCATCCAGAACTTGCTGCCCGCCTGGTGTTCTCTCTGCCCGCCGGGCCCACGCTTACTCCACTACTCTGCTCGCCCACTGGCTCCCGACACCGCCGCATCCAGTTCAAGACTCTTGTACTAGCCTACAGATGCCTTGACCAGACTGCACCCAGCTACCTCCAGACCCTCATCTCCCCCACACCCCATTACTCGACCTCTCCGCCTCCGCCTGCACTAGAAGACTAGCTTACCTCTGCTACGCCCCCTGTCTCCAGAGCTCCGCCTCTTTCTCCACCCTTGCTCCGCAGTGGTGGAATGACCTTCCCACAGATGTCAGGACTGCCCAGTCCCTGACCACATTCCGGCGCCTCCTTAAGACTCACCTTTCAAACAGCACCTGTAGAACTCCTCTGTTTGTATCCTGGGACACTATCACCCTTCATGTAAATGTGCTTTATTTTGCTCTTATCTGCCCCCCTATTTTACTGCATTTAATCCTGTACTTCAGAATACTGTAATCTGCCAAGTGTTTAACCTGTAGTACTTTGTATTTAATCACATCCTGATGTAACTATCACTATTTAATCATATCCTGATGTAACTATCACTATTATCTGCTGTATTATTGAATTGTGGTTTGTCACACTTGAACAAAAAGTTATTGTATTTCTTGCTCATTGTATTACTTGTATTGTAACACTTGAAATGTATTTGTTTATGATTGTAAGTCGCCTGATAAGGGCGCCTGCTAAGAAATAAATAATAATAATAATAATAATAACCTCTGATCTGTCACATGGGTTGTATTTCAGTGTCAGTATCTCTGATCTGTCACTGTGTTGTATTTCAGTGTCAGTATCTCTAATCTGTCACTGTGTGGTATTTCATTATCAGTATCTCTGATCTGTCACTGTGTTGTATTTCAGTGTCAGTATCTCTGATCTGTCACTGTGTTGTATTTCAGTGTCAGTCCTGATTCCAGTCCTGTCTGCTGTCAGTGCTGCTGCAGTGTTCATATCAGTATTTCTACCCCTGTATGTAAAAAAGAAGGAAGGACAGACAGCAGAGAGGAAGTGAGGGCGCTGCAGGTGAGCGACAGCAAAGATACCAGCAGAGGGAGCACGTATTCATTGCCAGGCAACTTTCTTAGGACCCAGTGTCTCTAGGGATCAATTCAGTCACTGGTGTTCATGTTGGTGGTCAAAGGATCGTTATGACAGTGGTTCAAGTTCAACACAAACAATTGGATTGAAATCATGGGGGTGTCCATGAAAGAATTCTCTGTCATGGTCCTAAACCATGGCCGGAGATCCCATGGGGCGGTCAAATAAGCACTGCCCGGGTGGGGAGGGCTCAAGAGGGTAATCCCTGTCTCACTGCGCACCAGCGACTTGTAGGTGGCTAATCCTGCAGGCCATGTTGTAACTGGATCTGTGTTCGCCCCACCTGGTCCTCCCATGCTGTGTCTTGTTGGCTTAAGTGGGCTTGCAATGTGAAAGGAAGTGGGCATTACGTTTTGGAGGATGCTTGAGTGCATTGTTTATGGGTCACTGTGGGGTCGTAAGTGTGAAAAAGGGTCTTTAAAACAATTGACTTTTTGTTTAAAAATGGTCTATTTATAAATAACCCTTTAGACGAATAGACATTTTGAATTGCATTTGGCAGTAATCAGATGAATGCATGGTTTTAACCTGTCCGATGCTGTGTGTTTGTTATGTGATTATGTGAAGTCATTGTTTATGGGTACTGTGTTTTTGTGTGCTGATGCTGTTGTTCTATGTGCTTCTTACAGTCAGTATGAATTCTGGTAACCTGCACTCTGAGGATGCTGATGAGGTCTATGAACACTGAGTTTTTTCAAGGAAGTCACAGATGACCTGGACTATGAAGAGATGAGAACTGAGGATGGTAAAGAAGTCATAGATGACCTGGACTATGAAGAGATAAGCGAACCAGAGTATGAAAACTTTGATTTCAATCAGGGCAATAAGGGGGGAGCTGAAGATGATATCTATATGGATTTCAGTTAGCAGACAGTAACAAGGTGGAATTGTTTTACATTGAGGCCGGTACAAACATAATCGTGAGGGGTGATATAGATATGATACTGAAAGAGTTTGTTAAAAAATCAAAGAAAATCAGCTTTGACAGATTTGCTCAAAGGCAGCGAACCAAAACATGATAAATAAGGATTTGCTAAGCAATAGAATGCCACTACATTAAAGTAAAACAAGAAACATATAGTATTATTTTTCCTTCATTTTTTAATGGTTATTTACCTTTAAATTTAGAGTCATTTTGTAAAGTGTTATTTTATGGTTGTACACCGTCACGTTTACAGTGATTTAACATTAAAGTTTTTAACCTTCACAATTTACAGAGGTTTTGTAACATGATTTAAATGTTTGTAACACAGTGTTAAAAATGTACTGAGTGTTCTGGACGCTTTGGCTGGGTTTAGAATTATTTTAGTATAAATAAGACCGAAGTTGAGTAATATTTTCAATATACATACACATTATCCATAGAGGCTTTATCCTATAAAGCCGTGGGTTTTCAACCTCTTGGTCGTGAGGCATGCTCAGGTGGGTCGCCACAATTTGGATTTGGGGAAGATTACATTTAACAATTATTATTACCATATAATACTTACATTTCTTAGCAACCCTAGACCCTGCCTTAGGATCTGAAATGATCCTGTTGCTCTGAACCACAGTTGTTGTTGTTGTTATTATTATTATTATTATTATTATTATTATTATTATTATTATTATTCATGTTCCTGTCAGTCTGCTGTTGCACAGACTTTGGATTGTGTTGAAAAGAAAAAAAAGAAAAGGAAATTTCTCGAGTAACATTTTATCATCAGTCAAATTTAAAGTGGGTCGCATTATTTTTTATGTTTACTGGTGGGTCATTGGGTTAAGACTGAAACTCACTGCTCTAGATGGGGATTTTCAATATATTTTAGGGGATTGTAACTGGACCTGTTTTTTACACGTGTCTTGTGTTTAGTTTTGTACAGCGTTCTGAGATGCCTTGGCATGCCATATAAGAGAATACATTTGTATTGTATTTTAAAATATATTTTACCTTAAGCTTTTTATGGCTATTTACCATTCATATGAACAGTAATTTTGTAAAGTGTTATTGTATTATCATATTGGTGTCACGGTTTGCTATGCTATTGAATACAACAGTATTAAAGTAAAAAAAACAAAACTATTTTCCTTCATTTTTTAATTGTTTTTTAAACTTCAAATTTATGGATGTTTTGTAAAGTGATATTTTTATGTTTTATTGTCATTTACCTTCTAATTTACAGTGAATTAAAATTATAGTTTTATATATATATATATATATATATATATATATATATATATATATATATATATTTTACAATTTCCCATATGACATGTATATCTGCCTACTGACAACATTGAAGGGCAACTTTCTTGCCTGTAACTATAAATATGCTTCTGGCTCTGGGTCACATTCTGAAATGAGGAAGTGGTTTTAGAAATAACATCACTGCCTGCCCCTGCCCCTCTGCAAATATGGAAGACATCTGAATACAAATCTGCTTAAAACTCACTAGATGTTTTTTTTTGTTTTGTTTTTTTTTACTAATAAAGTGTAGACTGTAGAGTGGGGAACTAATACACTTTTATTTAAGTATACCAGTGTATATATATATATATATATATATATATATATATATATATATATATATATATAATCTCTTTCTCAGCATCTGTGAGTACAGTAGACACCCATATTTATTTATTATATGTTGGGAAAGAAAAACGGGTTAGACACCCATGCCGCATCATGAATTAATTTCTTTTTTTGAAAAGAAGTATAGAGTCGTAACCCGCATGCACTTATCTGACCTTTTGCAGCACAGTATCTTGTGACTAATGAAAAGGAGGGAGAGAGAGAGAGAGAACACAATTAAAACATTGCATTTGAAAAGCTTAGTATTCAATTATAAAACAACCACTTAGAAACGTAACATTTTTTAAAATGGAAAACCATCTTTCATAGAACTTGGCTGGCTCTTAAAAGAGCCTTTGGTTTTAGAACAAGTTCTTTAAGGGGGTTACAGCTTAAGCATGCTCCCTGCGGATGCGGCGCGCCCGCTGGATGTCTTTGGGCATGATGGTGACTCTCTTGGCGTGAATGGCACACAGGTTGGGGTGTCCTCAAAGAGCCCGACCAGGTAAGCCTCGCCCTAGCCTCCTGTAGCGCCATGACAGCGGAGCTTTGAAGCAGGTCGGTCTTGAAATCCTGTGTGGTTTCTCTGACCAGCCGTTGGAAAGGCAGCTTGCAGATGAGCAGCTTGTGGATTTCTGGTAGTGGCGGATCTCCCTCAGAGCCACGGTGCCAGGCCTGCAGCAATGAGGCTTTTTCATGCTGCTGGTAGCGGGAACACTCTCGGGCAGCCTTGGTAGCTTCCTGGCGCCTTTCCTCCAGTAGATTTGTAGCATGTGGGACATTAGGACCATGCAGAACGCAGTTGTTATGAACCCCTATAAAAATGGACTCATTAGCTAGGTTGGGAATGGTAAATGCTGGGTCTGTTTCTGTCTTTCATTCTTAAATACAATCTCATCAGGGGTGTATTTTCGCATTTTGATCGCAACAGAACCGGGTTAAGCGACCATTGACCAAGAACCCATGAACGTGACCACAACGCAAGAACAGACCCGCCATTAAAAAATGGTGGAGGTTGAAAATGTAGTCGAAGCAGTTATGAGTATTATTGATGAACCAACAGGTTGATTATATATATACAGTGCCTTGCAAAAAGTATTCGCCCCTTGAACTTTGCGACCTTTTTGCCACATTTCAGGCTTCAAACATAAAGATATGAAACTGTAATTTTTTGTGAAGAATCAACAACAAGTGGGACACAATCATGAAGTGGAACGAAATTTATTGGATATTTCAAACTTTTTAACAAATAAAAAACTGAAAAATTGGGCGCAAAATTATTCAGCCCCCCCCTAAAGTTAATACTTTGAAGCGCCACCTTTTGCTGCGATTACAGCTGTAAGTCGCTTGGGGTATGTCTCTATCAGTTTTGCACATCGAGAGACTGAAATTTTTGCCCATTCCTCCTTGCAAAACAGCTCGAGCTCAGTGAGGTGGATGGAGAGCATTTGTGAACAGCAGTTTTCAGTTCTTTCCACAGATTCTCGATTGATTCAGGTCTGGACTTTTGACTTGGCCATTCTAACACCTGGATATGTTTATTTGTGAACCATTCCATTGTAGATTTTGCTTTATGTTTTGGATCATTGTCTTGTTGGAAGACAAATCTCCGTCCCAGTCTCAGGTCTTTTGCAGACTCCATCAGGTTTTCTTCCAGAATGGTCCTGTATTTGGCTCCATCCATCTTCCCATCAATTTTAACCATCTTCCCTGTCCCCTGCTGAAGAAAAAGCAGGCCCAAACCATGATGCTGCCACCACCATGTTTGACAGTGGGGATGGTGTGTTCAGGGTGATGAGCTGTGTTGCTTTTACGCCAAACATAACGTTTTGCATTGTTGCCAAAAAGTTCGATTTTGGTTTCATCTGACCAGAGCACCTTCTTCCACATGTTTGGTGTGTCTCCCAGGTGGCTTGTGGCAAACTGTAAACGACACTTTTTTTATGGATATCTTTAAGAAATGGCTTTCTTCTTGCCACTCTTCCATAAAGGCCAGATTTGTGCAGTATACGACTGATTGTTGTCCTATGGACAGAGTCTCCCACCTCAGCTGTAGATCTCTGCAGTTCATCCAGAGTGATCATGGGCCTCTTTGGCTGCATCTCTGATCAGTCTTCTCCTTGTATGAGCTGAAAGTTTAGAGGGACGGCCAGGTCTTGGTAGATTTGCAGTGGTCTGATACTCCTTCCATTTCAATATTATCGCCACAATAGTGCTCCTTGGGATGTTTTAAAGCTTGGGAAATCTTTTTGTATCCAACCGCTTTAAACTTCTCCACAACAGTATCTCGGACCTGCCTGGTGTGTTCCTTGTTCTTCATGATGCTCTCTGCTTTTAAACGGACCTCTGAGACTATCACAGTGCAGGTGCATTTATATGGAGACTTGATTACACACAGGTGGATTTGTATTTATCATCATTAGTCATTTAGGTCAACATTGGATCATTCAGAGATCCTCACTGAACTTCTGGAGAGAGTTTGCTGCACTGAAAGTAAAGGGGCTGAATAATTTTGCACGCCCAATTTTTCAGTTTTTTATTTGTTAAAAAAGTTTGAAATATCCAATAAATTTCGTTCCACTTCATGATTGTGTCCCACTTGTTGTTGATTCTTCACAAAAATTACAGTTTCATATCTTTATGTTTGAAGCCTGAAATGTGGCAAAAGGTCGCAAAGTTCAAGGGGGCCGAATACTTTCGCAAGGCACTGTATAGTATATAAACACTGACTAATGTCATTGGTGTGTCTGTCGGAAGTTCTATACCAATAAATCATGCAAAATATATCTCTAGGCAAACGTGTTAGACTGCATTGCGATGCATATGGACTATAGGTAGTTTGTTCCAAGTGCTTTCATTGTATTTCACTTAGTAATGTGAAACGATTTTAAAAAATGTGATCAACATCTACTGCGAGCAATCAATTAATTGTTTTGAGTCTAATGTGTGTGAGTGTGTGTGTGTGTGAGTATGTGTGTATGTGTGTGAGTGTGTGTGTATGCGTGTGAGTGTGTGTGTATGCGTGTGAGTGTGTGTAGGTGTTTTGTTTGTGTGTGTGGGTTTATGTGTTTGTGTGTATTAGTTATATTCTTCCAAGCTACAGTGTTCAAGAGTTTGTTATTTTAGCCAAGATGAAAATAGCTAAACTTTAGAGATGCTAGTTGGGCCCCATAACCCATACAGCCACATCCTGTGAAACTGTTCACTTGTATTGCACTTACACGTTACAGGATGAATCCACTGCTTTTTGTTATTTATATGCAACACAAACTTAGTTCAGGGTGTGTGAGCACATATTTTACATTTTGTATGCGTACATTTTTGTCTACAAAACACTCATGTATCCTATATACAGATATATATATATATATATATATATATATATATATATATATATATATATATATATATATATATATATATATAAAAACACAACCAAATACTTTACACAGATGTTAAGCCTTTTCTTTGCAAAGAATAATTTGTGAAGGTATCCTGGACTCACTTTAAGGATTTTTTTCTGTTTACAAATTGACTTGTTAAAACAGAGTAAAAACAAGTGGGTGAGGGGCTCTTCATTAACTTGTCCTCTCTCGTGGTTATCTAACTTACACCTGTCCTATCTGGAGTGTAATGCAGTCACTTGATAACCACATTCTTCACAATACAGTATGCAGACTCTTTGACAGAGGGGCTCCTCCTCAAAGATCCTGAAAATAAAAAGCTAAAGTTTGAAGGCACTGAAATGAAGGAAAATAAATATCTCCCTCAGCTGGGAGGTAGTACCACCGTTTCATTGTTTACCAGGGGAATTATAACAAGACTGAAATAAAATAGAGAAACTAGGTACCAATGTCACCTCCATAGTATAATGTGCTTAATTTACATGATCAAATTGTATCTGATGCTCATTATATTTAAGAAGAAAATACATGCAGTAGACAGAACACACATATTCACTGGCAAATTGAACCCTTTTATTTCTTGTTGGTTCTAACAATTATAGGAGAAGCACTTTTAGCTACCAGGGGCATTGGGCCACAGCCAAGTAAGCTGTATGGTACAGTTTACAGTTTATAAACTAACTAATATAATGTATTACAATCGCATTTCAACCCTTTCTAGGCTGTTTTTAGAGATGTAATTTCATTTAAAAATAAGTTACAATCATAAGTGATTCACGACCAAATCCCAATATTGTATAAATTAATAAATACAACAACAACTCTATACTTTAGTTTTATTTACCATTTTACTATAACAATTCATTTTCTTAAGATCAAAATTGACTTGAAACTACAATCTTTAAAACTGTTGCTTTAAAACTACACACATGGCCCTGAACCGAGGAAAAACTACAAACACGTGACAGGAAGGGTGATGACACTCCCACAATGCCCTGAGCACACTGGAGGAACTGCCAGCCACACACGCAATTCAGTAAGACAAGCACTGACACTGAAAAGGTTTGTAGCGGTTTATTTTAAAACTGTTTGTTTTTTCTTCAGTTTAAGTAAATGCCTTGTAACAAGTCTAACATAGCGGCAGCCGATAGTCAAGGTTTGTATTCTTTTTATTGGACATTTTAATGTTTTAAACTCAAGACACTTGGTACGGACATTTCAGAAGGTGACCGTGCTGTTTTACATGTGCTTGTACATCCAGCTGTGTAAAATAAATAATGCAATAAGGTTTTTAAAATATTAACTTAATGTATACAGGGTCTCACATTATTATTATTTTATTTTGTTTATTTATTTATTTATCTATTCATTTATATGTGTTCTGTTAAGTATGTACATTTCAGGTTGTTCCTTATTTTAAACATCTTGTCTTTTTTCAACAGACTCGCTTCTCTGTTTAAGACCAGCCTGTGTCGCTTTACTTCTGTATAGGTGTGTTTAGATCTGTACAGCATCTGATCCTTGTTCATTTTAAAACACTTTGTCTTTTTTTAACATACACTCTTCTCTGTTTAAAGCCATCCTGTGTCGCTTCCTTCTGTGTTGGGGCAATATAGCTCTGGACATGTAGCCTCTACACGTGTTAGCAATTCACATTTCTCCCCTTTTAAATTGTTTTTTCATTTTTAAGTAACTGCATTGCAACCTTTTTTTTACCATTTACTGCAATGATACGCCATTGGTTCTGGACCGTTTCTTATCTTCTAAACTGACCGACCAGCAACACCGTGAGCACATGACCAGCAACACCCTGAGCACATGACCAGCACATGACATAGTTATAGACATTGTTGTCTATAACGGGAAATATTACTCATATTCTTTGAAACCGAGAAGCTAACTACATAAGATGAAATGTAAACAAACATTACATTACATAAATGTAAAATCATAATGCTGTTACTGTTAATGAGCA
Source organism: Huso huso (assembly GCA_036884735.1). Taxonomy (NCBI): domain Eukaryota; kingdom Metazoa; phylum Chordata; class Actinopteri; order Acipenseriformes; family Acipenseridae; genus Huso; species Huso huso. The sequence continues at coordinate 4,107,037 of CM072692.1, forward strand.
AATAAAGCTTGGGCAAAGATCGCCATAGCTGTGAACTGGCCAGTTACTAATTCCCATATTGAGAAATATGTCGAGTATATAGGCTACTGTGTTTAAATATCAAAATTATACATTGGCTATGCAGCAGTGTGGAGTAGTGGTTAGGGCTCTGGACACTTGACTGGCGGGTCGTTGGTTCGATCCCAGGTGAGGGACATTGTTGTAAAAAATAATGTGATATCTTGTAACAATTGTAAGTGGCCCTGGATAAGGGTGTCTGTTACGAAGTAAATGTAGAAATGTATTTAATTTATTCAGACATTCTCTTAAATACATCATGAATGTTGTATGAACAATATATTTTGGGCTTAATTGTATTTTTTAGGTGCTTATTTTGAGTTATTTTCGAGTTTTATGCAAATCGTTTTTTTTTTTTGGGGCTTTCGTTTTTGATATACTGTATGAAATTAGTGTTTTCAGTTACTTTCCTAAATGCTTGAGCGTTTATTTTTTTCTTTTTCTGTCACAATATGTATAGTAGTAACTCAACAGTACTTGCACTCTTAAGTTGTCTCTTCTTTCCTTTGCTGTCTTCCACAGTGAAATCCCTCTGGTCACGGGCACATTCTTCTGGGGTTTTTGTCTGGAGGTATTTTTGTACATTTCGCCACAATCCTGTTTTAAATCCTCCGTATCTTAACTGGAATAGAGCTTGAAATCCCGCTAACAAGCCTCCATCCTGATTGTAATCTTATTTTAAATCTCGCAAGCGGAGTCTCCAATAGAAATGCAGGAATGTGCTGTCACTCAGTAGTTGGGGCGGGTTTAAAGTATTCCGAACAAATCAATGATAGATGCAAGTCAGGAAGGCGGGACATTGCCCAGCAGCACTGGGAAATGTATTTATTATTATTTTTGTAGAAGCTTTTATTTTGTAATGGAAAAAGGGTAAAGTCAACATGAATAGATTAACCATTTCCACAGTTTTTCTGGTGTTTTCCGGTGTTTATTGGCTATCCATCGGTTTCATTTTTTTTGTAGCGGGGGTGTTTTATCAGGTTTTATCGTTTAAAACCGAAAACCAGAAGCCCTAAATACTGTATATTCCTTCACTTGCAATGGCGGGTATATTCTATGGGGTGCCAGTAGATGGCAGTGCAGCATTTAAAGCCGAGGCGCATGGAAGTGAAGACACGTCAGAGATAGTAAGAATGATCATTGAGGAAATGGTACCAAAATGTTGTTTTTTCCCCCTGTCACGTGTTCTGATTCAAGTATGCTGCGATTTCAAATGTACTCATTAATATAAGGCTAAACATCGGTGTTCGTTTTAGAACACTGTAACTGATTTGAAATGCCAAGTTGGACTTAGGCCACCCCTACGAAAGAAAGAAAGAAAGAAAGAAAGAAAGAAAGAAACAAACAAACAAACAAACAAACAAACAAAGAAAGAAAGAAAGAAAGAAAGAAAGAAAGAAAGAAAGAAAGAGCTGGAAGGTAAAAAATATCTTTACAAATACTGGTTATGGAAACCAGAGGTGTGTACCGGTAAAGGACTCAGCCGTCCGGACAGATAGTTTAGAGTTTTGTTAAAATTTAGTTCAGACACAGGTTTTGATTAAACTGTTTATTTAGATTTCTCTGTTTTGTTTGTTTTTGAATAAAAATGTGCTTAAAAGCAGCTTGATGACTAGACTTGTTATTGACGCACCCACACAAACACAAACAGTGATAAAGTCCTTGACCTTAACCTGACACAAAGGGCTTTACCAAAAAGAAACAAAGTATTTTTGAAACATGCAAAGCTAGTTATATTGTATATATGTATATATATATATATATATATATATATATATATATATATATATATATATATTTAAGTGGTAGTGCCCATCGATGATAGCTCTAGGGATTTCTCCAGGGCCACAGTGTCCCTTTGGTACTGTGCTGACCAGACTTGGACCCAGTCCTGTAAGTGCGGTCTCACCACTGCATTATACAACCTCCTCATATCCTCCTTGGATTTGTACTCTACATGGTGTACAGAATCCTCCATTGAAGTACCCTGATCTTTGAGGGAGCGGTGGCTTGTGCAGTGTCATCCACACCCAGCCTCCCTTGCTGAAGGTCTTTTCATCAGCGCTGTTTAGAGACACACTAGATCAGGTCCCAAACCTCAGCACATGTCCTGGTTCATCACAGTATTGATCCACTGCGGGGGAGACTAGCAGGTTAGAGAAAGTGGCTCAGTGTCAGGGAACTGGTTATCTGAAAACAACTTCTTCAGCCTCTCCAAGCACTCCTCCAGCAGTGCAGCTCCAAATTGTGATAAAACCAGGTTAATAAAAGGAGGCTGTGCGGTCCAGTGGTTAAAGAAAAGGTCTTGTAACCAGGAGGTCCCCGGTTCAAATCCCACCTCAGCCACTGACTCATTGTGTGACCCTGAGCAAGTCACTTAACCTCCTTGTGCTCCGTCTTTCGGGTGAGATGTATTTGTAAGTGACTCTGCAGCTGATGCATAGTTCACACACCCTAGTCTCTGTAAGTCGCCTTGGATAAAGGCGTCTGCTAAATAAACAAAATAATAATAAATAATAAAACGAGCAGATTGCACTCTCAGAACAGAGGCCAGGGATTCTGCACTTCTCCAGGGACACACATTCCAATCCAATCCATTCCACACCTTGCTGACCCACGAAGAGGGGAAACAAGCTGATTCTAAAGTGGCACATTTTAAAACAGGATTGCGATGGACTTTTCACTATGCTCTCACCTTCAATGGGTTTAAAACTAAAGTATACAAGAGCTGGAGGTGTGCAGCTGGTTTAGCTGATGAGAAGTGATGGATTGAGAGTATACAGTGTGGGGTGGGGAGTGTTGAGGAGGGGTACTGGAGATGAACTGTGCTGGACCTGGGAGCTGTAAGTTGGGAGCTGTGTGCTGTGCCATGTGAGAAGCTGAGAAACCAGATTGCAACTCAAGCTGTGGACTTGGAGGATTGGAGCTGTGTGAGATCACTAGGAGCAGTAGTTGAGGATCAGTGGGTTTCCTACCTGGGAGCAGTGTGTTCATGAGCAGTGAGATATACACCCCTTCCCTTTAGACCTCTCTCCCTCTCTCTTTCTCAAGCACTTAGCCTGGGTAGACTGGCTGCACGGGGCTTTCACGTGTTTTAAATGGGATGTTTTAGTCTTTTAGGGGCTGTTAGCTTGACTAACCATCTGGAAGTGTCTGATAGCTTGATCCCAGAGTTGAGAAGCGACTGAAATCATTTGAACCCAAGCTCGCGCTCTGAAGACAACAGAGCCTCACGGGCTCGTGCCAGCTGGGCATGCTGAAGATGTGAAAAACCTGCTTTTATTTGATCCCACAATATTGTACTGTCTCCTTTCATCCAGTTTGTTACTTTGTTATCTTTTTAGTGTTTGTCTATCCAGAGCGGACATTTCAGTTCTTCTATACTTCACACCCTCAGCTTCTGGGAGGATTCAGGACTGTACCTGTAGTGTTCTTTGAGCAGCTTCACAATAGTATTACCCTGCTATCATTGGCTCCTTCAACTGGCAGGCAAACCTTTCAAAGATACAATAGGCTGAATCGCTCTGTATTTTTCTTCTTACATCAGACCTAGCAGTCACTGGACAAAGATCTGTATGAAACAGGCTGGTCTGCTGGTATAGTTTAGTTAAAGCAACACTGTGTGGTCATTGTTATAGTAGAATATCTTTTATGTGTGTGTAACATTTTCTCCAAAGCTTTTTTGTGCACATCACGTTTCCAGAGAGCAGCTGCTGTTGACAGACCACTTAGTTTATGTTAATTTCAGAAGTAGGCGCAGAACAAAACATTTATTGAAAATTAAAACTTTACAAAACATTTAAATAAAAAGTACAGGAAAAAAAGGTTTGCATTAATTGAAGTACAGAAATGTAAAAAAAGGTTATTAAAATGGTGCTTATTTACATTCATGCTTTGGTTTTAATTTAAAACCTGATTATAAGGATTGTTCACCTTAAATGGTGCTTTGAATAATAATAAACAATAAAATTAATAAACAGTAAACTGCTCCCCCTCTCTAAACAACTTGATTTAAACCATAAAGAGTCTTTAAAAAAACAGTGCTTGGAACAGTCCTGAAGATTGTGTGAATAGGGCCCTACATTTCCAATGGAACCACACCAAGTGAAAAGAATTGCTTTCAATCAGGCTCTGTGCAGCTGCAGAGTTTGTCCTGAAGAGGGCGACAAAGGTCAGGCTTAAAACACGTTTCTGCTTTTTCCTCTGTGGGCAGATTGCACATGTAATGCAATTTGATTGTGATTTATGATATCCATGGAAATTACTTCTTTCTTGTGATGATATTTCACTCACATTATTGTTCAAATAAGCAAAAATAAATAAATATTGTGCTTAGTTGGCAGGTGCTTCCATTTTCAAAAGTGCACAAACTACTACTGAGGCTTTTTCACAAGGAACAGTCTCAAAAGTGATGTGACTCTCTCTATGTATGGACCATTCTGACTTGACTGCAGATTTCCACCCCCAATACAACACAACCTGAAGGAATTAGAGGCTGGTAATCATTGAGGAATGGTCCCGTATTCCTCCAGCACAATTTAAAAAGCACCTTGCAGAATAGCTACCTGCCACGTCCAATCAGTGCCATGCTGGCTGCCCATGGAGGCCCTACACCATATTGACACTGTTTCTGTTTTTTGTACAAATAATGAAAAATCTTTTTCAATAAGCAGATTAATTTAAAATACAAAATAAATGGCCCATACAATGAAGTGCAAATCATTTGTGTTTAATGTGATTTGTCCTGATTTGTTTACAGCTAATATACAGTTTTATATTTTCATTTATTGCAGATTTCTTATATCATCTATTCAGTATTTATAACACATTAGTAAATGCTGTTACTACCCTGTATCACTTGCTCTATAATGCATTGCAAAAACATTATAACTCATCTTTTAAGCATCTACAACATATTAATACACTATTTAAAAATTACACCTTCATATATTATTTGTTTATTTAGCAGACGCCTTTATCCAAGGCAACTTACAGAGACTAGTGTGTGTGAACTATGCATCAGCTGCAGAGTCACTTACAACTACATCCCACCCGAAAGACAGAGCACAAGGAGGTTAAATGACTTGCTCAGGGTCACAAAATGAATCAGTGGCTGAGGTGGGATTTGAACCAGGGACCTCCTGGTTACAAGCCCTTTTCTTTAACCACTGGGCCACACAGCCTCCTAGCAACAAGTTCAAACGCTGTCCAGCTAACAGGATTTTACTGTATACAGGAATCTGCTAGAAACTATATTGACATTCCTTTGACATGGCAAGTATTGTGAGCTGCTATTTACACAATCTCACATTGATAGGGATTGGAGCTGACAAATTAATCCCATGAATCTCAGCTGCTGTGCACTTCCATTCTATATATAGGTCTCAAATATGCAGTGTTAAAAGAAACACCTGCTATAGTAAACATGCACCCTGAGAATAAGGCATAGAAACTGAGAACTTTATTTAACCTCAAGTAACACCAGATCTCATGCTTTTCAAAGCTGAACATTTGAGTCCTATGGAGCCATGGAAGTGCAATATAGGAACACATTGTGGAATTATTTAGTTAGCTACAATCACCTTAAGAGATACTTATCAGTTCTTGCTGTGGGAATTCTAGCACTGTGCAGAGATGCCAACTAAGTCTGCCACTTGGTGCTATTTATGTGTTTGTAAACAATAAATACTCAGGACATATTGAACATGTTATGCTGAAACAGCTGTACAGTTGTGAGTGTTTACAATTACAAAAACACTAACCTGACAGATTAAACAGTAACATTTAGTTAGCTACAAACACCTTAAGAGAGTCTTATCAGTACTTGCTGTGGGAATTCTAGCTAGTTCTGCTGGCAGATTGTTACCGTGGAATCATAGCAATCAAGCCTAAACCCAGGATAGAGCGGCTCAGTGAATGTGGTTTGGAATCTGTGCAGGAGCGTCATTGTGTCAGAGACATAATAAAATGACAGAGTGCCTGCATTAAAGTCCAGATACACTCCTATTCTGGGGGAGAGGGGAGCAGTTATTGCAGTTTGATTGTTATTGTGCTGTGCAGTGTAACTGGAACCAGAGCAGATCAAACTCCAGGACTTGTCATTGAGTCCAAGAGACAGGAATCATCCCTCCTTTCCTGCTGATTCCATTATATGTGACTCCTATATCAGCCTCTTCCCCACTCCACTCAATCTCCCAGTAACAGCGAGCCCCAGACAAACCCTCTCTGCAAAGCACCTGGGCATAGCTGTCAAATCTCTCTGGGTTATCAGGACATCGCTGGCCCTTTCCCCATGTCACTTTTCTATTCCCTTCAGACAGACAGAGCTGTCTATGCACTGTGTTGGGGTCCATTGTGAGCTGGCAGGAATCTGATCGAAGAGAAGAAGACGGTTAGAAGAGAGATGGTTAGAAAAGTCAAATCACTGAGAAAATCTCCACTAGGTATCTGTTGACATTTTCCCCACTCAGACCTTTCTCTCCCTAAATGTCTTGGTGTCCCTGGATAGTGTTAGCTCTTCTCAGAATGGAGTTTCAATCAAATGTTTCAGTGAAAACAGACTTACATTTTAAAAACTCAGCTCTGTTCCGTGGCTCTGGAGCCTGCAGACTGTAAGCTGCAACTTCATTCACTGGGAAGAAAAAAAGAGAGAGAAACAGAATTGAAACATGTGGATTAATACACAACACACACACGACTCTGAATGGCAATCTGAAAAGAAAAAAAGGCTTATTCATGGCATTTCTGGGTGTAAAAATACGTACGTCAAGATATTCACGATTACAATTAATATATATTCCTTCCGTATCGGTGCAGCAGCCAAAGTCAATGTGAACACATCTGCCACTGTCTTGTGTTCGTTCCTCTCCATCACATATCTTTGCCCAACAGTACGGTGTCCATATGAGGACACCCTTGTGTGTCAAACATACAACAGTCATTGTCTGCTCCATCCTCAAATCACTCCCTCCTCCCTGCTCCCTCCTCCATCCTCCCTCCTCCCTGTGCCTTCATGCTCCCTGCTCCCTACTCCCTGCTGCCTCTACAATGAGCATAAAGGAGGGAGGAGAGAGCAGGGAAGAGGCAGCAGGGTTGAGAGATCATATAGGAGGGAGGTAGCAGGGTGGATGAGAGAGTATGGAGGAAGGAGGAGAGAAAATAGATTTGAAACATTTGGATTAATACATAGCACACACAAGACTCCAAACAGCAATCTGCCATGCTCTTAATCTTTAAACACAAAGTGCATCTGTTCAGTTTATCAGTGCAGCAAAGGACCCAGCTAACTCCACCCTCATCAGGAATCTTTCACACAAGGACTAATCTAATACATCTCCAGCCACTCTTTTACTGAGGCGTTAGGTCAGGGGTGGCCAACTCTGGTCCTGGAGAGCCACAATGCAGCAGGTTTTACAGGTAACCCTTAAATCATCCATTTCTAAGGACTTCAAACCATTTCATTTTGACAAGTTAAGCAGGTCATTTGTTCAATTAAGTAATTTAAAGAAAATTTGGAACAAAAACCTGAACATCCAGCAGCTCTCATGGACCAGAGCTGACCTCTCCTGATTTAACTGAACACATGAAGTTGTTAAATTGATCAAAAAACTTGCATTCTTCAGAAAAGGATGATTTAAGGGTTACTTCTAAAACCTGCTGGACTGTGGCTCTCCAGGATCAGGGTCGGCCACCCCTGAATAAGGTTATTCCAAAAAGGGAGAATGTTTCTGGAGATAAAATGTTTTACTGGAAGAAAAGCCTTACCTTTTAAACGTCTACCACATCTCCTAGACCACAGTCTATAAACTGCTGTTGCATTCACTAAATAAAATACAGAAAACAGTTTTAAACCAAAGACTTTACTGCAGAGGATTTGGAATACAAACATGACCAGACCTCTAATTCCTATACATCTTTGATAAGAAAGTGCAGAACTATAAGTTAGCATCTTATATGGAATGAATGTGTTGTTTAATGTTTGAATCCCTCTGTCTGTTTGAATGCTATTGTGTTGTTTTCTCATGTAATGTCTTTAGAAACTCTCTTCCTTCCTGCTATCATCACTCAAGATGTCACTGTAAATGAGGTGGGGCGTTTCAGCCTGGCGAAATCATTTGAAATAAAAAATATGCAATATTTACATAACCAACAATCTGGAAAAGGTCTTTTTAATGTCTTGCAACCTGTCCCCCCTCAAGCCATGGTCTATTTGAGAAATCTCTACCAAAGGAATCTATTTCACACTAACCTGTTTTGGTTATTTTGACTAATTCCCCCTTGCAGAAGTCCTCAATATGGTCTTTGAGTTCATGTACAGCGTTCCTCACAGCCCCAAAAGAGATGTCGGTATTGACAGTAATGCTGGGTAAGTCTCCAGCTTCAGGAGGGACACAGAGAGACTGGAAATTCTACAGCATGAAAGTGGAGAAAAATACGTTTTCAGTGAAACAGAATGGGGTCCAAAACATTCCTGGGGAAAAGCAAGGATTCATTCAATTGGAGATGTCTGTCTGAAACCATCCCAGTTATGGACTTGAGATTTTCTAACAAGCAGTGATGTTACCTGTAGAAAATGGATGTGATACTCTGTCTCTGAAAGCTGTTTCAGCTCATCGTTTCTCCTTCTTAGCTCAGAAATCTCCTGCTCCAGTTTCTTCATGCGTCCTTCAGCCTGATTCACTGCAGCCTTCTCGTTAGCTCCAATAAGCTCAATAACCTTAGTGTGGATCTTCTCAATGGATCGGATCAGCTCAGTAAAGATCTTCTCACTTTCCTTTATTTCGATGCATGCAGATTTCTGAGTAAAAGAATGCAGTAGAGGAGACATGTTTAGAATTGATATAAAAAACAATCAGTGTGAGCTAAAACAGTTTTATATATTTATGTCTTATCAAGACCCACTTTCAGTGACTCCACAGCCTGTTTCAGCTCCTCCACTTCTTTCAGTCTCTCCTGGATTCTCTGTTGTATTTCTGTCTGTGTCTCTCCCAGCTGCTTCTATGTAGAAACACAGTGACAGTGACATTTCTGATGGGACATTGGGTGTTATCCTGTCACACCCAATACAAGCTATTTCAGAGCAGGCTGTGTTATTTACACCTCTCCCCTTAATATGGAGTTAGATTAACCATACACACATTATGCAAACAGATACCTAAAGGGTCCAATGCACCACCATGGATTAACCACTAACCCAGATTAAATCAAGGATTATATTTGAATCATGTTGCACTACATTTTTTAATATGTAATCCTTGTTTAAAAGATTAAAATATAATGACATTGCACCACTCATTTTAATCCATGTTTAAATGTGAAAGGTAAATTAAATTTAAGCCTTCCTTGGAGGTGGTTTAAACTTGGACATAATGGTAGCATACCTCAGATGGATTGAGTGCCAGGAAAGAGTTCCACAAAGAAAAATTAGAGACACTTTGAATCCATTTGAATTTTACAGCGATGAGGAATATTGTGTAATTGAGTCAAGGAAGGCGAAAAGAAATGGAGACAAAAGTTGTGTGTCGTGTTTTATATATCATGTTCTACAACTACAAATGTAACATTTTTAAAAAAACAATAAAAAATAGTATGCATCATGTTAAATGTATATCCATGTACACAGGGGTTCATGTGTGCCGATCGCAGTGGACTTTAGATCCTGTACTTTTTTTGTCTGACAACTGAGAATTGCACAGTTTGCAATGAATCATATGAAATAAGTTATTTTATGTTACAAAAAAGAATTCCTCGTACATAACGTACAAAAAAGGTTTCCTATTTCTTGAATTGAAGGAGAAAAGTATTCTGTAACACTATATTTTAGGATGTGACATCAGTGTTTTAAAAAATGTGCTTTTTTTCACAACACAAACGGCGAAACACCAAAAAACTAGTGCATGTCGCTCCTGTTCATCAGATTAGTCGGTCAACAACTGGTATTGTTCAAATCTGAAGATTATATTAAAACAGGGCTGGGCAAAGATCGTTAGACAGCTACCGACACCAGCAATAGTCATGAAACCCACAAGCACAAGAGAACTGGAAGCACATCATATGGAAGCTACTGTAAATCAAGGGCAGTGGACTATGGCTGGAGAAATGCTATCCCTCTTCCTTAATTATAAGAATCGGTTTACAAATGAACCCCTGCATGCACGGGTGTCGATAACTAGCCTAGATAATTAGTGGCCTTAAATTGCTTCTCATTCCAAACGTACCGTCTCCAGTAAATTAATACTTTCTGTAACCTTGTGGCTTTCTTGCCTGAAACAACGTAACCAAGGACAATAAAATAAATATATTAGAATTTTACATTTTAGGTAGCCAATAAATACTTACAGAACTAAAATAAACATTTTAAATTTTATGCAAAGTAAAACAAAGCTATTATTAGTTAATTGATATTCAGAACTAGATATCGGGTTAAAAGTTGTAAGAAAGCCTCAGGCTGCATGTGGGGCCTATGTTGCTGCTTTATGTTAATTAATTTAAAACATCATCTGAGCAGAGCCATATTATACAATGAGTACAATTAATAGAATGGAATGTTTTCTTATGCTTTCTATGCTTTTTTGTTTACATTTGTTTTTACTTTTACATTTGCTAAATATGGTGTATACAAAGAATGACTGATTGCTAATCACAAATTGAGGATTATCTGCTTAATCCAAGATTTATTAATCCCTGGTTTAAATTTCTGTGGTGCAATGTAACTGTGATTAAAACATAACCCCAGATCAACTAACCCTAGTTTAGCACTAAACTGAGTTTTATTAATCCACGTTGGAGCATTGGTCCTTAAGTGTCAATATCTAAAGGTATGCTATCTAAACTGTCACAATAATTCTAATTTAAATAGAATGTAACAAATTACATTATCTTTTTTCACTGTCTCTTCACCTCCTTGCGATGTTTTCAGTGATTCGGAGCGGTCTTATTGCAATACTCAATTCTTATTCTAATGAGTCTGTGTTATGGGGCCTTAACCTGAGTTCAGAAGCTTTTCTTCAGTCTTGTTTCCAGTCATAGACATCTTTCAGACAGGCTAGATCAGACAACATGCCTGAATAGTCATAAAAGCCAGCGCCATCTAGTGCACAGCTGCCAGCAATTCAACAGAAAACTTGATTTACTGCACCTGTCCACTAGATGGCACTGGCGCTTACTAGTAAGAATTGTTGCTGGGCTAGCATGTGTTACATTACATAAGCTTATGACAGGCAACTAAAAAACTGAAGCTGCTTTCTTTTTAATGTATGTTGTATTTAATATTTATTTGGGGCAAATGTTTTTGTTTAATCATTGAATGTAGGTACCAGTCTTAGTTATTTACATGACTTAACCAATTTAACTATGATATTGTAACAATGATATGACAATGAAGCATATTCTTTTTACACAAACAAAACATGATAAATAAATTGTTACATTAAAGCAGTCGACATGAAAAGAAATTGAAAATCCATACAAACCGCAAATTACAGATACATATAAACTACATAGTTTAGTCAGAGAAAGTAAACAAGGTCTTAATACAATATTACAATGTAATTGATCTGATATGAAACTGTGTAGTCTTGTAAACAGAGATGTTAAATATCCCTGGGAATCCTTCTCTTCTGGGATAGCTACAAAGGAATGGTTCAAACCCGTACCTGTTTCTCAGTCCTTTCTTTCTCAGCTGAGACTGTATCATGGTTCTTGTGTTCATCTTGTGAACACAACAAGCAAATACACATCTGATCGGTTCTACAGAAGACCTCCAAAATCCTTTGGTGTTCAGCACAAAGCTTTAGGTCCAGATTTCCAATTGCATTGACCAGCTTGTGCCTCTTAAAAGCAGCCCCCTCATAGTGTGGCTTGATGTGTGTTTCACAGTAAGAGGCCAGGCACGTCAAACAGGATTTCACAGCTTTGAACTTTCTCCCAGTGCAGAAATCACATGGGACATCTCCAGGTACAGAATAACTTTGAGCAGGAGGAGGATTGAGTCCTGTCTTCTTTAATTTCTCCACAACTTCAGCCAGCATGGTGTTTCTACGCAGTACAGGCCTTGGGGTAAAGGTCTCTCTGCACTGGGGGCAGCTGTAGACATCTGTATGATCAGTCTGATCCCAGCAGTTCTTAATACACCCCATACAGTAACTGTGTCCACATGCTGTAGTTACTGGGTCCTTCAATATCTCCAGACACACTGGACAGCTGAATTCGTCCTCAGACCACAAGTTTGAAGCCATTCTTGCTCCAGTGATACAGAGAGACTGGCTATTTCACAACAAACAGCTCTAAGAGGCAGTGTTTTGGACTGAGGCCAGGTTTTAATAAACAGGTTGAACAGAAACTGAGTTACGTGTCAAAAATGTATCATTTCCTGAGATCTCTCCTGCTCAGCTCTCTGGTTTCAGTGTACACAAGCCATGCATTCCACACTGTGAGCAGTTCTGTGTTTAAGACACTAGATCAGGATCTCAGCTGGAACGTCTACCAGCACTTTATAAGAAAAAGACACCATAGTGGAGGGTTCTAACATGTTCAAGAGAAATATCAAGCTGGAGTGAATCTAGGAGCAGTGCAGTGATGTTGGAATGGGCTAACAGGGATATACTATTTCAAAGATTAGATAACAATACAATAATACAATACAATAGGGATTTATAAAGAGCCTTCTGTGAAACACCTCAAAGTGATGTACATGGAATAATAATAATACAATACCTTGTCGAACAAATAGGTTTTTAATCTTGATTTAACAAATGGCCCTGATGCTGAGTCCCTGATATGCAGATGCACTAAGAGGCTGCATGATAGTTTTCTCTGACTTCACTATGATGTCATGGTGTGTGATGTCATTGTGCACCACACTCTTTAGCTGTAAGGTCACACAGGTGCTCAGGGCTCTCAGGACAGTGTCCAGCCTCCTGTCTAGAGCAGAGGGAGAAGCAGCAGAAATAGCTACACAATATATTGCATCCTGCAGCCACCTTATGCAGCCTCTCAGTGCATCTGCTGTGCTCTTATAGTGAGCAGCGTCATAGTGAAGTCAGGCATATCATCGTGAAGCCGTCTGCATCTGGGACATCAAGGGAAATAAGGAAAACATTCTGATTTGGTAACTTCATTTTAGAAAGTTGGCTTATGAATGCACCTGTATCGCTTAAAATGAGGGAAACTCCACCACAGAACCAAGACCAGAAACTATGGGACAACCTGGTGCCTTATCAAGTGATTTATGGAGCTTAGGTAGCACATGTAGTACAGTGTCACAGGTGATTCTGATCTGTCCTTCCTGTGCTACAAGAAACTAGTTCCTTTTGAATGGAAGACATCCATTGCATTAATGCATGGCTCTTCAGTGGAACCAGATTCAGCTACAATGTGTTTCCCCACTGATGATATAGATGAGAAAATAGGTTGGAAATCCAGTGATATGAAAAACAGTGAGTCCTGTGATCTGGATGGAGGGAATACCTCTTGAAATTGCCCATTGTGATCAAATTCAAATGCATGAAAGAAACAGTTATCAATCCAGAACCATTGCTTCTCGTGAGAGACTGATTCTGAACAGAGGGGCTAAATATGAGTCTATAGTAAACTGTGGATGTAAAAAATACCTGATTGGGTTATCAATGATAAGGTCAAAGACCTGCCCAGCCTGCAGCCATGTGGTCAAGCACTGCCGGATTCTATTTGAATGTAGCAGTCCTGAAGGGATGTCATTCTCACATTTAAATGCTGAACCAGACAATGTGAGAAGAATCGAGTGTGTTGGTTGGACTGATCACCCAGTTAAATGGGCTCATCTGGGGAAATTGGAGTGTAAGGAAGGTGTCCCTGCCAACCGTGTTCAAGTGTCTTGGAGGCATCAAGTAAAGGCAATTGTAGCCCATATCTGTGATGTGAAAAGATTGCTAACCCGACCTGCTGTAGTTCTTACAGAGCCACTCAGAGCTGGACAGGAGATTGGATTTGAATCTTGCTGGAACTGAGCGGATTTGCTTGACATGAACTGGATGTTGTAAACAAAGTGTAAAAACACACTGTTCAGGATGATGTTATGATATACTCTTTATTAGGCCTATAAGTAGTATTGTAGAATTGTATTCCTTTTTGAATATTCTAGTATAACAGTAGAAAACTTTCTGTATTTGTGTAAGTCTGTGTAGAGGGAACTCACTGAGTTGAGCTCGTGCTGGCTGGTAGCACCTGTGGAATGTACTAGCCTTCCTTACCAGGTGGAAACATCTTTTAAAACTAAACACAGAGCCTCTATAAGAATAACAAACTCTTTGGAGATAAATAATATGTTTTAAGTACATTGAAACATAATTATTGAACTAAAATAAGTATTTGTGCTTATTTAAGGTTTTACTGTAATAAAAATAGAAATCTTATTACAGGAAAACTGTAGATACTGAGGGTGGGAATTCAATAACAGGACTGTGACCTGGTTTAATAACCTTGGTGAAGCTACAAGTCTGTCTCAAACACAGAGTAGACTTACTGGAAGGGACCCCTCACCTTCGCTTGCTCGAGCAAAGCAGTACTAGACATTGAGATAAGGGGAATATATGGGTAAGCCGCAATCTCAAATCCAGGGTCTCTCTACCATGTATAATCTTTATAATCACTAACGAGGAGTATCCCATGGTATTAAAAAAAACGACATAATGATCTGATGTCCATTATCTCATTATGTTATCTATACAATTAATAAGAGCTTAGTTATAAAATTAGGATGTAAGCCTTTCTCTTATCAGTTAACATACCGTGTGGGTAGTTTCTTAAGTCCGGACAAGATATGACTTCATACAATGGTTTGGGAAAGTGCTTACAGATGAAGTGTCCTATTAATTAAAAAAGTAACTGGGGCTGGAGAAGCAGGGCCCCTCGAGTCCTTATCTATAAGTTGTCAAGGCCTGCTGAAGCAGGGGGTGTTTGGTAAGAGAGAAGCCAAGTCTGTTGAACACACACACTTGTAAATGAAAAGAAGCAAGTTTATTAAATACACACTGCAAAGTATGCTTTTACTGGTAAGAGGGAAATGTATTTTAGACCAAGGCTGGAATAATTAAACAGAGCTGGTGTTATATATTAGAAAAACATCTCTCTGTATATACTTGTATCTTAATAAGTAATAAGAACTTTATGTTAACAGAGAAAATATGGTATCAGTTCAAAGATTACCTCACATATTTCAGAGATTATAAAGGTAGAGAACATGAGATCATATAGAAGTAATTTTAAAGGAGCTGCCGGGACTTTTTAAATATATTATTTCACTTAAAGATAAGAGCAGTCAAAGCAGACCAAATATTTAGATTTAATTAAGTCTTTGTATGCACGAACAGGGAAAAATTCCATTAAAATCCAAGCAAAACCACAGTCAAGTATCGTTCAGCTTGGTAATACAAGCTGTTTGGTCCATTCTCTGATGATCTGTGAAAAAGCTGGTTGCTGTGTGCTCGTATTCAGAAGCCTCTTGTCTTCACTTACATTCTACACAAAACGTCCCTATAGTGGAGGGTAAGCATAATATCGAATGTATACCTCACTTATATTGAAGCATTGTTATAAGGTATAGGAATTATATTTTAGCTTTAGAGAGTGACATATTAGATACTTTAGGATTTTTAGCGGTGGGTGTTTCTTAACGTTTCGCATGTCTAGCCCAAGGGCAAAATATGTTATAACCATAATTGTTTGAAGTGTTAACTCAAAGTGACAACTTGTGGCAACAAAAGCAACACAGGAGGGAGGGCTTTTTCTTGTGGAGCTCCGATAGTCTGGAATGCTCTGCCTTTGTTTGTCAGGGAAGCTGGGACCAGTTTTCAAGTCAAGACTAAAAAAGCATTTTTATAAATTGGCTTTCTTATCTTAGTGGGTTTTAATGTAACTTTATAATTGCTGTTTTTGCATTATGTGTACAGTATTTTATGTTATTTAAATACTGTACACATAATGCAAAAACAGCAATTATTTAAGTCTGATTGTGGCAGTTGTATGTGTTACGTGCTATACAAATGTATTGTGTTTTTGTTTCTGCTGTGTACTGTACAGTGCTTTGCGACACTTGGATAAAAGCGCTATATAAATGCAACATAAATAAATAAATAAATAATAGGAGAGTTACTCTTCAGATACAAGTGCGATGCATTCACAAACGCAGAGTCACTTATTTTAAATCCAAACCGTCAAACTGTGACCAGCGTGGTGGTTCCAGTGTTATATTTCAGTGGAAAATAAATAAAACAATATAAGCATAATAAAAATAATAAAGGGAAAAAAAGACACAATACCAAGATCTAGGCTTTTACTTTGTTTTGTAATTGTTGATTTTCTGCCGTCCCTCATCCCGCATCCTGAGCATCATGTTGACTTTAACTTTCTACACCCCTCCCCCTCCCCGAACCTCCCCCATTTCAACTTGACTGAATCTAAAAGAAAATCACAGAACATACCTGCTGCTCACATGAGAGACACGAGACGCCAAAGAAAATCACAGAACATACCTGCTGCTCACATGAGAGACAGTGAGACGCCAAAGAAAAAACAAGAACATACCTGTTGCTCACATGAGAGACAGTGACGCCAAAGAAAAAACACAGAACATACCTGCTGCTCACATGAGAGACAGTGAGACGCCAAAAAAAATCACAGAACATACCTGCTGCTCACATGAGAGACATGAGACGCCAAAGAAAAACACAGAACATACCTGCTGCTCACATGAGAGACATGAGACGCCAAAGAAAATCACAGAACAAACCTGCTGCTCACATGAGAGACAGTGAGACGCCAAAGAAAAACACAGAACATACCTGCTGCTCACATGAGAGACAGTGAGATGCCAAAGAAAATCACAGAACATACCTGCTGCTCACATGAGAGACAGTGAGACGCCAAAGAAAATCACAGAACATACCTGCTGCTCACATGAGAGACACGAGACGCCAAAGAAAATCACAGAACAAACCTGCTGCTCACATGAGAGACATGAGACGCCAAAGAAAATCACAGAACATACCTGCTGTTCACATGAGAGACACGAGATGCCAAAGTTAGAAGAGGCTGATTGAGTTACAATAGGCAGCTCATATTACAAGACGTCATTCACATGGCTGTAGACTGATCTAATCACAGTTCAATACATCGCCTGCACATTCCTGATTGATAAATATCTCTATCCCAACCCTTAACTCTCCTCCTCTCTCCTACACTCTGTCTCTTCCTGCTCCTTCTCTCTCCCCTCAGGATCACGTTCTCCACATACTGTACCTGTGTCTTATTCCATGCATTAAATATATATATATATATATATATATATATACATGTGTATAATATATACACACACATATATATATATATATATATATATATATATATATATATATATATATATATATATATATATATATATAGTCAATTATAGATATAACAGAACATATGACAGCTGACTAGAAAATATTGAGCAAATAAACAATTTACTTTTAGTTGCTTTTATTTCATAATTGTCAAAGCAAACGCTCCTGAGTCGAGTGTACATTTCAATTACTCAGCTGTAGGTACAATATAGATATATTAGTATTACAACATTGTTATATAGTATATAGCATTTACACAATATAGATATAATATACAGCATGTTAAAGCTGTCTAGAATCTATGAAGCCATCAAATAAATGATTGAAGTAGAAAAGCCTTTTCTACAGTTTTTTTTAACTTGAAACCTGAATTGAAGTGAATACCTATACAAGTCAAAGACATACAACTATTCCACTTTATTACTTGCTAGATTGACAGACGCTGCTCCTTTTAATTGCTTTTAAAAAGAAAAGCCATGAGATGCTTCACAATCCGATTCTCTCTTGGCCCCTGTGGTTCTTATTGTTCTGTAGTTGTAGGTGGCTGATTTCACTGCAGCCAGTACTTTGTAAATGGGTGTACTGTAGTTAATTTTGCACGACAGCAAAGCATACACAGTTGGCGTTGTTACTTTTATCACACAACAAACCTAAGGGCTGAGTTTGGTGCTGCACATTGACCTCATCATCAAAGGATGAGCTATGCCACCTACTTTACAAGAAGACAAAAAAACACTCTAAATTCAATAAGTTTGTCATAATTATATACGCTGCTGCAGTTTTCACATCACTGTGGTCCATGTTATCATCACTGTGTTTTGTACGCCTCTTTTACTGTCACTGTTCCTAATGTTACTCCTAGTACTGTTCCTAGTTTGGCTCCTATAAACACTCCTGCTGCAGCTCCTACTGGCCCTGTGATGGCTCCAGCTATTGCCCTATTGATTTCCAGGAGGCTTTTCCTTTTGCCAGCTAAACGTTCCCTTCTGCCCCCCTTTCTCTCTTCAGCCTCTTGTTCTGCAGCCATGATTCCCCCCTGTTAAAGAAAAGACCAGTTTGTTCCTCTTAGAAATGAAAGCTTTCCATGTGAAGCCCTGGATTGGTTTTCTCCTCTTGTCGTCGTGTTGTGCTGAAAAAACACTCCCTGTCACACACAGCACTGGCATGTTCCTGTATGTGTGGAGCTGCTGTACAGAGACACAACTAGCAAGCTCTTCAAACAAATAGTGCACATTAATCAGGAGAATCACTGAAGTGTCTGAATGTTCGTCAGCAGGTTTGTAACATTACAGTTTGATTTCTTGTTTGCTCTGCCATGTGCTGTGCAGGTGTAACAGTGTCCTAATAAGTTTTCCAGAGAAGCTCAGAACACTCAGAACTAGATTTTCTTTAATAAATTGAAAGTTAACTTAATCTGAAGTGACAGATGTGTTTCAATCAACTTAGAAACTTTCAAAACATTTCACCATAAATAAACTGTGTCATAAGGTTTGTAATAAATACATTTGAACACAAAACACAATAGGGCCTATGTACTAAGCGTTGTGCATTGCGACATGTACAAAAGGGAAATGCCTAGTGCATCTCGAAAAATGCGCACTCGCAAATTCGTAGGGGCAACTGTACGCTTCACACTTCACACTGTTCTGAGCAAATCTAAACAGAGTAAGATACAGCTCAGAAACCAAAGTACAGCTGTAACGAGATATACATGTCCTTATCTCTTCAGTGTCAGTTTGTATTACTGCCTGTCGGGCTCTGTCCTGTAAATTAAAGGTGCATTGTATCATTAAAAACACCATGGTGTATCTAGAATATGGGAACTCATCTAAAACATTCAAATACCAGCTCTGCTGTGTTAAAAAGCTGACTTCATACTGATCCAATAGGAATAGTGTGTGGCCAGGCTTCCGTGGATGATGTGTCTTTACATTTTTTATTAATTTGCTTAAAAATTAATTACAAAATGCTACAGAATGTTTCTAAAGAACAATGCTGTTGTATATTGAAAGCGGATTTCAGATTCAACTGGAATGGTGTGTGCCCAAGCGTCCGTGAATTGTCAGATTTGTATTTTTTTATGTTTACAAATTTTAACTTAATTGTCCATACAACTTCAAATCAAGCTACAGCCTTATCAAGCTTTCAAAAGCACAAGGATCTTATCATTGCACATCCTTTAAATATCTGAATTCGAAAACAAACCTGCCCTGCCCAGTTTCTCACATTGATTTCTAGCTTGTTACTTTACACTGTTTCTCACTGACTCTAAACTTGTTATAAGTGTCCTGCTGTCCAGCACAACATTAAATGAACCTAGTCTACAGAAATAAAGATCTGAAGAGATGACTCACCAGGGTCTGAACCGGCGGCCGCCATCTCTCCCTTCTGCTCCCTATTGAAGACAATGGGGCTGGAGTCCAAAGGGAACTTGATCTCTACAGTTTTTAATGAATATAGTGTCACATCACATATTCTTATATAGTTTGTACTGTTTACTACTGTAAATGAACAAAGTCTACTGCCAGTGAGCAAAGTTCACTGCACTCAAAAGAGCTGACACGCTTTAAAAAGAGGACATTAACATTCAGCTGATTGCATCATCAATATGCAGTACTTAATAGCTACCATTAATAGTACTGTAATTTCACTGTTAGTATTGTAGTTGCATTGTAGTTACTATGGGCTGCACTATTCAGAAAATAATAACATGGCAGCGATCGCATTACAGAACAAGCTGAATGATAACTGAGTTATAATTAAAAGATTGATCTCATTTAAATGGAGGGTATCGCAAGCTGCACAAACAAAGACACATTAAGTCACATAAATAAATGAGATACAGTTCAAAATACAGGTGCAGTAATTACATGGTATACTGCAGTTATAATTTACTAATATTTACTGCTTTTGCTTAGCACCTGATTCTGTTATTGTAAGGATTGAACTCCATACATTAACAACATGGGGGTTATTTTGGCAAGTACATTTATTAAATAATGTAACTAAATAGATTTTGATGTGTATCCAATATATGTATTAAAAACATCTTTGCAATGCATACCTTCAGTCAATCTACAATCTATGCAAACCCACAGACACAGAAGCAAAGAATAAATCAACACATCTACACAACAGGCCATCTTTCTAGCAACTTCAATATCCCTGAAAAACGTGACCAGTTGCAACCAGTTTGCTTGTTGAACCCACAAGACAATTCATTTCCAGAGTTGTACATTTCCAAACAATCCAGGTTAGATGCCAGGTGAACAGAATATCTTACAGCCAGAATCTGTGCATGTGCACAATATGTCCTGAAGAGGGCAGCCAAGTCAAGCATTATACAGCAACACCGAACAACACACAGTATACTAAAACCAAAGAGTTTGAGATGTTACATACTGACAGACCCCTAATGGGTAAATGTATGTGCCTAACGCTTAAGTTTCACATATAACCTCATCAAAATAAGGGTTCAAGAGAAAAGCCCCAAACTAAGAATATGATTTTTATTGCAGCAACTCCAGTGCAGCAAGACAGAATATCTCAGTTTAACAGCGTGTTCCCTGGGCCGTGTCTGCTGGCTGTTTGAACCAATTCCGCTTCGTGTCGGGCAGCCTTTAAAATGAATGCGCTTTTGTAAGCGTCACTTTTTATAGAAACTCAGTTTGACACGACTGGTCCAAGCCAAAGCAAATATGCCAACAGTCTCTAATATCACCGGGGCAGTCCTGATCACAATCCTTATTATCATTCGCCAGGAAAGGCTGCTGTTGCCAGGCAACAAAAAAAAAGGTTTCTGAATAAGAAGCTGGCCTAATAAGAAATCATCTTCCACACATTCTACCAAAATACAAAATCCAAACCTGAATATAACATTTCTTTATTCATATTTAAACTTTAAAAATTACATTTAAACACAACAACAGTATGACATAATAAGAAATCAACGTCATTTCAATTTACCAAAACACAAAATTCAAAAACTGAAATATTTTCTTCATTCATATTCAAACTTTAAGAAATAATAAAAATAGAAAATGATAAATTTATTAAGCCATCCGTAACCCGATAATAATAATAAAATATATGTTTCTCCAGACAGGCTATATCTGTTCAAAGTGATTATAAACAATACCAAAATGCATACTAGCCTTATTATTTCTACTCCTATTCTATAATTGTTAATAGCATAATTAATAACATGTTTCTAGATTGTTTATAATCACTTATATCTGATCCCTAATCTAATTGGTTTACAGTTATATGTACAGTAGATACATGTTGTTCTATACACACAGGGCCAGGTTTATCAAAGTGTTTGCACCAGAGGGCAGTCTGTGAGAGTGCAATACTAGTGCATCAATCTCCTCAGAACAAGGCTCACTCCAGGACTCAAAGTGTGCCTGAGTTGTTTGCTGCTGTTTTGTAATGTTGTGCAGATTGGATTTTGGTGTGAATATCTTGATACATCTGATCCACAGTGTCAGGTCATTGAATGATAAGAATGGAATCTGATTTCCTGATAAACAGTCTTTGACAATATCAGTATATCAGGCTGTTGAACTGTTCTCGTTGTGTTTTACAATGTGTAAAATATACATGTTATAGCAGCAAGCTAATCCTTCAGCTCTGATCAGTGAGAAGTCAAGGAAGTACAATACACATGGATACAATACTGGTTAAAACACAGGGAGCAGAGAGTACTGAGAGGAGTGACTTGTAGCTGAGTCCATGTACACAGAGGGGGGCTTCAAGGACCAGGGCTGAATGTAATAGTCTGGAGCAAGGAAAGATTAGGGGAGACCTACAGAAACTGCTATGTTAGTGTTCCCAGTCACTGGCTGCTCCTCTAGAGAAAGATCAATGAAGTGAGCTCTGAGGCTCCGGCGTTGTTACTGAATATTGATTAGATATTATTCAATTACACCACCCCCCCAATAACACCACCCCCTGTCCAATAACACCACCCCTCCAATAACACCACGCCTCTCCAATAACACCACCCCCTGTACAATAACACCACCCCCTGTCCAATAACACCCCACCCCCAGTCCAATAATACCACCCCCTCTCCAATAACACAACCCCCTGTCCAATAACACCGCCCCCTCTCCAATAACACCACCCCCTGTCCAATAACACCACCCCTCTCCAATAACACCACCCCCTGTCCAATAACACCACCCCTCTCCAATAACACCACCCCCTCTCCAATAACACCACCCCTCTCCAATAACACACACCCAGTCCAATTACACCACCCCCTCTCCAATAACACCACCACCTCTCCAATAATACCACCCCTGTCCAATAACACCCACCTCCCTCCAATAACATCACCCCCTCTCCAATAACATCACCCCCTCTCCAATAACACCACCCCCTGTCCAATAACACCACCCCTCTCCAATAACACACACCCAGTCCAATAACACCCCACCCCCTCCAATAACACCACCCCCTGTCCAATAACACCACCCCCTGTCCAATAACATCACCCCCTGTCCAATAACATCACCCCCTCTCCAATAACACACACCCAGTCCAATAACAC
This sequence comes from Huso huso, assembly GCA_036884735.1. Lineage (NCBI taxonomy): Eukaryota > Metazoa > Chordata > Actinopteri > Acipenseriformes > Acipenseridae > Huso > Huso huso. The sequence continues at coordinate 4,130,011 of CM072692.1, forward strand.
CACCACCTCTCCAATAATACCACCGCCTGTCCAATAACATCACCCCTCTCCAATAACACCACCCCCTCTCCAATAACACCACCCCCTGTCCAATAACACACACCCAGTCCAATAACACCCCACCCCCCCTCCAATAACACCACCCCTCTCCAATAATACCACCCCCCTCCAATAACACCACGCCTCTCCAATAACACCACCCCCTGTACAATAACACCACCCCCTGTCCAATAACACCCCACCCCCAGTCCAATAATACCACCCCCTCTCCAATAACACAACCCCCTGTCCAATAACACCGTACATCTCCAATAACACCACCCCCTGTCCAATAACACCACCCCTCTCCAATAACACCACCCCTGTCCAATAACACCACCCCTCCAATAACACCACCCCTCTCCAATAACACCACCCCTCCAATAACACACACCCAGTCCAATTACACCACCCCTCTCCAATAACACCACCACCTCTCCAATAATACCACCCCCCTGTCCAATAACACCCCACCTCCTCCAATAACATCACCCTCCAATAACATCACCCCCTCTCCAATAACACCACCCCTGTCCAATGGCACCACCCCTCTCCAATAACACACACCCAGTCCAATAACACCCCACCCCCTCCAATAACACCACCCCTGTCCAATAACACCACCCCCTGTCCAATAACATCACCCCCTGTCCAATAACATCACCCCCTCTCCAATAACACACACCCAGTCCAATAACACCACCACCTCTCCAATAATACCACCGCCTGTCCAATAACATCACCCCCTCTCCAATAACACCACCCCCTCTCCAATAACACCACCCCTGTCCAATAACACACACCCAGTCCAATAACACCCCACCCTCCAATAACACCACCACCTCTCCAATAACACCACCCCCTGTCCAATAACACCACCCCCTCTCCAATAACACACACCCAGTCCAATAACATCACCCCTGTCCAATAACACCACCCCCTGTCCAATAACACCCCACCCCCCCTCCAATAACACCACCCCCTGTCCAATAACACCACCACATCTCCAATAACACCACCCCCCCTGTCCAATAACACCACCCCTCTCCAATAACACACACCCAGTCCAATAACACCACCACCTCTCCAATAACACCACCCCCTGTCCAATAACACCACCCCTCTCCAATAACACCACCCCCTGTCCAATAACACCACCCCCGTCCAATAACACCCCACCCCCTCCAATAACATCACCCCCTCTCCAATAACACCACCCCAGTCCAATAACACCCCACCCCCCCTCCAATAACATCACCCCCCCTCCAATAACACCACCCCCTGTCCAATAACACCACCCCTCTCCAATAACACCACCACCTCTCCAATAATACCACCCCCTGTCCAATAACACCCCCCCCCTCCAATAACATTTCCCCCTCTCCAATAACACCACCCCCTGTCCAATAACACCACCCCCTGTCCAATAACATCACCCCCTCTCCAATAACATCACCCCTCCAATAACACCACCCTCCAATAACACCACCCCCTGTCCAATAACACCACCCCTCTCCAATAACACCACCCCCTGTCCAATAACACCACCCCCAGTCCAATAACATCACCCCTCTCCACAACACCACCCCTGTCCAATAACACCACCCTCTCCAATAACACACCCCCCGATGACGCCACCCCTCTCCAATAATACCACCCCCTTTCCAATAACACCCCACCCGCCCTCCAATAACACAACCCCCTGTCCAATTACACCACCCCCTCTCCAATAACACCACCACCTCTCCAATAATACCACCCTGTCCAATAACACCCCACCCATCCAATAACACAACCCCTGTCCAATAATACCACCCTCCAATGACACCACCCCTGTCCAATAACACCACCCCTCTCCAATAACACAACCCCCTGTCCAATAACCCCCCCCCATTCCAATAACACAACCCCCTGTCCAATAACATCACCCCTCTCCAATAACACAACCCCCTGTCCAATAACACCACCCCTCTCCAATAACACACACCCAGTCCAATAACACCACCACCTCTCCAATAACACCACCCCCAGTCCAATAACACCACCCCCGTCCAATAACACCACCCCCTCTCCAATAACACCACCCTCCAATGGCACCACCCCTGTCCAATAACACCACCCCTGTCCAATAACACCCCACCCCCCCTCCAACAACACACACCCAGTCCAATAACACCACCCCCTGTCCAATAACACCCCACCCCCCTCCAATAACATCACCCCTCGATGGCGCACCACCCCTGTCCAATAACACCCCACCCCCCAATAACATCACCCCTCCAATGGCACCACCCTGTCCAATAACACCCCACCCCCAATAACACCACCCCCTCCAATAACACCGCCCTCCCAATAACACACACCCAGTCCAATAACACCACCACCTCTCCAATAACACCACCCCTGTCCAATAACACCCCACCCCTCCAATAACATCACCCCCTCTCCAATAACACCACCCCCTGTCCAATAACACCACCCCTCCAATAACACACACCCAGTCCAATAACATCACCCCCTCTCCAATAACACCACCCCAGTCCAATAACACCCCACCCCTCCAATTACACACACGGGAGTCCAATAACACCACCCCTGTCCAATAACACCCCACCCTCCAATAACACCACCCCCCCTCCAATAACACCACCCCCTGTCCAATAACACCACCCCCTGTCCAATAACACCACCACCTCTCCAATAATACCACCCACTGTCCAATAACACCACCCCCTGTCCAATAACACCCCACCCCTCCAATAACATCACCCCCTCTCCAATAACACCACCCCCTGTCCAATAACACCCCACCCCTCCAATAACATCACCCCCTCTCCAATAACACCACCCCGTCCAATAACACCACCCCCTCTCCAATAACACAACCCCCCCTGTCCAATAACACCACCCCCTCTCCAATAACACCCCACCCCCCCTCCAATAACACAACCCCCTGTCCAATAACACAACCCCCTGTCCAATAACACCCCACCCCTGTCCAATAATACCACCACCTCCAATAACACCACCCCTGTCCAATAACACCACCCCTCTCCAATAAGACCTCCCCTCCAATAACACCACCCCTGTCTCACTGTTCTTGACTGGTTTCCTGTGGTGCTGCCTCTATTGCTTGCTGGTGGTGCAATACTGTCCTGATCACAGCCCCTATCTCAGTGCTGCTGCTACTGCACTGATCACTGCCTCTCTGAGCTGCTCCTTCTTCACTGCTTCCTTTGCAGCCTGCATTACTGCACCTAGTGCTGTCTTTTCTGACATTGCTCTGGATACTGTGTGTAATACTGCCCCTGCATCAGCCCCTCATTGCTCCTGCTACTGCACTGATCACTGACCCTAGTGCTGCCCTTCTCCTCTCTCTTCAGCTGGCTTTTCATATGTGCTTATAAACCCATTGGATCTTTCTGCTGCAGGTTAACGATTTCTTGTAGCTGCCTAAACGCTCCATCTCTCTCCTGTATTTGTTTCTTCACTCCCCTCTTCCCTTCCCTTTCTCGATGCAATCCTCCTCTCTTGCTCCTCCTTTCTCTCTCCTCTTCTTTCTCCCTGCTCTTCCTCCAGTTTGATCCTGTGATTCTCTCCCTGTTATTTCTCGCCTTCCTCCAGCCTCCTATCCTCTCTTCCAGCTTTATGATCTCGCCTGGCTTTCTGGATTTCCAATCTTCTTCTTTTCAAGTTCTCCAGTTCTTTCAGGTGATTTGCCCTCAGTTCCTCTTCCTCCCTCAATATTGTCTCTTCCTCCTCCTTCAGTATCTCCTCTTTGTCTGATCTTTGCTTCTGCATGCTGGTAAATCTCATTGGTGTAGTAGCTGCGTTGTTTCTATACACTATGTTGTTATCTTATCCAGAAGCTGTGTGACCTGAGTGTGATCGCTCTCCTGTCCTCATTGTTGAGAACAAGATACCTGTTAACACATTTCTCAACAATCTGCTGGAGCTCCTTGCTCCTTGTCTGAATATAATCCTCAATGGTCTTGCCTTTTCAGTTTGTCACTGTGTGTGAAAAGGATCATTTAACAAGTGACTGTTTAATTAGAAGACAAGTGATGAGACAGGGAGAGTATGTATCCATACCAACTATAAAACACACTCTTCACTCAAGAACCACTCTGTGAACTACAGTGAGCTGAGCTGAGCTTTTGGTCTTGAATCACGATACAAATGATACAGACCTCTATGATGATATATGAAGTGTAAAGAAAGTGTCCTGATTCATTCTATTCTTTACTTAGAGCTGCACATATATAAACATTGAATCATTAGTTGTGGGTGAGAATTAAATATTTCCATTTTGTGCAGTGTCTGGATGTGAAGCGAGTGCAGAAGAAGAGACAGAGGAACAAGAACCAAGTAAGTACATGGTAGCAAATATTCAAAGATCTTGCGAATTTTCTCATCTTTCTCGCAACTCTGCTTGTGTTGCGAATGTTTTGCGTAAAATCGCACATGAGTGAAATCTATTAGAGTTGCAGAGAAACTGTAATTATTGCAGCATTGCGGAACCTAATAAATGAATATGAATTAACACAGGAAATCAACCACGACTCTCTTGAGTTATAGAACCATCACAACCTTTTGCAAAATGTGGGCTTGACGAGGCATAGCCCAGAACCTCTTCAACAAGGAAAGTTAAAAATGTAATTAAATGTTTTGCTCTCAAATGGGTTTTCTTACAACTCTCAACACAGTTTTATCCATTCTGCAAGTTCTTGCATCGCTTAAACAGAGACAGGCCACTGCCTGGGACATTTAATTACTTTACCATTAACGTGCCATAAAGATGACACTGGCTGCGAAGGAAGGACTGCGACTCTATTGTCATTTTTTTTTATACACAAATGAAAAAAAGCTTTTGAAAAGGTATTGAACGATTCAAGTAAATTCTTTTACTTTGTTTTGATTGAATGAGTAGTAAGCCCACACAACAAGCTTCAATATGAAAGCTGAACATTCATTTCAATAAACAAGTTTTAATGAAAAAATATATATTGTAGCCTACCACTAAAGCGAAAAACTGGCTTTTGTTTATACTACTGCTTAATAAAGGAACAACATTTTATTCAGGGTTAGTGTTGAACTTAACGTGTTCATGCCTGCCTGTACCCCTACCCGCAAAGCAAGGAACATTGCCATAACTTCCCTATTCAAAAAATATATATATAAAAAATAATAATAATGGGCTGGTTCTCGTTTTTTTCAATGAATAACATTGAATTAATAGAGAATAAAAAAATAACTAAGCTAACAACTATCTAGCCTAAACATAATTGTATTTATTTGTATTTATTTATGTAATTATTTATTGCAATCTCCACAAACTGTGGGTTCTGTTGCATTCACAGCGCTAATAATGTTAGATATAGCTAGATATTAATAAAATAACGCAGACCATATGTCAAACCAATGCTTGTATAGGGTGCGTGTATCTTTTTTTTATTTATTTATTTATTTATTTATTTTCTATCAATGTCGGTCTTCTGGATTCATCTGAATGCCTTTTTTATTTCATTTTAAACCGTTTAAATACCAAACCTTAACAAACATAGAATAATAGTGCTATGTATACGGTGTGTATATATATATATATATATATATATATATATATATATATATATTATTTGTTTATTTAGCAGACGCCTTTATCCAAGGCTACTTACAGAGACTAGGGTGTGTGAACTATGCATCAGCTGCAGTCACCTACAATTACGTCTCACCCGAAAGACGGAGCACAAGGAGATTAAGTGACTTGCTCAGGGTCACACAATGAGTCAGTGGCTGAGGTGGGATTTGAACCAGGGACCTCCTGGTTACAAGCCCTTTTCTTTAACCACCATATATATAATTTATTTCTTAGCAGATGCCCTTATCCAGGGCGACTTACAGTCGTAAACAAAAAATATACATTTCCAGAATCACAGTACAAGTAATAATACAATTAAGAGCGAGATAAAAATACAATGACTTTTGTTCAAGCAAGTTCAAGTGTGACAAAATACAATTCAATAACGGAGCAGATAACAGTGTCAGTGATAGTTACATCAGGATATAATTAAATACAAAATACTACAGATTAAATAACACTTGTGACAGATTACAGTACTCTAAAGTACAGGATTAAATGCAGTACAATAGGGGGCAGATAAGAGCAAGTAAAGCACATTTAAGGAGGAGTGATAAGTGTCCAGAGGGAAACAGGTGCTGTTTGAAGAGGTGAGGAGGTGCCGGAAGGTGGTCAGTGACTGGGCAGTCCTGACATCTGTAGGAAGGTCATTCCACCACTGCGGGGCGGAGGGTGGAGAAGGAGCGGGCTCTGGAGGCAGTGGAGCAAAGAAGAGGTAGAGCCAGTCTTCTAGTGCAAGAGGGAGTTGAGAGGTCAAGTGGGGGTGTAGGGAGAGGTGAGGGTCTGAGGTAGTAGCTAGTGCAGTCTGTTCAAGGCATCTGTAGGCGAGTACAAGAGTCTTGAACTGGTTCTGAGCGGTGATCGGAAGCCAGTGGAGGAGCGGAGCAGTGGAGTTATGGGAGAAGGGAGGCAGAGAGGACACCAGGCGAGCAGCTGATAAGCTGGAGCGGACGGGTGGCGGACGAGGGAGGCCAGCCAGGAGAGTTGCAGTAGTTTCTAGGCGGAGAGTATCAGGGCCTGGACCAGGAGCTGGGTGGTGTAGTTGGTGAGGAAGGGTCGATTCTTTGTATGTTGCTCAGGAAGAATCGGCAAGTGCATGCCAGAGTGGAGATGTGCTGGGAATAAGAGAGGCAGGGGTCCGGTCATGGAGGATCACAGAGTACAGAACAGGGTTGCTATTCCATGAATGAAGATACAGACAACATGTTTATGGATATCCTCAAGCTTGAAATAGCCACAGCACTATGTGAAAGTTCATGCAGTTTTTCTGTTTGTATAACTGGCATATCCAGCATCCTGTATGGAAATGAAAGTATGTTTCAACCTGTACTGTATTTAACAGCTGAATCCAGAACATGTCCTCAGATTGCCAAGTAAAGTTATTTGATGCTGAACTCTATACATTGTTGTGAAGACTTCAAACATCCAGTAACCTTTTCTTATTAATATTCATTTTCATTATAGGTGTAACTCTAACGTCCACGACACGACACATCATCACTATACGCAGGTCAGATACGATATGAATCACAATTCAAGAACCACTCTGTGAACTACAGTGAGCTGAGCTGTGCTTTTGGTCTTGAATCACGATGCACACGATACAGACCTCTATGATGATAATGATATCTCATGTAAAGAAAGTGTCCTGATTCATCGCTACATGATGAATTGTTACACTGTTTAGATATACATTCTACTCTTAACTAGTTGAATGTATATAAACATGAATTACTAGTTGTGGGTGAGAATTAAACATTTCCTTTTTTGTGTAGTGTCTGATGTGAAGCAAGTGTAGAAGAGGAAACAGGAGAGACAGAGAACAAGAAAAAGGTAAGTAGATTGTTATTATTTTCTTTATATTTTTTCTTTTGTTTATCCCAGGATGCACATTGGTTAAAATCACAATTTACAGCCACAATAGGTATGCGGTCGTTGTTTTAAAACAAAAGTCTCATTTGAATGTCCACGTAGGCGCAAACAAGGCTGTATTGTTTATGGGATGGGACTTGCAGCATCACATCCACATATCTGAAGCTTGTCCTTTCATATTCAATTCCACACACCTATAGCTCATAATCTGTTTGAGATACAGTACCAGCTTCATATTTTAAATATTCTGGAAACTCCTTATGCCTGATCTTAACAGTACCCTATCTGTGACCTCATGTGGCTGCCATATATGATCCATGTGACTTTGTGGTTTCCAGATGACACGTAACAAATGATCTTCATATTCAGTACACAGCAGTATTCTGTGATCCTCTAGTTCAAGTTTGATCACGGGTATCGCTTTAAAAACATGAACCCTTTGTGTCTGTCATGTAACAAAGCTGCCATCGTCACAGGGTGAAAGACTCAAACCTGAGAGACCATCTGAGGTACTGACTTCATATTTGCATTTGCATAACACTGCCTGCTAAATGTTTCAGTGCCCTTGACAGTCTAGCTCAGGGGTGGCCAACCTGGTCCTGAGAGTCAATCCGCCAGGTTTTATAGGTAACCCTTAAATCATCCATTTCTGAATGGTTACCTATAAAACCTGTTGACTTGTGTCTCCAGGGACAAGGCTTGGCCACCCCTGGATAGCTGAAAACCATTCCCCAGACTAGTCAGAGGGCTTTATGATTCCAGGCTTCCTTTTTCTCCTTCTCACCTCCAGGATTCAGTAACTTAGTAACTCTGAGTTAAAAGATGTGACTAGCTTGAGAGTGTGAAAGGAGCTTTTATCTTCAGTCTTGGGTTACAGTGGGACATTTGAACTGGGCAATGCAGATCAGGGAAAAGACAGGAGTGATGTAATTTTTAATAGGTGAGGGTGAAGTGTTTTGTCTTCAAACAACAGCAGTTTTAATATGCAGGTTATCTCTCTCTCTAATATTCACAGCTCACATGACAATAAATACATCCTACTAATGCTTTTCTCCTTCCTTGCCCCTGACACCCAACCAATGGTAAAGGGATAATGCCTTGTGGTTTTAAACTTCTTTAGATTTGTTTCTGTGTATCAGTGTCATGTTTGTGTGAGCTTCAACTTTGGGCGAGATAAAATGTGCCGTGTGCATAGAATAGTGTGTGTAGTGTGAACTCGCATTTGACCTTTCTGGCTTTTTGCTACTTTAGGCCAGATGTGTTATCCTGTTGTCTACACCGTGTGCCGTGTGCAATGAGCACCGTGCACACCTAGATACCGAAGTACTATGGGCTATGCATGCACCACGGGACCGAAGCACCGGGGGGGGGGGTGGTGTGTTCCTAATGGTCTCTACCCTAACCGTATGGTCACACACCTGGTCAGCGTGTAGCATAGACCAGGGAGACACAAAGGCTGAACATGCAGCAGGCGAGTTGAAAGCTGATAGCAAAAAAACACAGTAGAAATAGATAGGGGAGACACACTGTTTGTTTACAAGGCCCGACTCACTGGGGTGGGCGAGGCTGCTGTGCGAGGTCTACTGGGCAAGCGGGATATGCGCAAGGCCTAGCAGCATGGAGTAACTGTGCTCTCCCAAGAAGGAAATAGACAACCATTCGTGAGGGTGACTGCACAGGCAGTTGCTCACACAGGACAGACAGATAAGAAAGAGCAACCTACCATACAGGCGAGGATGCCGCTGAAAGACAGAAAGGCAAAAGGCTGGTCTTTTTTCAGACATTGATTCCGGGAAAGCAGCGAGTCAGCTTTTCAGTACGAATGCAGGGAAATACAATCAACTTGATGTCCTCGAAGCTCAGCTGAACACAGAGGTCCTTACCGTACCATCCTGAGAAGGAAAAAGAGAAATGGCTTCCTCAGGATGACGGTTTTAATCCCTTGGTGGACCAAGTGCGTCACCCCAGGAAGGGGCCTATCGGCAGGTCTGCTATAAAGAGCTCAGCGATATCTTCCCAATGGGCAGGCATAACCCATACATAATGTTGTTGGTGGCCGTCTTCAAATTTCACTATCTGTGAAACACACAATGGAAAAATCCTGCCTAAAACATAATAATAATAATAATAATAATAATAATAATAATAATAATAATAATAATAAATGGATTTACTTACAACATGCAGATTCGCTATAAGTCAAGCTGACCATTACTCCAAAATTGTGGTGAACATCACTGATCGTTCATTTATTTATTTTTTTAATTTTTTTTTTAACATTATTGAATATTATTAAATATTTATTATATAACCGTTCATTTTGAAACTCCAAAGAAGCGCAAACTATATACAGTCAGTGTATATACACTTCAGTGTGCACAATTTATTTACAGGCTGTTTGCCAGGAATACAAGCCTGTCATCCTGCTCTGGATTCAAGGGGCCACGCTTTTTTTGTTTGTTTGCATTGAACACACAGAGGGGCGTACTTACAAAGCATTTTCAAAACTGGTAGGATGGGATCAGCAAATCAGATGCTAGTTAACACGAGCAGGAGAAGAAGAGCCCGCCCACTGCTTGTCTGTCAGAAATACTGGAACTAGCAAGGCAGGGCGTTCGGTGCAGTTTCCTTGATAAACTTAAATAATGTTATTAACTATGCGCGTTACTAAAGTGATTATTGAATTGATTATTCAGTATTTATATCGATGTACTGTATATAATGAGGAATGGAATCAATCGAAATATCGATTTTCAATTTAACTATAGCAGCCCTAGTCCTGAGATTATACAGTTCAGTAAAACACAACAATTAGGGACAGGCAAAAAAATACAAAACATAATTGGCATGAAATGGTTATTATTGCCTTTGTTTCCGTGTCACATGACCGTGGATGAGCCCAATTGAAAAAGCTGCTCTCCAGTTAATATAACGTTAACTACATTAATAACATACACTTACAGACACCTTACAGTATGCGGCTGCTAAAGAATAATAATCACAATAGCTGAATAATGTATAAAGAAATATTAAAAAAAAACAAAACAAACAAACAAACAAAAAAAAACACGAGGGCAGATTCATCCCAGCGCTTTTGGTATCTCTGTGTTTGAAACGGCGCCCATAAGTGTAACACCTATTATTATTATTATTATTATTATTATTATTATTATTATTAATATTATTATTTTTCTTTCTTCCGAGACCTGATCCAGGCTTATGAAAATCGGGTGTGTAGGTAGGTGGCTATGTGAAGATAGGAGGTCAGGTGTCCAAACTTCGCAAAGTCACATGGTTTGGCAGCCATATTGGATTTTATGGAATTTGTTAAATGCTATGTATCGAAACCACTTACTGCAGAGTTCTGAAAATTGCTATACATGTTGAGGGATAGTCCATGATTTACTGTTGTTAATATGAAGTTGATTGGTTATGTGGTTTGGCAACCACATCGATTAATGTCGTAAAAATATGAAATGATCAAAATTTCAAACATCTTCTCTGAAACCGCTTATCCGATTGGAAAAAAAATTGGAATAAAACATCTGAGTATGGTCATCTATTACGCAGCGTTTCAAGGGAAGTTGCTACTGTGAAAATCAAGGTGTCCACGATGCATGACATCATCAACATATGCAACTGCCTATAAAACTGCTTATCTGCAAAAATGCATGAAATTTGAGGACGGATGTGGAGGACTATGGGATGTTATGCCATGGTCAATATATGGCGGCTTCATTTAATGACATTTTTTGTGCAATTTTCAAAAATTCTTGTTCTCATGAACAGTAAATAGTACAGCTGTGAAAAATTTTGTACATGGTGTGCTCATGTCCGACTGATTCTACTTAAGGAAAACTGGATCGACCCATGGTTTGGCAGCTATGTTGGATTTTGAGCATGATCCGGTGATCTCGGCAGTACATAGATGTTATGTAATCATATACATTTTAAACGCTGTTGTAAGTGAACAGAAGCCAAAAAAATAAAATAAATAAAACTGCATATTATTTTTTAAACCACAACACAATCAAGAAACAATTACATGTTTAATACATGAGCTTTTATAAGTCACACGAATACAGTTTGCTTAAAATCGTCATATAATTATTTTTTTACCATAGGCGAGGAACATATTGGCTAAGTCGGGCTATAGCCCCTAATTATTTTGACTTTTTTCAATTGCATGCTTTTGTATGATGTTTAAGTCTTTTAGAAAATGTTCTTTAGAAAAACTCACATACAAGCATTGTCAGTGTATGTAGAGAGTTATATGTATGTTGAATACTTTCTGAATACTTAGCTAAAAGCATTTAACTGTAGTAATTTCTTAAAAAATACACCACTAATTTGGTGTTATATACTGCCCTGGTAACGTTACATAAAAAAGCAGTTTAGTAAACTACTTTTTATATTGCAGTATAATAGTAGAGGTCTAGAATTGAAGTTTTAGCGCCACATTGTGCGTGTTTTCATAACACCTAACACTAATACAGAAACTTCAAAGGGACAGAAAGTTATATACAGCCCTTTAGATAACTATGCTGGCTTTAATAATAAAAAAGTATATCATTGTTGGGTATTATAGTATTTATAAATGGAGCTGCATCAGCAGCTTTTTTCATACTGTTGTTTGAGTAGCAGCTATTTACAAAAGCAAGTGATAGTTATAACTAGAGTTGCTAGCAACTATAAAGGAAAACCAAACAGTTATCGTGAAATTTAAGCGCGTGGTTATTCAAGGTGAAATGTTATCATCACAACTGTGCTAATTGTTTCACATCCTTCTCAAAATTTTGTGCGTTTGGTGCAGTCTAGATAAGTTATAGGCAGTTGTATAGCCAGTTCGCGTATATTTGATGATGTCACATCACGTTTGACCTTTAGGGGGAGGTCAGAGGTCATGGGCGATGACATTTTTTCATAGACACATATGACTTCCTATATGTGTTCCATTATACTATGACCCTGTCAGCACCTTAGAGTTAAAATTTCAACATAATTCCAATATGGCCACCGCACCGTATGAGTAATCTGTTGCAATCTTCAGCAGTTATTACTTTCAATGGTCTGTACAATTGTGTTGACATTGAAAAGCATAGAAGTGCAATGGTGTTCTTGGTATGGGTTGTAATGCCTCTGTGTTGAGGTATCATATTCAGATTTATCTGTTCGCTAAATGTTGATGTAAAATAAGGATTTATGTTCCATGTATTTTTCACAGAATTATTTGTTAGATTCCAGATTTAATCGCGGGTCAGCTAAATGTTGACTTGCCAAGAGTAAAAAAACAAGATTTAAACACTGAAGCATTTTTTCAGATTTAATTGTCATGTTGTCTTTAAATGTTGAATTGTGATACGCGTTTTCAACAGTTTCTAAATGATATCTGAAAGTTACACATTTTCAAAAACTTCTAAGTATGTTTTGTTAAATGTATGTATTAAGCTAAATCCTGGAGAAACTAACTTGACGAATCAAGATGTATTTTTTTGAGCCGCCTGCACAGACTGTATATGAGACCGCATTTTAGAAGCAGGTATAACTGTAGGCATACATGTCATTGACCAGAAAAGTGAAACGACTCCATCAGACCTAGAAATAAAACCCCACATTACAGTCTTGTATAATTAATTATTAATAAATACGTTTCTGTTGATATTTGCGTTGTTTAGTCTAATTCATATTTTTAGTAACCTAGTGACTGACTTCAGGGTGGTCAGTTTAACATTATAAAACTTCAGAGTTTATTTTCTCAATTTGTAGAAAATGGATTGTATATATTGATAAAACAATAAAACACAAACTTGAGTAAGGAATGGATTATTTATTACACAGGCTAATCATTAGCAACGTGAATACATTAGTTAACATGGATTTGGCTTTAGACATATATGTATTTATTGTTTCATTTATTTTAGAAGAATAAGAAAACAGTTTCATATTTGTCTTGTTTACTGACTGGGTGAATAAGTCAGCTCTATATTAACCAAGTCCTGCAGACTCTGCTGTAACATAACTTACTATGCCAGTTATATTATCAAGATTTGCTAAATGAAGGGGGCGAAAGGGGGTTACGGGGTAGTAAGGACCTAAACATTTAAAAACTTAAGAACATAAGGAAGTTTACAAATGAGAGGAGGCCATTCGGCCCATCTTGCTCGTTTGGTTGTTAGTAGCTTATTGATCCCAGAATCTCATCAAGCAGCTTCCTGGAAGGATCCCAGGGTGTCCGCGTCAACAACAATACTGGGAGTTGGTTCCAACCTCACTATTCTCTGTGTAAAAAGTGCCTCCTATTTGCTGTCCTGAATGCCCCTTTATCTAATCTCCATTGGTGACCCCTGGTCCGTGTTTCTTTTTCAGGTCAAAAGTCCCCTGGGTCGACATTGTCTATACCTTTTAGATTTTGAATGTTTGAATCAGATCGCCACGTAGTCTTCTTTTTCAAGACTGAATAGATTTCAATTCTTTTTTAGCCTGTCTGCATACGACATGCCTTTTTTAAAACCGGATCAATTCTGTTTGCTCTTCTTTGCACTCTTTCTAGAGCAGCAATATCCTTTTTTGTAACAAGGTGAAAAGAACTTACGAACACAATATTCTAGGTGAGCTCTTACTAATGCATTGTAAAATTTTAACATTACTTCCTTGATTTAAGTGCTGCCTACCATTGGTAGAACTGAAAACTGACTGGCAACAGGAGAGATGCAGCTTTTTATACATCCCAGAATCCATGCCAGGATCTGGAGAAAAATGAAGGAGTCACTGCAGCTCTGCCTGGTTCTCATCGCAGGGTCTAGTATCAGTAAGTGCTGACAGGGTCTTTGCTGTCCTGTTGTATCTGTCATTGCTGGGAAACTGAACGTTCTGACTTTACTGTGATGTTTCACACCTGTGATGTCACTGAGAACATTGACACCCAAGCTGAAGTCTATTCTTATGGTAAACAATTGCAAAAAACAAGTCAACCCGTTTTTCTGAAGGAGAGGCTGCAGAGCAAACTCAGACTTCACCTCTGGAGTATAGTGATAGTGCTGCTGCTTGAATCACTTTAATTTTTCTACATCTCAATACTAATATAACAAATCTGTATCAAACTGGCATACAGATTTTAATAACTCTGTCAGCTAATGCAAGTAAAAGAGGATCTGGTAAACTGCCATGTCTTTGGAGAAGTGAAAACAGAAGCTGAACAGTCAGTCCATTCCAGATATATCTGCAGGTGTGATGAAGGACCAAAGAGCTTCACAGTTTATCATTGCAACATTTCACTCATGAAGAACACACATGACATGTCCCTGCAGATATATGCTGAGAGTCCTCGATTTCTCTCAGTGAAAGGAAAGATCACTCCAGGATTTCTCATACAAGCCCATCCGTGTCCTGTATATAGGACTGGGTTCTTGAAGGAGGTGGGATTGTTTGTGTGGCCAGTGTCCTGCCCACATTCAGATTTCTCTCTACTGAATGTCCCCATTGGGAGAAAACTTCAGTCTTGGGGCTGTGACAGAGGGTGCCATTTTTCAATCTTCTTGTCCTCTCTCTCTCCGCCCCTCCTCACACTGGTACAGCAGTCTCTGCTCAACCCTACTCTGTTCAACCACTGGCCTCAGTCAAACCGCCTCTTAGAGGTTTATATAACTCCTGGAATTCAGAAACACAGGAGGTAGTTTCGTTTCTTAGAAACCCATCCCTGTATCATCTCAACAGAAACACCAGAAAGCACATATTGTGATTCCAGCCCAGGATCACACACTTCACTGGTGAATCTAGGGCATTGACACAATTATTCCAATGGCTGGAGTTCCATCCTTCTTATATTCCCCTACAGAACTAGACACCTAACACAGCAGTCAAACCCATTGTTAATACTGTGATAAATCAAGGAGAAATGGACAGTCTAAGCATGGAAACAAGCTTGTTCTTGTTATTCCACTTGTTCTCCTTGTTGAAGAAGAAAAACTCCCTCCCTCGAAAACAATTGAGAACTGAAGTGGGGGTATTTCTGTCCATTTCATTAACTCAGATCCCTTGCTTTCTAAATATATTGGTGTTTCTAAATGAGGTTTAGAGATTTTTATTTCAACTCTAGGTTGACATTCAAGCCACTGCTGGCGCTAGCAAACAACCATAACAAGCTACTGGCAATTCCCCTTCCTATCCTAATTTCATTCATTTTGGATGCGGATGTGACTTTTTTGTCCATAGCAGGTACCCACTGACAGATTCCCACTTACGGCCAGGTGTACAGTGTATTGCATCTTATAGCCAAGGACAGACTCTTGAAGCTTAAAGCAAATGAAAAAGCTATCAATCAATCCCCAAACACGAAGATAACACAGAAGTGTAAAGAATGAAAAATATCTGTGCTTTTGTAAAGGGTTTGCTTGTTCATTTATTCATGTATTGTAAAGAACTGTATTTTTTTTAATTTGTAGTAGCTTCAAATTTCTTTATAACATTACTTATAAAACAATCTAATTATAAAGCACTATCATTTATGAGTCAAATGGCAATAGTTAGAAAAATTGAATAAATGGTTGTCACATAAAATAAAATAAATAAAAACACAGAGATCTCAGTGAATGATCAATGGTTCTCAGACATCTCAGTTTCTGCTGAACCTGTTCAACAAACCTCAGTCCCAAACCCTGCTTCAGAAGCTTTATGTAACTCCTGAAATTCAGAAACACAGAAAGTTTTGTTTTGTGAAACCCACCCTGTCTCTGCATTATTCCAACAGAAATAGCAGAAGCATATTGTGATTCCAGCCACACTTATGAGGAATCAAGGTTTCAAATCAGAAAGAGGTTGTTTACAAATGATTGAAATGTTTGGCTGCATGTCTGATAATGCACATCTGTATCTAAGAGGAACTCTCTGTTAAGCCTGTATATATGTGCTGCCTGAGCTCCATAAATCACTTGATATCCACCAGGTAGTTGTCCATAGTTTCTGGTCTTACGTCCTTCTCATTGAACCTCTCTCAAATTGCATTGATTTGTATCTCAGACCACTAGTGGAGTTATCTTTATTCTAAGGGACAGGTGCGCTCATAAGATAACTTCATCAAATGAAGTTACAAAGTTAGAAATATTATCCTTATTTCTTTCGATGCAGTGAGTTTACAAAGTCTCACATGTGGTATTTATTAAACATGAGGTTCAAGGGACATGCCAAACTTCACTATGAGCACAGCAGATGCACTAAGAGGCTGCATGAGGTGGCTGCAGGATGCACAACATATTGCAATTATTTCTGCTGCTTCACCTCTGCTCTAGACAGGAGGCTGACACTGTCCTGAGAGCCTGAGCACTCCGTGTGACCTCACACAGCTAAGGAGGTGGCAATGACATCACACACCATGACATCAGAAAGAAGTCAGAGAAAAACTCATGCAGCCTCAAAGAGCATCTGCATATCAGGGACTCAGCATCAGAGCCAATTGTTAAACCGAGATTAAAATCCCATTTGTTCAACAAGGTATTGTATCATTATTATTATTCCATATATCTCTTTGAGGTGTTTCACAGAAGGCTCTTTTTATAAATCCCTATTGTATTATTGTATTGTTTCTAATCTTTGGTAGTATATCCTCGTTAGCCCATTCCAGCATCCTCAGCACTGCCCTAGATTCACCCAGCTTGATATTTCTCTCGAACATGTTAGGAACACTCCACTATGCTGGTAGATCGCTCCAGCTGATTCTCGCCTAGTGTCTTAAAACACAGAGCTACCAGTGTGGAATGCATGGATTACAAGATATCACATTATTTTTACATTACAATTACATTATTTTTTTACCTATTATTTTTACATACAATTACCCATTTATACAGTTGGGTTTTACTGGAGCAATCTAGGTAAAGTATCTTTGCCCACATGGGTACAGCAGCAGTGTCTCACCTGGGATTGAACCTACAACCCTCCGGTCAAGAGTCCAGAGCCTTAACCATCACTCCACACTGCTGCTGAAATGAAACATAACTCAGTTTCTGCTCAACCTGTTTATTATAACTGGCCTCAGTCCAAAACCCCGCCTCTTAGGAGCTTTAAACAGTTCTGTTTTGCTGTGAATAGCCAACTCTGTGTCTCACCACAGCAAGAATGGCTTCAAACTCTGGTCTCAGGATCAGTTCAGCTGTCCAGTGTCTATATTGAAGGACCCATTACTACAGCATGTGGACAGTTACTGTGGCTGGGTGTGGCTAAGAACTACTGGGATCAGACCGATCATACAGGTGCCCAGCTGCCCCAGTGCAGAAAGACCCTTACCCCTAAGGCCTGATCTGTGCAGAAACACCATGCTGGCTGAAGTTGTGGAGAGTAGAAATTAAAAGAACACAGACTCAGTCCTCCTCCTGCTCAAAGTTATGCTGACCTGAGATGTGCCGTAGGATTTCTGCACTGGGAGAAAGTTCAAGCTGAACTTCTGTTTGACGTGCCTGGCCTCTTACTGTGAAACACACATCAAGCCACACTATGAGGGGCTGCTTGGGAGGCACAAGCTGATCAATGCATTGGAAACTAAGAAGATTTGTGCTGAACACCAGAAGGTTTTGAGGTCTCAGAACCGGATCAGACGGTATTTGCTTGTTGTGTCTACAAATTGAACAGGAGTCATGATACAGTCCTCATTGAGACACAGAGGATTGTGAAACAGGTAAGTGTTTGAAGTATTTCCTTGTAGCTATCCTAGAAGATAATTCTAGGATATTTAATTACGTCTGTTTATTAGGTTATACAGTTTCACATCAGATCAGTTTTTTATATATGTGTGTGTGTGTGTGTTAGGGATTCAAATGTATTCGTTGTTGCAGTTTGTGGCATATTGAACGGAGTGTAAAATAGTATAATTTTATATTCCTAGTATTTTGTATATTTGGTTATTTTATAGAATCATGTCGGTTTCATTGTTTAGATATTACAGTTTAATTACAACCGTGTAAACATAAAGTTCTCAAAGTCAAGCACCGAGTTTTGAAAACTCTTTTAAGCCCGGGTCAATTTCCGCTTGTTTTCTGTTTTCAGATTTGTGCGAGATAGTTTCATAAACTGTAGGTGACATGCAAGGTCTCACACATCAAATGAAAGGGAACAAACTGGGCTTGTATGTAAAACAACACTCAACAATCTCTTTACCTTCACCCTTTGGTAGAAACAAAAAACACAAAAACACTTTAGAAAGATCTTCATGTATTGTTTATTAAAAATAACTCAGCATTGCTGCAAGATCGCAACAATTGCCGAATGAAACTCTGAACAATGAAAATGAACATTGGGTACATTCTTGAATAGATTGAGCTAAAAACAAAGAAAATATGAAACATATTTACAAAAGTAGCAAAAACAGGAAATAAGCAAAGTGTAAGTGTTGCCTGTGTGCAGTTGGAGGCTAGGGGGCTTGCAGGAGCACACGAGGCTGAGCTGCTTGTTGGTCAGGTCTGCTTCTGTGTTCCTCTCATGAGAGAGCTGTGGGGGGTGGAGGTGAGGGGTTCTTCTTTGGGTACAGATATGCTGGAGCCTTCTGCACTGTAATTATAAAATAAAACACAACATACAAAAGCTATGCTATACAGAATATTGCATTTACCATCTGTAAAAAAGGTGGCCGATAGATAAGAGACAGTCACCTGTTGTAGCCTGAGGTTTTTGTGAATAAAACGCTGACGTCACCACTCACCAGGAGCCCACTGACACCAAGATCAGCTGACAGCTGCAGCAGAGAAGTGAAGTTCTTCAGTAAACAAGCACAGACTTACTGTTGCACACACACACAGAAATGCAGGAACAACAAGGCTGCTGTTTACAAAGACGAACCTGGGTAAGGCAAATCCATAATACTGCCTGATTAAACTGCCTTAAAGTTTTGATCACGTGGTCATTTTTATCATTAGGAGGAGCTAAAGAGTTAAAACAGGTAAATAAATATATATATATATATATATATATATATATATATATATATATATATATATATATATATATATATATTGATAATAAATACATTAGATTAAAGATAAAGTTCCTTCCAGTTATCTAGGTGTTTAACAAAATAAACATGTAACATGATGCCAGATCAGCCATCATTCACTGTTACCAGTATGAAACAGTACCATCAGGACAGCTACTGTGGATCAAGTGTCCTTATGTATTGTCATAGCTAAAATACCTGATGGTGTTGTATCTTACTACTATACACATATGTTGTCTGATCTTTACCTGTAAGCATAGATCTCATGTCGGGTAACTAGAACTGAAGAACAAATCTATATTTGAGAACCACTCAGAATTATTGCAAACATTGTAAGGGACAATTTATTTAAACTAAATTGATTCTGTCAGTTTCATTAGCATACTTAAAACAGGCCTGTGTTGGGTGTGACAGGATATCACCAATGCCCCATCAGAAATAAACATTGTGTCACTGTGTTTCTACACAGAAGCAGCTGGGAGAGACACAGACAGAAATACAACAGAGAATCCAGGAGAGACTGAAAGAAAACTGAGGAGCTGAAATAGAGTGTGTGAGACACCTTCGAAAGTGAATATTGACAAGAGGGGGTTATTATTATTATTATTATTATTATTATTATTATTATTATTATTATTATTATTATTATTACAGATGGACTGAACACATTCATAGAAATTACTGTTCATGCCTGATGTGGTTTTTGATATCAATTCTAACCATGTCTCCTCTACTGTGTTCTTCTACTCAGATCTGCATGCATAGAAATAAAGGAAAGTGGAGAAGATCTTTAATACTGAGCTGGATCTCGATCCATTGAGAAGATCCCACACTGAGGTTATTGAGCTGATTGGAGCTAACGAGAAGGCTGCAGTGAATCAGGCTGAAGGACGTGATGAAGAAACTGGAGCAGGAGATTGCTGAGCTAAGGAGGAGAAACGCTGAGCTAAACAGCTTTCAGAGACAGAGATCAACATCCATTTTCTACAGGTAACACTCACTGTTTGTTAGAAAATCTCAAGTCCATAATTGGACGGTTTCAGAGCAGACCTCCACTGAATGTGAATCCTTGCTTTCTCCAGGAACGTTGTGGACCCCTATCTGTTCTCACTGAAAACCTTTCTCCACTTCTGTTGTAGAATCAGTCTCTCTGTGCCCCTCCTGAAGCTGAGACTTAACGAAGCGTTACTGTCAAGACATCTTTGGGGCTGTGAGGAAAGCTGTATCTGAAACTTTAAAGACCATATTGAGGACTCCCCTGCAAGGGGAAATCACAAAACCAAAACAGTTGGTGTGAAATAGATCCCCTTTGCTAGAGATTTCTCAACAGACCATGGCTTTGAGGGAGGGACAGGATCATAATACATATTAAAGAACTTTGCAGATTGCTGGCTATAATGCAGTATTGAGAAGGAGGCAGGGAGGAGGAAGCATGAAGGATGGAAGAAAGCAGAGAGGGAGGGAGCATGAAAGGGAGGAGGCAACATGGTGGGAGGGGGTGTGAAGCAGGAGGATGGAGCAGGAGGATAGCTAGACTAGAGGGAGCAGGGTGCATGCAGGAGGGAGCAGGAGGTGGTAGGGAGGGAGCAGGGAGTACGGCACAGGTACTGATGAAGCAGAGACGTAGGGAGTGATGTGACAGACGACAATGACTGCTGTATGTTTGATGCACAAGGGTGTCCTAATATGGACAATTGTGACTGTTGGGCAAAAGATATGTGGATGGAGAGGAAGGAACACAGACCCAGTTCAGTGGCAGACGTGTTCATGCATTTCTGACTTTGGCTGCTGCAACTGGAGCACAGAAGGGAATATATATTCATTGTAATCATGAACATCTTGAAGTACAGATTTTTACATCCTGAAATGCCGGAATAAGCCTCTTGTTTCTTTTCAGATTGCTGCTTGGAGTCTTTTGTGTGTTGTGTATTAATCCACATGTTTCACCCCTATTCTCTCTTGTATACCCAGTGTATGAAGTTGCAGTTTACAGTCTGCAGGCTCCAGAGCTAAGAACAGAGCTGAGCTTTTAAAATGTAAGTCTGTTTTCACTTCGAAACATTTTGGGAGAAGAGCTAACACTACAGATATTTAGTAAGCAAGGGGTCTGAGTGGGTAAAATGGCAACACATATACCCCGTAGGGAACATTATGAACCAGAATTCTATGCAGAGCTGCACGTGATTGATTTGATTCAAGAAGTTTGGTAAGATCGAGGAATTATAATGAACAAAAACAATTAAACAAGAGGGTTTAATTAATAGCAGCAGTTTATTGAAGAGTTGCAAAAAATAAAAAATAGAGAACTTAACCTGTCAGAAATAAATCTTCAAGAATTATAGATAAAATCTATTGATTTTCAATCTAAACATCAAGTAGTCTAAACATACTTGTCTACAAAATAGTGGGGAGGAGGGTCTAGGTGGAGGGATAGGATTTAGTGGATGATATTCTATTCAAGATATTTAGTAAGCAAGGTCTGAGTGGGTAAAGGGAAACAAATGCCCCACCCCAGTCATCATTCTGCATGTATTCATCTGTCCTAATACTTGTTTGGGAGTGTATAATATTTTACAATGAATAGTATAATTACTTTTTCTAACTGTCTCTCTCCCTCTAACCATCCTCTCTTTCTTCAATCAGATTCCTGTCAGCTCATATTGACCCCAACACAGCCGTGAGATAGAAACCCCAATCTGTCTGGAAGGGAACAGAAAAAGTGACATACAGTAGAGACATCCAGACATGCTTGTCACCTCGAGAGATTTGAGAGCTGTTCCCAAGTGCTTCTGCAGAGAGGGTAGTCTTGACCGCTGTTACTGGGAGATTGAGGAGGGGGAGGGGCTTTATAGGGAGTCACATATAAAGGGAATCAGCAGGAGAGGAAGGGATCGTTCCTGTCGCCTGGATACAAATGACAAGTCCTGGAGAGTTTGGATCTGCTCTGGTTCCAGTTACACTGCCCCTGCACAATAACAACAGAACTGCAATACCTGCCCTGGCCCCCAGAATAGGAGTGCATCTGGACTTAATGCCGCACTCTGTCATTTTAAGCATGCCCTGACACAATGACCTCCTGTACAGATTCCTGCAAACCAAGGGCCCACTGAGCCGCTTCATCCTGGGTTTGGGCTTCATTCTTTGTTGGACCTCTGTAACAATCTGCCAGCTGAACTAGACTGGTTTCAGTTGTAAGAAACCCTTTATTGAACTCCCTTGGTCTGTCCTCTCTCCACCCTCGGGTGAAGGGAATGTTCAATCTGACACAACTTTGGATGAAAGTTAGGGGTAAACGCGTACCTGCAGAGCGTAAACGAAATTTATTTGTTTTTACACTCTGGAGCGAGGCAGCCTATTTTTACTGTTTAATCTGTCAGGTTAGTTTCTGTAATTGTAAACACTCACAACTGGACAGCTGTTTCAGCATAACATGTCTAATATGTCCTGAGTATTTACGATTACAAACACACAATAGCAGCAGCAAGCAGGACTTAGTTGGCATCTCTGCACAGTGCTAGGAATTCCCACAGCAAGTACTGATAAGTATCTCTATGTGATTGTAGCTCACTAAATAATTCCACAATGTCTTTCTGATATTGTAATTTCCATTGGCTGCATAGGACTCCAATGCAGGTTTGAAAGCATGAGATCCGATGCTGCTTGAGGTTAAAAGAAAGTTCTCAGTTTCTGCTTTATTCTCAGGGTGCATGTTTACTATAGTAGGTGTTTCTTCAACATCGTACATTTGAGATCTATATACGAATGGAAGTGCACAGTGAAGCTGGGATTCATGGGATTATTTGTCAGCTCTAATCCTATCAATGTAAGGTCGTGTAAATAGTAGCTCACAATATCGGCATGTCAAAGGCATGTTGCATAGTTTCCAGCAGATTCCTGTATACAGGAGAACTTGTTAGCTGAATAGCTTTGAACTGATGCTGTTTGGCAACACTTTATAGAAGGTGTCAATTTGAAATAGATTATTAACATGTTATAGATGCTTAAACAATGAGTTATAATGTTTTTATAATGCATTATAGAACGTAAGTCATGGCTATGATAGTAACAGCATTTACTAGTGTGTTATAAATACTGAATAGATGATACAAGAAATCTGGGTAATAAATCAAAATATAAAACTGTATGTTAGCCAGAAACAAATCAGGACAACTCACATTAAACACAAAATGATTTACACTTCATTGTCTGGGTCATTTATTTTGTATTTTCATTATTTGTGTAAAACAGAACATCTGCCATAGCAGTGTCAATATGGTTTAGGGGCTCATGGGCAGCCAGCACGGCACTGATTGACGTGGCAGGTAGCGTATTCTGCAAGGTGCTTTTAAATTGTGCTGAGGATACGGGACAATTCTCAATGATTTCCAGCCTCTAATTCCTTCCAGGTTGTGTTGTATTGGGGTGGAAATCTGCAGTCAAGTCAGAATGGCCTTGGTATATAGAGAGTCACATCACTTTAGGAGACTGTTCTTGTGAATAAGACTCAGTAATAATTTTGCACTCTTGAAAATGAAGCTAATTCCACAAACAAGCACAATATTTATTTATTTTGCTTATTTCAATAATAATGTGGAGGAAATATCATCACAAGAAAGAAGATATTTCCATGGATATCAGAATCACAATTGCATTACATGTGCAATCTAACCACAGTGGAAAAGCAGAAATGTGTTTTAAGCCTGGCCTTTGTCGCCCTCTTCTTTCAGGACAAACTCTGCAGCTGCGCAGAGACTGATTGAAAGCAATTCTTTCACTCTTGGTGTGGTTCCATTGTAAAATGTAGGGCCTAGTCACACAAATCCTCAGGGACTGTTCCAAGCACTGTTCTGTTAAAGACTCTTTATGGTTTTAAATCAAGTTGTTGTTTAGAGAGGGGGAGTAGTTTGTTATTTATTAATTTTATTGTGCATTATTATTCAAAGCACTGTTTAAGGTCAATAATCTTTATAATCAGGTTTTAAAATTAAAAACAAACATGATTATAAATAAGCACCATTTTAATAACCTTTTCTTTAACATTTCTGTACATCAATGCAAACCTTTTATGTACTCTTTTTTCTTTAAATGTTTTAATTTTCAATACATGTTTTGTCTGTATACTTTGAAGTGAACATAAACTGGACTAAAGTGGACTGTCAACAGTGCTGCTCTGGAAACATGAAGAGTACAAAAAGCTTTGCAGAAA
>CM072692.1:4155242-4275434 GCA_036884735.1 Huso huso
AGCTTTTTTCACGTATTGCTTGGTGATCCGCCGCTGTTATACATTCAATAGCATGGCTGGTATATTTACAAGCCTGCTGTTACACTAATGATGTTTTGGACATATTTTCCTTTGTGCATTTATCGTCCGTAGTAACGATGGGATTTTATGCGTTTGAAACGATGTTATACCGTGAAGACTGGAACCAAAACATTTACTTACACTACTACACTACACTACACTACACTGCACTACACACTACTACTACACTACACTACGCCGCACACTACAGTACACTGCACTGCTACACTACTACACTGCACTACACTACACCACAGTACACTGCACTACACTACGGTACACTGCACTACAGTACACTACACTGCTGCACTGCACTGCGCACCTGCACTACGGTACACTGCGCTACACTACACTACGCTACGCTACACTGGTACACTGCACTACACTACACTACAGTACCTGCTGCTACACTGCACTACAGTACACTACACTACACCTCGTAATTGCCAATTACAGTACAGACCGTAATCACACTACACCCAAGCAGTACACTGCACTGCACTACACTACACCACACCACACTGCCACTGCACTGCACTACACCACACTACACTACACACTACACTTACCTCTCTTACACTACATCACACTGCCACTACACCACAGTACACGCTTATTTTTTATATTTTTATATATCGCCCTCCCTTCACGCCTTCATGGCACCCCAGAGCGCTGTACAAAGTTAAAAAAACAAAACCACAGAGCTCATGTGTACAACACACCTCTCAGCTACAACCAGTGATATAAAAGCACGTAAGTGAAAAAGGATGTTTTCAGTTTAGACTTCAGCATCCGTGTTTCGTTGCCTAAATCAACCTGGTTCCTTTCGCCAAGCAAGGAGCAATAACAGCGAAAAGCACTGTGGGCTGTTATAGCCAGCTCCTTCTGTCTAAAAGGCTTTCTTTTTTTCTTCACCGATGCACCACGATGCAGTTCTGTACTTTTGAAAATGTTGTTCCTGTTTCTGTCCGGGACAAAAAGCGAAGGTGTTTTGCTCTGCTTGTTTCTTCAATATGAATTAAACTTCTAGGTGAAATATTTTACTTGCAGTGCAGTTCCTTGTGATGATTGTGAAGCACCTCATGGTTGTTTTCTGTTTGATATTTTCCTTTTAAAACAGCGTGTCTCCCAGTCTGTCATTCTACTAAATACCAGTGGAATAGTTGTATGATTTTGTCTTGGAAGATATTCACTTCCAATTCAGGCCACTCGGGTTTCAGTTTACAGAAGTTCCTTATTTTGTAAACTCGGTAACTGGATCTGCTGGCCCTTTGCGGCAGCGTTGCTCGCTGTAGGTGGCCCGGTTACCATGGCACCCCTCTGTCATGTCTAAGTCACATGACGGAACCTGGTGACTTTGAGTTCTTTGCTTAAACATCCAATGGTAACCAGACAACCATGAAGGCGGGAGGCGGGAAGGACTTCAAATACAAGAGCAAGCGATGTAGCCTAAAAATACAATGACCGGTGCAGGGTCCCGGTCCAGTACCAACCACTCACCTCTGGTGTGGTTTACAGTAAGTGCTGTAACGCGACTAAATGTCAGTACCCAACTCTCTAATAAGCATGTCTTGCCCATTTTCATCACTAACTAACAGCTAACTGTTCCAGGACTTATAGTTTCCAGAGACAAAGTTCTAATAAAGTGTCATAGTTTTGTTGTGTGTGTGTGTGTTTCTGAGCTGTTTTCGGGATGTCCTTGAGACAGGGTTAGAATCTCCGGCGCGGGGGAGTGGCCCTTCTCAGGACACATGGTTCACTGCTTGTAACTCAGAGATGCGGGCGAGGGAAGGGGGAAAGAGGCAGAGGTGGAGTTAGGGGCATAGCGCTCTACTGCAGGTGAGTTGTAAAGTCTTTCTAGTGTCTTCAGTGTAAATTCAGTAATAGCGTTTCCACTGGGGGTCTTTCTCCAGCGTCTTCAGTGTAAATTCAATAATAGCGTTTCCACTAGAAGTCTTTCTCAGCGTCTTCAGTGTAAATTCAATATGTGGCGTTTTCCACTAGAGTCTTTCTCAGTGTCTTTGTGTCAATTCAATGTAAGCGTTTCCACTAGAAGTCTTTCTCAGCGTCTTCGGTATCAATTCAATGGTAAACGTTTCCACTAAGTCTTGGTCTTCAATATAAATTTAACTCAAGTCTTTTTAGGTCTTCAAGCCGAGGGGCTCAGGGTTCGGCTCATTCGGTCACACCTGTCCTCAATCCCAAGCGAAAAGGGACAAGGGACAAGTGAAGAAGGAAGGAGAATAAGAAGGTGGCCGCGCGAACAGAGGAGAAATCAGTGGCGTGATGAGTGAAACAGGAGGCTGTGGATAGACGAATGCGAGAGTATAAGCGACTTTCAGTTCCATTGAATGTGAGGATGACCTCCTTAAGCTGAAAAGTTGTAACTAATTGTCTGAGGCTCTCTGGTCCAGCGGTTCGAGAAAATGGTCTTACCAGGGGTTCCGTCGGCTCAGCTGCTGACTCACTGTGTGTGTGGGGCCGGGCAAGTCACTAAATCTCCCTTGTGTCTGTCCGTATTGTGAGGTGTAAAACAAACAAAGGTCCTATGGAAGTGACTCTGCAGCAGCAACAGCAGTTGTTGATGATGCACTAGTTCACCTAGTCTCTGGAGGTTACTTTGATAAATGGGTCTGCTAAATAATATGTAATAAAACAATTCCTTTAATCTAGCCTGTCCTGCTCTTCTGACTGGTCAGTCTCAGAGATGCAGTTGAAAAGAAACACATTTTAGCCCTTATTTTCATTTGAATTCATCTGGTTCTACACTGGGTTTAGAGTTCTCAGCTTGCTTGAGCTTGTCTTCCAGGAGGTGCTCCTGCTTACTTCCTGGTCTTAGCAACAATGTCTTCGGTGCAAAGCATGTCAGTCAATAGGAGAAGCAGCAACTGATTGGTTATTGACAGACAAGAAGCCAGAGAAGTGGGGCCATTTTACCTGGCAGCTTACCTAGAAGTGACACTATCTGAAAGCACGGGCTTGTGCAAACTGAGATTTCTTTAACCAGATATCATGGGTTTAACAGAAAATGTATTCATTTCAAAACCGCATATTAAGACCTCTATAATGAAGGGCTGTCAATGGGGAAAATGAATGGACTATTTTTGTCGGGCTACAATTTGAGGCTTAATGCATGAGCTCAGAGCTGCTCTTCAGCTCTAATTACCAGCCACAGACATGAGTGCAACACAGGCTGATCAAATACAAGAAAGTGTCTTATAGAAGAGCCAGCTACTCTAGTGGTCTGGGTCAATCTTGGATCATGTTTGTTTTTAACTGCGACAGGACGGGGATCATAAGACAAAACAAAAATAATTGTCCCGGCGTCTGATGATTTGGTTACCGAACGGCGGGACCAGGCCCTGTGAAGGGCGAAAAAGCCTTAAAGGCGAAGATAAAGGAGAAAGCCAATGCCTGTACAGCCCGGCTCATCAGCGGGCAGAGAGACGGAGAAAATTGAAAATGGAGAATAAGGAGAGCTCGCAGGAGCCCACATATCCATAGAAGGTGGGAAGAATGGATTTTAAAGATGGTTAACCTTTAAAGGGAGGGGACCAGCGATACTGTTAATAAAGCTAATAGGGTTGAGAATGGATTTTAAAGATGGTCAGCGCTCCTTTAAAAGGCGAGGACCAGATACTGTTAATAAAGCTAATAAGAGGTGAGAGAATGGATTTTTAAAGATGGTCGGCGCTCCTGTAAAGGAGGGGCCAGCGATACTGTTAATAAAACTAATAAGGTGAGAATGAATAGATTTTTAAAGATGGTCGGCGCTCCTTTAAAGGGAGGACCAGCGATACTGATATCGCTAATAAGAGGTGAAGAATGGTTTTTTAAAAATGGTCGGCGCTCACAAGTCTGACTGTGTCTCTGAGTGGGCTCTGGGCATGTGGGGTTCAAGTTACGATCGAGGGCTGTGTTCGGCATGTTCCTAAATCTGGCGGCTCATGGAAGCGGCCCCTGGATGAGCAGTGGCTCATTCCGCCAGGCCTGCTCCCAACAGACTACCCGACCGCATGCCTGCCTGGTCCTCAGCGCGATTCTCCCAAACCTGGTGAGTACCAGCCATCTCCACCAGGGAGACAGGCAGGAAATTACCCAGGCAGTACCACCTGACTCACCAGGTGGGAACAGATATTGAGAAGGTCTGTTGGTTCATATCTAGACCACCTTGGTAGCAACTCTCTCCGTGGGGAATTTCCTGGGGGAGCAAAGATACATGAAATTACCAAACAGTACTGCTTTTCTCCACCAGGGGACAAAGATACATTAAGTTTTCTGGACTGTATTGCAAAGTTAATGGATCTTAGATTCCTGTAGTACAGTACAGTTACAGATCTGGACTTTCTTGCTGTACTGCCTGTATCCACTTTGGGGAGACAGATACAGGAAAGATCTTCTCCAGTAACATTGTTTTTTATTCAGACTGCAGTGAATTTGTTGGCTCTCAGATCCTCGGTACAGTGCAGTTAGTTCAGAACTGGACTATCCCAGTATTACTGGTATCCACCTGGGGGAGGCAAAGGTACAGGAAAGGTCCTGAGATCACAGCCCTATCACTAGACGACGCTGGCTATCTTTTAAAGACACTTTTGTATCTAGAATACATATATCTCTGGCAGGCAAATATAGCATAAGAGCAGCTTAACACAGACTTGTTGTTAAAAAAAAACAAAAAAAACTATTTTGTGTAATAAATAAATAAATAAATAAATAAAAGAACCACGAAATGACCAGTGTAGTATCGCCTGTCTCCAATTGGGGAGACAAAGATACGAGAAAAAAAAACACTGAATATTTGCAGTAAGTCACTCAGCATGATTTCTAAAACACCATAAAAGATATGAACACACACATACAATATAAGAAAATGTAATCTGATTATTTTATCCCCTCAGATGTCTATGAGAAACAGAGCCACGCTTATTGATGAACTGGAAGAGGTGTGTGAGCAGCTGGGCCTGACCATGTTCAACTTCCACCCTGGCTCCACCCTCCATGACATCACACAGTAGAGGAGTGCCTGGATAGGAGCAAAGCAGATTCCATAACCACCCCCACCAACACCCACTGAGTCAACGACAGGTACAACCAACAGCCTGCAGTTCCTCCTGCCAGAGTGGTGGTGAGAGGCTGTTTCATTAGTTCTGCCGAGGTAGATGGTTTATATTTAACATTTCTGTTTTAATGTCTGTCTCTTTATTTCCCCCTCAGTTATAGAGAATATGAGCTGCCAGGGTAACACTGTTGGGGGCAAGTTCTCAGAACTGAGAGGGATTATTGATCGAGTGAAAAGATAAATCCAGAATTGGAGTCTGTCTGGATACCTGCCATGCCTTCGAGCTGGTAAGAGAACCTTGATTTAAAACCAGACCAGTTTCATCTGTATAGCGTCCTTCAAAATACTCATTGAATCTGTTCACCCATAAGACAGGGAAAGGAAAGGCTAAAACGACCGCTGTTAGTGAGAAGACAGTAGTCTTTCACCATAAGAACAGGAAAGGGGCTAAACACCGCTGTTAGTGAGACAGACTGGTCTTTCACCATAAGAGACAGGGGAAAAGGGGAGGGGCAACTGTCCTATAGTATGTGACCCTTGCATGACCCCAGTAAGAGTCTCCTCCCCAGGTTATGACCCTCTGCAGTTGGCGGGTTAAGAAGATGCTGGATGAATTTGATTGGACGGTTGGACTGCAGTATCTAAAGGGCAGTGCATCTCAATGACTCCAAAGGTAGGGGGCTGTTTAGAATATCAGTCACCAGAACTTGATAGATAATGTATTGACAACTGTGGATGAAAAGTTGCAGTCTTTTATCTTAAAAATATATTTATATTATTTTTTTTAACCTGCCTGGAATTAAGAAATGACAAAATACATGAAT
Organism: Huso huso; assembly: GCA_036884735.1. Taxonomy (NCBI): domain Eukaryota; kingdom Metazoa; phylum Chordata; class Actinopteri; order Acipenseriformes; family Acipenseridae; genus Huso; species Huso huso. The sequence goes on from CM072692.1 coordinate 4,161,186, forward strand.
AATTCCCGACCTGTATTGGAATTCGCTGTGTCACAGATCTTCAGCACAGTAATGTTAGTTCACAACCAGAATAGCTTGCAATATTCCATCATTAATCATCATCCATAGTTGTTATTTATGACCATTGCAGTGCCTCTGTCTGTCTGCCATTGAAGATCATTGAGGGTATAGTTGGGGCACACTGTGGTCCCATTCTACCAACCTCACCCCATTGTAGCTGCCCTATACTTGTGCTACCATTGCCCCTCAGTGTAATACAGAACCATTGCAGTGCCGCTGTCTGTCTGTCTGCCATTGTAGATCATTGAGGGGTATAGTTAGCACTGTGGTCCCATTCTACCAGACTCACCCCATTGTAGCTGCCCCATACTTGTGCTACCATTGCTTTAATATTTATTATTATTATTATTATTATTATTATTATTATTTAGTCAATTAGCAGATGTTTTTTTATCCAAAGCGACTTACAGTCCAAGTGGTGAACTTTGCCTCACAACTGCTGTTGCTGCAGAGTCACTCTAATAGGACTTTTTGTTTAATGTGTCATCCGGCAACCGGAGCACAAGTGGGTTAGCCGACTTGTTCAAGGTCACACACAGTGAGTCAGTGGCTGAGCTGGGATTGAACGGAACCTCCTGGTGTCAAATAAGCCTCATTCTCTTACCTACTGGACCATCGAGCCTGTCTGTTGACCTCTACATTTGTTTTTCAGGGAAGCTGGGCTGCCATCTGATCACAATGAGAACATTGGGTGGGGAGATCTGATTGAGGGATTTCACAAATCATGAACGAAAGCCGCTTCGGACAACATGCCCATGATCCTCTAGACTTCCGTCAGGTACAGGGGAGTGGGACCGCTCCATGGTCAGGGTTTGATTGGCTGATCTGTCTGCTGTGTTCTAAGGTTAGGTGTTGAGAAATTAAATCTAAAAAAGAAGTTGAATTATAAGAAATTGGTAAAATGTGTTATTTTATTTAATAAGACTGCCTTTTATGTTAAATTATCTAAAAGCAATTATTCTGGCCTGAATTCACCCTCCATTAATCAATTACAACATTGGACCACAGTGTGCTGACTATACCTCACGATCTTCAAATGACAGACAGACAGACAAAATGCACTGGGTAAATGGCTCTGTATTACAATTGAGGGGCAAATGGTAGCACAAGTATAGGGCAACTACAATGGGGTGAGAGGTTGGTAGAATGGGACCACAGTGTGTTAACTATGCCCCCCCAATGATCTTCACAATGGCAGACAGACAGACAGCGGCACTGCACACCTGCATTACACTGAGGGGCAATGGTAGCACAAGTATAGGGGCAACCAAGCAATGGGGTGAGGCTGGTAGAATGGGACCACAGTGTATTAACTATACCCTCAATGATCTTCAATGGCAGACAGACAGACAATGCACCGTAAATGGTTCTGTTTCTTTTCGCTTTCATCAGGCTCCGACATGGACGGCTCAGAGGAGATCCAGTTGCCCCTACTCTCTGTGCCAGTAGAGGTGACTTACTCTCTTTGGAACCCTAGCTTCCATTATACTGTTGATCCACCCAGGCCGCGCTTGGAGTTAACTGGAAATCCACACCATAGGGACTCAAGTCCTCAATTTCAGGAAACATTTGATAGATGAGATTAACTAGAAAAGTAGCTGGTTTGCGGAAAATTAGCTGCCCGTGATCCCCCCTGCGATGCTACAGCTGCTTAAATAACATCCCCACAAGTGTTTCATTAACATCCTGAAACTTTACACATAACTTTAAAAGTTGTTTCAAAGCTCTTTCAATATGTCTGCTCTAGTGCACTGGGGTTTGATTCTGTCCTCTGAATCAGTGCTGCTCAACCCCCGTCTTCTGTTTTATTCTATCTCGAGCTTTCAATTGCCAATTAAACCCTTAATTAATAAACTAATAATTAGCACACTAGATATTTTAATTTTTCAGCTTTAAACAGTTAAAGATTTCCAACTTCACTATAACATGTTGTTATAAGTAACTTAATCTGCAACTTATTAGAGCTGAGAAACAATTAAAATGGTCTAATTAAGCAAAATGATCAGTTCACCTAAGGGTCTAGTTGGCAATTGAAAGCTCAGTTGGAATAAAAAATGAGGCATACCGGGTTCCCAGAGGACCAAGGTTGAGAAGCACTGCTCAAAAATCACTGCAGGAAGAGCGATAAAAAACAAACACACAAGTGTCTGGCTTTCCTGTACCATATCATGGATCGCTCTTGCTGTGTTACCTGCTTGATAATGGGCAACAATCCTGACACTATCGGTGCAACTAGAGTGGCCATTTTGAAAAAAGACTTTGAAACAGACTTTAAGTTAAAGTGTGAAAAGTTGTCAGGATGTTAATGAAAAAGAAATGACAGGTACGTTATTTTAAACAGTTGTAGCAGCAATGGGGACGCTGTATTTTTTTGGAACCCGCTACTTGCTCGTTAATGGTCTGCATCTAAAAAAAAAGATACTTCTTTCATCTCCACAATGAAAAAAAAAAAAACACTGAAGATGCTTAATTGTTGAATATATGTTTTATAAATAACAAGAACAGATCAAATAAAGTATTTCCTATATTTGATGTATATTTTTTATAAAAAAAATAAAGGTATTGTTTTAGTTTTTCAATAAATATTATGAACTGTTTAAAACAAATTTTATTGTGATTATTGTTATTATTATGGCGATTATTAAAAGAAACATTTAATTATGGGAAATATATTACAAGGAAAACACATGAGACATGATTTATAATCAATCAATCAATGCCTTTGTAAACTATTTGAAGGTGAATGAACCTCCTAGACAGCAGGTGGACACATTTATTAAAATCTTTACGGGCTTTTCAAACGTTTACCAACATCCTCCATTCCCAAGGTGTTGGTAACTCCGAGGTCAGAACAGCTGCATTGAGATTATTATTAAACCTCTCGCTTCAATCGTGCTGTAGCGTTGTGCAAGAGGCAGAAAACAGGAGGCCCTTGGATTCTTTTGCAGTCCTTTTATTTGACGCCTCTCTGCACACGCCAGAGTCCAGGGGTTTGAACAGTGACAACGATGACACAGAGTGCCTGAGTTTCAGAAGGGGACCATTTTAAGAGAAAATAGAGGTTTGCAGTGCATTTTGACTGCAAGGTTTTTTTGCTACCTAATTATAATGCGTGTTGATTTTCAACAGGGCAGGTTCATTTCTTCTACTGCAAACGCCTTTGCGACTCCTGCTTGACTGATTTAAATGACAAGTGTTTCCAGGTTCCTTAACAAGCCAATGAGTTACATTCCAATAGTATGATGTCATTTAAATAGCAAACATTGATTGAGGCAGCGACGTTGCAGACCAGTCGCAACAATGGAGAGGAAAGAAAGAAAACGATTCTTAGCCGCTCAAGCTGAGATTTGCTAGATGAAGTTTTGGAATACTAGAATGTTCGTTTGCAAAGGCCCTGGACCCGCTAAATTAAAATATGGAAAGAAATAACAGATAAAATAAATTCAACCTCTTCTGTAAAAGGTCAGTTAAGGAAGTCTAAAACGATTTTGAGACTGGAAGCACAGAACAAGCAAAAAACATAAAAAAAAATCAATCGACATTACAGGGGAACAGGTGGAGGACCACCGTTGAAGTCCAACAGCACTGGGAGAAAAATCCGGCCCCTACAGTGACCATTGTGGCATAAATAAATCTGTAAGCCAAGTGGTGTTTCCAAATATATTTCTGTCTTGTGTCCAGTGAATTCCACACCCACCCACAAGTTAGTTTAGAGGGATGAAGCGATCCCCACACAGTATAGTGAGGGGTGTAGGGTTAGTTTAGAGGGATGAAAGCGATCCCACACAGTATAGTGAGGGGTGTGTAGGGTTAGTTTAGGGGATCGGGTTTAGTCCCCACAGTATAGTGAGGGGTGTGTAGGGTTGGTTTAGGGATCAGGGGCCATCCCACACAGTATAGTGTGAGGGGTGTGTGGGGTTGGTTTAGGGGATCAGGGTCCCCACAGTATAGTGAGGGGTGTAGGGTTGGTTTGGGGATCAGGGATTATCCCCCCACAGTATAGTGAGGGGTGTGTAGGGTTAGTTTAGGGGATCAGGAGCGATCCCCACACAGTATAGTCAGGGGTCTGTAGGGTTAGTTTAGGGGATCTTTAATAGGAGCAACAGTAGGGCAAGGGCCCCCACAGATATCAAGTATATTATGCATGAGATTTTCTGTGTGGCAAAAAAAACCTCAAGTTTCAGATCAAGGCTGGTAAAATGATGGGTAACTTTACATTCAAGTTTCATTTGGGATCTTTTATTTAAACTCCACCATCACCAAGAAATGCATCTTCCTTAAGTTTCATTATTACTGTGCACTTTAAGTTTGGATTTATTTTAAAGTCTGCCATTTCCTAGAAATGTAAGTTTCATTATTACTGTGCACTTTGTTTTGATTTATTTTAAAAACTACACTTCCCCAAAGTTAATAAGTGATTGTGGCAAAGTGGCTGCTGATTATGAACAGGTGCAGAGGTGATGCAGTGCAGAAATCATCACAAGTGAAAAACTGTAATCCAATTTGAAATGTTATTTTTATTGTCAACACAAATCCTGGTCTGGCGACCAAACAATAATCCTCCGCAATAAGCCCCTGGTGTAAATCTCGGCAGGAAAAATCATAATGATTTGTAAACAAAACAAATAATAACACGTTATCGCTCCCACAATACTACTAACACAAATCACCAGTCCGGTGCGTTACAGCCGTGCTCAAGGTGGGTGATAACAAATAACAGTGATTGTGGTGTTGTTCGGGTAGTGCTGGTCCAGGCGACAGCTCGAGGAGGCGTGTTGCCTCGTGAATGAATTTACAAACAAAAGACAATTACTAACAGTGCTACAAACAAACAAAACACTCACGAATACTTTTATATTTTTTTTTTGAACTCTCGGTCCTTCCAGATTCACCCCTCTGCTGGTGGAGGTGGCAGAGGCAGCTCCTGCTGCCTGCTCCTGCTGGTGGAAGCAGTGGAGGTGGGAGGCAGAGGCAGCTCCTGCTGCTCTGCTCTGCTGGTGGAAGCGGTGGAGGTGGTGGAGGCAGAGGCAGCTCCGCTGCTCTGCTCCCTGGCTGTGGAGGTGGTGAGAGGCAGAAGCAGCAGGTATTCTTTCTCTGCTGCTGGAGACCTATGTTCTGGACCTGTGGGCCTTCCCCTTGGGGGGGTGTGGCCAACCCAGTTCCCCCCTTCTGGGCACTGGGCCCAGGGCCCCCTTCTGGGTGCTGGACCCACAGGCTCCCCCCTTCTGGGTGCTGGGCCGGGCCCCCCTTCTGGGTGCTGGGCCATTGGGCCCCCCCCCTTCTGGGCGCTGGACCATAGCCCCCTTCTGGCGCTTGGGCTCGCTCCCCCCTTCTGGGTGCTGGATGCTGCGCTCCCCTCTTCATATTGGGGCAGCTCCAGCCTTCCATTTTTATTTATTTTCTTTTTTCCCTCCAAATACAAAAAACACGATTTGAAAAAAAAACGAACAGAAAAAAAAAACACCCTTGCTTTCCTGGTCCCTGCGTTCCTGGAGGCGTTGTTTGTCCCACGGAGGACACCATATGTGACCGAGCTTGTTGTTGCAGTGACGTGTGGGTAGTGATGTCACGGAGCAGGAAGTAAACAAAGGCAAACAATGAATGGTGGTGAAACTGAGCGCTCACGGCGCTCAGCTATTTTATTAAATAATAAAACAAAACAAAAGATTTAAACAAACAACAAAACAAAAAAGGCACGTTGGCCAAACAAACAAGTATCGTGGTTGTTTTTAAGCCAGCACGCCTAGCAATTGTTTTGGTTCTAAATCTCTCAGCCTTACGTCTCTCCTCTGACACTCTCCTCGAGGGTAGAGAGCTGCAGGTTTTATACAGTGACCATCTCCTGATTAGCAACAGTTAATCAATGAATTAACTCAGGAGATGGTCACCGTCTGCATGAGTTTTCATAAGGATCGTGACTGTCAGCTAGTTAAATAAATCACTAGCTGATCAGTCACGATCCCTCACAAGGTTTTAAAAATACAAAAACAATAACAAATAACCAGCGCTTTATTTAATATAAAACATAAATCATAATATAAATAAAAATAAAAAACAGGGGCGGGACACTCCGCCACAATCCCTCGACCACATTCTGCACAGGATTTTAGTAAGCGTGATCGGCGGATGTAGTTTGGCACAGAACAGAAGCTAACATCGCCCCTGCTAAACTACATTAAACTACTCTACTTAGTCTGTTAATTGTACTATCAGTTCTGTCTCGCCTAGGAGTGTCTCTCGTAACTGGCAGCGTTGAGGGGCTCATAGTCTGGTAGCTGCCTGCCTCCCGATCAGGCAGGGTCCCAGCTGGCTCGCCCAGAACTCCCACGGCCATGACGCGGTGGTGGCCAGATGCTCAAACTCGACCAGGTACGCCTCTGGGTCATCCTCCCGACATCTTCATCGCCCGAGCCTTCGGTGCCGAGCATTGCTGGGTGTTCCTGGGGGGCTGGTGTTGTGGAAAGTGCCAGCCCTACCCGTTCAATGAGCGCAGTGTGGCGCTCCCTCCCTCCTCTCTCCTTTTCCTCCTCAATAGCAGCAAGCTCCCACTTTAGCATCCTTGTTCTTTGGCTCTCCTCTTCACAGCCTTTCTCGTTGGCTGGCTTGTCACCACTCTTGTCGCTCTGGTTCCTTATGCTGCAGCCCAACTAGGCTGCTCCAACTCCACCTTGTGGTGCCGCCTACTCTGGAACAGAGAAGATACCCACAGCCCTTAATGCAGGTTCTTCATAAAAGACTGGCTCGGATCTTTAAATACTGGTTACACCTGTGTATTAGTCACTTAAATGGTTAAATGTGTCCACACAGACAACATTCCACACGCTAATGTAAAACAGAACCAAAGTGCTAGGTTCAGCACCCAAGGCCTGGACAAAAAAGGAAATAGAATGCGTTATGTTTGGTTGTTAATAGAATGTGTTATGTTTGGTTGTTAATAGAATGTGTTATGTTTGGTTGTTAATAGATATGTTATGTTTGGTTGTTAATAGAATGTGTTATGTTTGGTTGTTAATCGCTCAGCAGCGCCTGTTTGTGTCTTGAGTTGTGAGTGTGTGCCATGCTTGTGTTGCTAAGTTATGATGCCGTAAGGCAGTGTTGGTGTGTGCTTTACGGCAGTGAGACGCGATGTTCCAGATACTCCAAAAACCACACAATAAACCTCCTGTTGAGTTCACCTTACATAAGTTGTGAAAGTCAGTTATTGCACCATAACAGAATGACCTTGATATTTAGTTTGTGTTGTTGATGTATTTAATGAATCGTCCTACCTTGACCCCACACATGAGGTTGCAGTCAACATAAGCTCATTAGAGTCCAAAGTATTTGCTCAATTACAACAAGGAATTAAGTGATGTCCAAACAGAGGGCCTATTTACAATGCATACTCAATAATCCAAGTGCTCATGAAAAGGCCGGTGCTCCCAGTGCAAGTGCAGGTTGCAGTGTTGTGACAGTGTTGAAATCCTGGGTGCTTGTGCTGGCTTGTTAGCACTAAATCCCAATCAGTTTCCCTCTACAATATAAAACACAACAGTAGTGCCCTGGCTTGTTATTATTTCAGTCTAAGGGTCCCTACTCATATATCTGTGTCCCCTTTGTACTGCCAAACTCCTCCCCGTGATCAGCCCAGCGCCATGCTTTATCCAATCGCCGCACTCACCACAGCTGATCACAGTATAGTTGTTTGCAGTCTCACAGCAACGCCCTTTCGCCAAGATGGCCAACTTGTGGTACCATCCTACCATCGGTCTGACCCATCCCTGTGAAGGCTACCACCAACCTTACTTAGAGTCCTTCCAGGTCAAGAGGTAGATTTGCAGCACAGATTCATTCTCTCCCCATTCTCTCCTGTTCTCTATACCAGATGTTAATAAAGTTTGAAATAAAGTGAATGTTGCGTTTGTTATGTAACTGCACAAATATGTGAGATAACTCATGTGTCAAGTTAAAATGCATGGGACTCTGCATTCGGTCTAACACATTTCTTAGACAGAAGGACAAAGGATTTCAAGGGAAAGTAACACATTTATCAAGACAAAATAACAATTTGATCTGTTTTCATTTTATTCATTTCTTCAGTTTGCCCTTTCTCTACTGTTGCTCCTATTAAAGCTCCTACTAGAACATAAAAATATGAGACATTTTGGTAACAAGAATTAGCTTCTTTTGTCTCAGTCATGGCTCCTGTTATTCTCCTTGTAAAAGTCCTACAGTGGGCTAATTCACTAGCCTCTCATCCCTGCTTTTCACTTTCCTCTGGTTGCCTGGGTTCCAATCTGGGGGGCTATGTGGCACAGACAGACAGACAGACAGACAGACAGACAAACAGACAGGCAGACAGACAGACAGACACATAAGCTCAAAGAGAACATTAGATGTTTCAGATAAACCCATGAAGACTGGAGCAGATGTGATGAAACTGGGATGTGATGTATGGTTAGTGTTGTTTAGTGTTTTGGTTGGGGCAGGTTCTGGTTAGCCATACTGTGCTGGAGTTCTGAGATATGCCCTGGTATAAAATTGCCATCTGTGTAGAAAGGCATGTACAGTCCATGCACAGAAACACACAAGCACAGAAATGAGACACACGCATATAGAGACACAGGTGAGAGACACATTACAAAACACACACACTGTTTACAATAAAAGCAATTAATCTTCATTTCAATTTATAGTTACAAAGGCTAAGGTTGTCAGTTTTAGGTACAAAAAAAAAACATTTTGCAATTTTGTAACCGATCCTATGTGGAAAAATTCTGCTCGGGTGCCATGTTGTCGAACTTAGAGAGTGGCCACTTCCTGTGAATAATAGGTTTTCCAAAAACATCCTGTTTTTTTTTCCCCACCTATAACTTCATTAACAGTGACATCACCCTGTAATCAGTGTTATTCTATTCTGCTGACAGGGTGACGTCTTCATGGAATCAGTGTTATTCTATTCTGCTGACAGGGTGATGTCTTCATGGAATCAGTGTTATTCTATTCTGCTGACAGGGTGACGTCTTCATGGAATCAGTGTTATTCTATTCTGCTGACAGGGTGATGTCTTCATGGAATCAGTGTTATTCTATTCTGCTGACAGGGGGTGACGTCTTCATGGAATCAGTGTTATTCTATTCTGCTGACAGTGTGATGTCTTCATGGAATCAGTGTTATTCTATTCTGCTGACAGGGTGATGTCTTCATGGAATCAGTGTTATTCTATTCTGCTGACAGGGTGATGTCTTCATGGAATCAGTGTTATTCTATTCTGCTGACAGGGTGATGTCTTCATGGAATCAGTGTTATTCTATTCATGACAGGGTGATGTCTTCAGTGTTATTTTAGGGGATACCTTGGGACTCTCGCCAAACTATATTGAGTGGAATATTGAACTTGCAAGTTTAGGGGCAACTGAGCAAGATCCGAGTCAGAGCTCAATGCATCCTAATGAAGATGAAGATCCGAGTCAGAGCTCAATGCATCCTAATGAAGATGAAGATCCGAGTCGGAGCTCAATGCATCCTAATGAAGATGAAGATCCGAGTCGGAGTTCAATGCATCCTAATGAAGATGAAGATCCGAGTCGGAGTTCAATACATCCTAATGAAGATGAAGCTCTACTACATTCCTAAAGGAAGGTATCGAGGTGGGGACTGAAGGATCACATATCAATTGTACATAACATTGAACTGGACTCTATTGAACTTTTCACATTAATTGAAGATCGCTGACATGACCATTCGACTAAATGACCATTCGATGTAAAACCTATTTGTTTAAATAATTTAAAATAATATACAGTCCCTATAGAAAGTCTACACTCCCTTTCAAAATGTTCACCTTTTGTTGCCTTAGTCTGGAATTAAAATGCATTAAAATAGTTTTTTTTTATTAATTTATCTACACATCCTACCCCACAACCTCCAAGTGAAAAAAATATTTTAGAAATTTGTAGAAAATAAATTAAAAAATAAAAACTGAAATAGCTTGGTTGGATAAGTGTCCACCCCCTTTGTAATAGCAGTCCTAAATTAGCCCAGATGTAACCAATAGCCTTCAAAATCACACACCAAGTTAAGTGGCCTCCACCTATGATAAATTGTAGTGATTCATATGATTTTAGGATAAATTCAGCAGTTCATGTAGGTTCCCTCTGCTGGGTAGTGCATTTCAAAGCAAAGACTCAACCATGAGCACCAGGAACAGATCAGGGGATGGGTATAAAAAAATATCAAAGGCCTTGAATATCCCCTGGAACACGGTCAAGACTATTATTAAGAAGTGGAAGGTGTATGGAACCACCAAGACCCTGCCTAGATCAGGCCGTCCCTTCAAACTGGAAGACCGAGCAAGAAGGAGACTGATCAGAGAGGCTACCAAGAGGCCAATGGCAACTTTACAAGAGCTACAGGCTTTTATGGCCAAGACTGGTCAAAGTGTGCATGTGACAACAATATCCCAAGCACTCCAAAAAATCTGGCCTGTATGGTAGGGTGGCAAGAAGGAAGCCATTACTCAAGAAAGCCCACCTTGAATCCTGTTTGAAGTATGCAAAAAAAACACTCAGGAGATTCTGTAAGCCATGTGGTAAAAAGTTTTGTGGTCTGACCAAAACTAAAATGGAACTTTTGGCATAAATGCAAAGCGTTATGTTTGGTGCAAACCCAACACAGCGCATCACCCAAAGAACACCATCCCTACTGTGAAGCATGGTGGTGGCAGCATCATGTTGTGGGGATGTTTCTCATCAGCAGGGACTGGGGCATTTGTCAGGATAGAAGGAAAATTAATGGAACAAAGTACAGAGAAGTCCTTGAGGAAAACCTGCTGCCCTCTGCAAGAAAGCTGAAACTGGGACGGAAGTTCAACTTTCAACATGACAACGACATAAAGCACACAGCCAAAGCTACACTGGGTGGCTAAGGAACAAAATGTAAATGTCCTTGAGTGGCCCAGTCTCAGAGCCCCGACCTAAATCCAATCCAAAAAATGTGTGGCATGACTTGAAGATTGCTGTCTATCAACGCTGTCTATCCCCAAGGAACTTGACAACTATCGATTGCTGTCTATCCCCAAGGAACTTGACAGAGCTTGAACAGTTTTGTAAAGAATATTGCCAAATCTAGGTGTGCAAAGTTGGTAGAGACCTTTCCCAACAGACTCACAGCTGTAATTGCTGCCAAACGTGCTTCCACCAAGTATTAACTGAGGGGGCTGGAGACTTATCCAATTATGATCTTTCAGTTTTATTTATTATTATTAAATATTATTAAATACTATTTTTAATATATAACTTTTTTCCCCTTAACAGTGTGTAGATAAGTGGAAAAAAATCCTCATTTAAATGCATGAAACCCTAAGGCACTGACACAACAAAATGTAAAAAAAGTTCAAGGGGGTGTAGGCTTTCTATAGGCACTGTATATGTTTAGCTTGATATATGAATACATTATACACATGTACTGTATGTGACAGATTGTATTTTCTAATGTCAACTTGAGGCCTGAAGCAAGGCTAAATATATGTGTGAATGAATATTAGAATGTAATTCTTCTAACAATCCTTTTGATTACAACTTTGCTTGTTTCCTTAGACATGCGTCATCTCTGCAGTCAATTGTGGAATTGTAGTCCTGGGCAAAATGGTGCAGCAGCAGAGACCAGATTTAAAATAAATACAAAAATACATGCTTGAAAACAAGTAGACCCCCGGTTTAAGTAAAAATCATCTTTTATTTCATATAAACAACTGTTTTGATTGATCATATTTTATGACAAGAATTAAGGCTAACACACAGAGGGATTATATTACAGTTGTTTTCAGTTGTTAAAATCAAGTTTATGAAACCATTAGTGCAATTTTCAAAACTCTTAACACAAGAACCAAAACCACAAACTCTAGTGGCAGAATCCTGTTAAACACGCAAAACCTTGAGTTTTGCATTCTGTTTAGTTAATCAATTTTGCAAAACAACATAGTTAGCTCCAAATCAGAATTTATTAATGAAATACCATCACATCATTAGTTTAGTCATTGAAACAACAAAATCAAAAGAATATAACAGCATTATTGCTTAGTCATTTGAACAAACAGTGAACTCAAGAACAATAAACTCATGATACATTTGTCAAAATACATTTTCATCATTGAATAGAAGGACAAAATCTGCAAACAGAAATGAATACAAATGAATTATTTAAACATAAATCAGACCAGGTCACTCAGGTACATCTTGCCTCTCATGTACATTTGGCCACAAGTTCTCATCGACATCACAAAAAAATGTTTTTGTTTGCCATGCACCTGGGAAAAAAACCTTCTTGTATGCGAATCCGCTGACATTGTTCTTGGGTAATGTCATTGCATGCAGCATCCATGGCTTGCAGAAGGGTGGCGTGCTGATAAGTTTGACAATTGTAAACCCTCCACCTCCAAGCAGAGAAGTACTCCTCAATAGGATTGAGGAAAGGCGAGTATGGTGGCAGGTACATTACAATGAATTGCTGCTGTGCTGCAAACCATTCCCCGCACCACCGCTGCGTGATGGAAGCTAACATTGTCCCACACAATGACATATGTGACCTCCTGATCAACTTGAACAAGGTTATTGTGCAGCTCATCTAGAAAATTCACCAGATGTGTGGAATTGTACAACCCAAGTAATGACCGACGGGCCACACATCATCGTCTGAAATGGCAGCACATGGTGATGTTGCTCCACGACATCGCCTGAAATGGCAGCACACATGGTTTTGTTGCTACCACGCTGCCCTGGGACTTGAGTTGTCGCACACTGGCCGATGATATTCCTGCACGTCTTTTGTGTTCTGGTCAAGTTGAAGCCAGCCTCATCAAAAAAAATGTATTTGTGCCGATTGGCGTTCGTGATCCAGCTCCATTTCCTTCTGAAAATAGAGATGCACTGTTGGGTTTACTTATCCATATCAACTCACAGTACTACCACAGTATTACAGTATCTGTACCAAACTCACATGCTAACAGTATCATAAGAACATTACTGTCCCTGTGTATGCACTTCTATTGCAGTATACTGAGGCATGAATATAGTGTTGAATGTAGCATCCGGATGATAGAGGCTACTGTTGACCTTTTCATATTAGGTTGAACAATCAGCCCAGCTGCTCTCATTGACAAGCCTCTGTTGATGATGTGGTCAGCAACTGTTGTTCAGATTTCATTCAACACGGTAGCTCTTTTTGATCATACTTCATCTCGTCTTCCTTGATGTTGTCCCTGTACCTGCCATCGCTATCGCCCTAACCCTCGCCCTCACCCTCGCCCTCGCCCTAACCCTCGCCCTCGCCCTCGCCCTCGCCCTAACCCTCGCCCTCGCCCTAGCCCTCGCCCTCGCCTAGCACTTGTTCTGCAGCCTGCTCCATGTTGTCACAACCTGCATGAAGTCTACACAGCCTTTTATGTGGTGTTGAGATGATTGTCAATTAATTATACTTGCATTTACACAATGTGAACGCGATTATCAATAATGAGACGTCGTTCTTGGTAATAGCAATTAGAGTGAAGCATTTCGAAAAACAGACACAAACATTTGAAATATGTATTTCTGACTGAGCAAGTAATGTAGATCATTGTGAAAGTCATGTTAGATTTTGTAATTTGTATGTAATCAAAAGCAGAAGCGTTTGGGGTTCCAAAACAATTCGATTTCTGCAACTCAGTTTGGAGTTTTGTGTTGAGTTTTGAAAATTGCGCCAGTGGTTTCATAAATTTGATTTTTTCAACTGAATAAAACTGTATGAAAGGTAGTCAATTTGTGTTTTTTTCTCAATTAAAATGTGTTTAATACTTTAGTTACCTTGTGAAGATTAACTAGTCTGCTGTGAAGATTAAGTTGTTATGGATATGTTTTTAAAACACACACGGTTGTAAAGTGAAGTGAAATGCAACTGTCTAAAAATCATGGGACATAATGATTAGGCATGTTGATCTGTTAAACAATTTAACTGCGCTTCAGTGCTGTGGTTATTTTTAATCCTTTATTCATAAAGCATGTATATCTGTCTGCACCCGCTGAAGTCTGTTCTACATTTTAGATGTGGCTAACCAAAATAAGAGTCCAGATTATCTTTGTTTTAAAAAATAAGTTTATTTGTGAGCTTTATTTGTGCCACGGTGTATTGTCTGTAGCCAGATTCATGTTCCCCTAACTAAAATTAATTTAAAACAATCACAATGTTTTCTTTTTTCTTTCAGTTTAATATATTGAGGTGTGTACCTACAGACACACAGCTTTCTACACTGGCACTCACCTACAGACACACAGCTTTCTACACTGGCACTTACCTACAGACACACAGCTTTCTACACTGACACTTACCTACAGACACACAGCTTTCTACACTGGCACTTACCTACAGACACACAGCTTTCTACACTGGCACTTACCTACAGACACACAGCTTTCTACACTGGCACTTACCTACAGACACACAGCTTTCTACACTGGCACTCACCTACAGACACAGCTTTCTACATTGGCACTTACCTACAGACACACAGCTTTCTACACTGGCATTCCTTACCCACAGACACACAGCTTTCTACACTGGCACTTACCTACAGACACACAGCTTTGTACACTGGCACTTACCTACAGACACACAGCTTTCTACACTGGCACTTACCTACAGACACACAGCTTTCTACATTGGCACTTACCTACAGACACCCAGCTTTCTACACTGGCACTTACCTACAGACACACAGCTTTCTACACTGGCACTTACCTACAGACATACAGCTTTCTACACTGGCATTTACCTTATTAAAAGGAAAACCAATCAGTTAAGTAAACTTCTATTTGATTTCCACAAAATGTTGCCTTGGATAAAGGCGTCTGCTAAACAATAACCACAAAAAAAAAAGAACATGGATGACCTCCTCTCTACAGGAGATTTAAAATGAATATATGAAAGATGATGCTTTACCTATCAGATGTAGTACTACATGATATTTATAATGTATGTCGATGCTCTGTTATTATTTTTTTCACATGCTTTTTCATATTTTACTACCTAACCCACAACTATTACCAACATAAACTACCACAGCCATAAAGACACTGCGATCCTTCATACAAGACCCATACTGGACTTTGAGCTCACCCGAAGATACCCTGGAACTCTTATATCTGACAGAAGAAGGCCCAGACGAACAGGGATACCTCAGGGCTCTAAACATGATCCCAGGTAAGTGGAATATTGAACTGGCAAGTTTAGTGGCATCCTTCAGATGAGATGTAAACCGAGGTCCTATTGTAAGTGACTCTGCAGCAGCAGCATTCATGATGCATAGTTCAGCCACTAGGCTAGGGGAAGTCGCTTTGGATAAAAGCGTCTGCTAAAAAAAACTAATTAATAATAATAATAATAATAATAATAATAATAATAATAAAATGAACTGGACTCTCTATTGAACTTTTCACATAACTGAATGTGGCTGACAATACCACAAAGGAAAGTGTGAGATGTGAGGAGTATGAAAATATGGTTTTCTGAGAAAGAGACAAACAGACAATCTTGCACGTTTCTACATACATGCAAGAACAGAAACCACATGCATCTGATAGGTAAAAGCAGAACAAGCGGTAGTGTCGGGTTAAGCACAGCAAAAGTGAAACCACAGCCAAAGTTCTGCAACAAGGAGGGTTATAAAGAGTGCATGTGAAACTAGGGAGGACTGAGTAATGAAGCTAGTGGAAGACTGACAACAGACCAGAGCAGTACAATAAACACCTGAGCCACTTCTTCCAGAGATAGAAATCCTATACTTTGTCTCACACAGGATCGCCATGCTATATTATTGAAATGTTTGTGTTCATGGAACTGTGTATATATGGGGTCTCATAATCAAACATTAAATTACTTTAGATTTAAAACTATTGATTTTATATATATATATATATATATATATATATATATATATATATACAGACGTGCTCAAATTTGTTGGTACCCCTCCACAAAAAACGAAGAATGCACAATTTTCTCTGAAATAACTTGAAACTGACAAAAGTAATTGGCATCCACCATTGTTTATTCCATATTTAATAGAAATCAGACTTTGCTTTTGATTTTTTTATTCAACAGAATATTGTAAATAATAAAACAAATGAAAATGGCATGGACAAAAAATGATGGGACCCTTAACCTAATATTTTGTTGCACAACCTTTAGAGGCAATCACTGCAATCAAACGTTTTCTGTAGCTCTCAATGAGACTTCTGCACCTGTTAACAGGTAGTTTGGCCCACTCTTCCTGAGCAAACTGCTCCAGCTGTCTCAGGTCTGATGGGTGCCTTCTCCAGACTGCAAGTTTCAGCTCTTTCCATAGATGTTCGATAGGATTCAGATCAGGACTCATAGAAGGCCACTTCAGAATAGTCCAATGTTTTGTTCTTATCCATTCTTGGGTGCTTTTAGCTGTGTGTTTTGGGTCATTATCCTGTTGGAGGACCCACGACCTGCGACTGAGACAGAGCTTTCTGACACTGGGCAGTACGTTTCGCCCAGAATGCCTTGATAGTCTTGAGATTTCATTGTGCCCTGCACAGATTCAAGGCACCCTGTGCCAGGGCAGCAAAAGCAGCCCCAAAACATAACCGAGCCTCCTCCATGTTTCACTGTAGGTATGGTGTTCTTTTCTTTGAAAGCTTCATTTTTCATCTGTGAACATAGAGCTGATGTGACTTGCCAAAAGCTCCAGTTTTGACTCATCTGTCCAAAGGACATTCTCCCAGAAGGATTGTGGCTTGTCAATATGCATTTTAGCAAATTCCAGTCTGGCTTTTTTTATGTTTTCTTTCAAAAGTGGAGTCCTCCTGGGTCTTCTTCCATGGAGCCCACTTTCGCTCAAAAAGCGACGGATGGTGCAATCAGAAACTGACGTACCTTCACCTTGGAGTTCAGCTTGTATCTCTTTGGCAGTTATCCTAGGTTCTTTTCTACCATTTGCACTATCCTTCTGTTCAATCTGGGGTCGATTTTCCTCTTGCGGCCGCGCCCAGGGAGGCTGGCTACAGTTCCATGGACTTTAAACTTCTTAATATTTGCAACTGTTGTCACAGGAACATCAAGCTGCTTGGAGATGGTCTTGTAGCCTTTACCTTTACCATGCTTGTCTATTATTTCCTTTCTGATCTCCTCAGACAACTCTCTCCTTTGCTTTCTCTGGTCCATGTTCAGTGTGGTGCACACAATGATACCAAACAGCACAGTGACTACTTTTCTCCATTTAAATAGGCTGAATGACTGATTACAAGATTGGAGACATGTGTGATACTAATTAAAGAAACTAATTAGTTTGAAATATCACTATAATCCAATTATTTATTATCTTTTCTAAGGGGTACCAACAAATGTGTCCAGGCCATTTTAGAATATCTTTGTAGAATAAGCAATAATTCATCTCTTTTCACAGCTTCTTTGCTTTATTCTATGACATACCAAAGGCATGCAAGTATACATGATAAAATAGCTTTTAATTTCATAATTTTTCAGGAGGAATGAAGCATTATTTCAATGAGCTGTAAGGGTACCAACAAATTTGAGCACGTCTGTATATACAGTAAGTTTGATATATGAATAAATTATACAGATTTACTGTATGCGACAGATTGTATTTTCTAATGTCTACTTGAGGTCTGAAGGAAGGTTAAATATATAAGAACATAAGAAAGTTTACAAACGAGAGGAGGCCATTCAGCCCATCTTGCTCATTTGGTTGTTAGTAGCTCATTGATCCCAGAATCTCATCAAGCAGCTTCTTGAATGACCCCAGGGTGTCAGCTTCAACAACATTACTGGGGAGTTGGTTCTAGACCCTCACAATTCTCTGTGTAAAAAAGTGCCTCCTTTTTTCTGTTCTGAATGCCTCTTTATCTAATCTCCATTTGTGACCCCTGGTCCTTGTTTCTTTTTTCAGGTCAAAGAAGTCCCCTGGGTTGACATTGTCTATACCTTTTAGGATTTTGAATGTTTGAATCAGATCGCCGCATAGTCTTCTTTATTCAAGACTGACTAGATTCATTTCTTTTAGCCTGTCTGCATATGACATGCCTTTTAAACCCGGGATAATTCTGGTTGCTCTTCTTTGCACTCTTTCTAGAGCAGCAATATCCTTTTTGTAACGAGGTGACCAGAACTGAACACAATATTCTATGTGAGGTCTTACTAATGCATTGTAAAGTTTTAACATTACTTCCTTTGATTTAAATTCAACACTTCTCACAATATATCCAAGCTTCTTGTTGGCCTTTTTTATATCTTCCCCACATTGTCTAGATGAAGACATTTCTGAGTCAACATAAACTCCTAGGTCTTTTTCATAGTCCCCTTCATCAATTTCAGTATCTCCCATATGATATTTATAATGCACATTTTTATTGCCTGCATGCAATACTTTACACTTCTCTATTAAATGTCATTTGCCATGTGTCTGCCCAGTTCTGAATGCTGTCTAGATCATTTTGAATGACCTTTGCTGCTGCAACAGTGTTTGCCACTCCTCCTATTTTTGTGTTGTTTGCAAATTTAACAAGTTTGCTTACTATACCAGGATCTAAATCATTAATGTAGATTAGGAATAGCAGAGGACCTAACACTGATCCCTGTGGTACACCACTGGTTACCTCGCCCCATTTTGAGGTTTCTCCTCCGATCAGTACTTTCTGTTTTCTACATGTTTACCACTCCCTAATCCATGTGCATGCATTTCCTTGAATCCCTACTGTGTTCAGTCTGAGAATTAATCTTTTATGCAGGACTTTGTCAAAAGTTTTCTGGAAATCTAAATAACCCATGTGTGAATGAACATTAGAACGTAATTTTTCTAACAATCCTTTTGATTCCCACTTTGCTTGTTTCCTTAGACATGTGTCATCTTTGCAGTCTATTGTGGAATTGTAGTCCTGGGCAAAATGCTGTGGCAGCAGAGACCAGATTTAAAATAAATACAAAAATACATGCTTGAAAACAAGTACACCCCCGGTTTAAGTAGAAATCATGTCATTTATTTCATATGAACTGTTTTGATTGATCATATTTTATGACAAGAATTAAGGCTAAAAAATAGGAGGGATTATGTTCAAGAATGGTGGCCAATTAGTTTTTTTTCCTCCAAATTAAGATATGTTTAATGTTTAAGCCCCGCGCTGTGGTGCAGATGCTTTTTGAGCTCCATGCTGCTTTCACAGGCACGGCCCCCAGCCAACCAGGACCCCCCAATCAGGACAGCACTGGCCGAGCCTACATACTCAATTAGTTGCCTAGCAACACATCTCCTGTTGCGCGTCCCAGCAACGTCCATGAAGACACACATCCAGTTAAGAACCAGAGACAGGGTAATCCCTGTCACCATACATAACAACATTCTCACTACTGTGGTGCATGTGGGGCTATATATAGATAGAACACAATGTGTTCCCTTATGATAAGCTAGCCAATATGGCTTATGCTTATGTAAAGTTCTAGATTGTGTATTGAAAACCTGGTGTTTGAAGTTTTCAATGGTGCCTCACTGCCCCTTTTAAAAAGATGCTCCCCTTCCCTCAGGAACCTCTACACTGGCACTTACCTACAGACACACAGCTTTCTTCACTGGCACTCACCTACAGACACACAGCTTTCTCTGATAATTGGTTCTTGAAGGAGCGGTACAGGTACAGCACAAAACTGTATTTGGGCAGTGACGCCTTTGTTCATCTTTTCTCAGCAGTCAGTCATGTTGCTGTTTGTGTACTCGGGTAGTCACGTCTTTTGTTGGTGATTTTAATACACACATCACTATATTGTACTCGAACTTAAAGGGTACATAAGGACCTTTTTATTTTATTGTGTTACATGTTCTCATGTGTTGCTACAAATGTTTACGTAAGGTTCTTATATTTTTTTTCAAAAATTTTGGCCATTTTTTAAAACTTTTAAATTGCATTCCCGGCCTCAAGATGGCTTCACATGTACCCGCATGGACTTCTCAGAAAGTTAGGTTACTTACTGTAACCCTGGTTCCCTTTCAATTTGAAGACTACCACCAATGACATTATGTATGGGATATGCTTGCCCATTGGGAAGGTATCGCTGAGCTCTCTATACCAGAGCTGCCGATAGGCCTCTTCCTGGGATGATGCACTCAGTTCCGCCCACCGAGGGGATAAAACTGTCATCCAAAGGAAGCCATTTCTCTTTTCCATCGAACCCATGAGGGCGACCGATGAGACCTCGCAGTTGATGGTCATCTTCTCTTTCAGCGAACCAGGGTTACCTTAATTACGTTCCCTTTCAATTCGAAGACGACCACCAATGACATTATGTATGGGATAATGTATACCAATTCTATTGTGAGGGAGAAGGAACAGCAGCATATGAGGGACGCACTAGCACTGTCTAACCGTCTAAGGTTAGCGGTGTGAACTTACACCCTCAAGGACCCTTGTGCCTACAGAAGGCACAGCAGGATCTACCACATTAATACGGTAGAACTTGGAGAAAGTATGCGGCGTAGCCCAGCTAGCCGAAGTACAAATATCAGACATCGAGGCACCTGTGAAGAGGGCCCAAGATATAGCCAACCCTCTAGTGGAGTGTGCGGCTACCCTACCAGGTGGGGGCAAGCTAGCACTATTATATGCAGTCGAGACTGTATCCACAATCCAGTGTGACAGACGCTGCTTAGAGAGGGGCTGTCCTAGGGTCCGTATCCCGTGACAGATGAAGAGCTGGTCAGATTGACGCAGAGCTCTTATCCTATGCACATAGCATTTCAGTGCCCGCACTGGGCAGAGGAAATTCAATCTCTCATCCTCGGTTGAAGCAAACAGAGGTGGGTGGAAGGACTCCAGTTCCACAGAGTGATTAATGTGGAAGGCTGTGATCACCCTGGGGAGGAAAGCAGGGTTGATGTGCAGAGACACCCTGCTGCCATCCTCCCAAACACGCATGCAGGAGCTATGACAGCGCCTGCAGCTCACTGACCCGCTTAGCGGAGGTGATAGGGAAGAGGAAGGCTGTCTTCATAAACAGGTACTTCAGCTCTATGGAGTGTAAGGGCTTAAAGAGGGCCTTCGTGAGAGCCTCTAGTACAATATTAAGGCTCCATTCAGGGGGAACAGTCCTCCTGGGAAGGCGTAATCACCGAGCGCCTTTAAGAAAATGCGCGCCCGGAGACATTGAATCTACGGGGGCATGGCAAGCAGAGATAGCCGCTGAATACACCTTCAAGGTGGAAGGTGACCTACCAGCACCAAGCAGCGAAAATATAAACGTCACCGCCAAAGAATAAAATAAAACAAGGCAAGATATTACATTATTTCTGCAGGAGCCACTGTCCACAACGAAGCAAAACCAATGACAGCTTCAAAAGCAGTGGCTTTGATAAACATACACAAAGACAGAACTAACACCGTGAATGCTTCAAAACTATGGACACGTTTATAGCAAAGAATAAGCGCAGAGAAGCCGGCTCTGGGTGTGATAGCGAATGTTTCTGCATTCGTCATATTGTAACACTATAGAAGACTGTTGAAACATGTTGAAGCATGTGTTACCATTTCATGTAATTTGTGTCCGAAGCAGTAAATAATTGTAGAACTTAAAAAAATAGCTAGCTTTAAGGTAGGCTGTAAAGATAAAGAAATACTATGTACACGGCAGTTTAATATTCTTTATCAATGTAAATGGTGTACATGGTCATTTAAAAAAAAAAAAAATAATAATTAAAAAATAATTTTATTAATATGTATTTTTAATAATGTATTTTCCATTCATAGCCTGCTCGTATTAGGAATGCACGACGGAGCCACTATATCTGAAATACAAGAGTATGTGTGTGTCTCTGTCTGTGTGTGTGTGTGTGGGGGGGGTATCTGTGTGTCTCTGTGTGCCTGTGCTGCTGTTCAAGACTGTCACATCGCTATCATCACACTGTACAGACCGATACTCAGCTGTCGCTCTCATCGCTCGCTGTGCCCTCTAGTACCCACAGACGCAGCACCAGCTCGGTTGTAGGGGAAAAAGCAGACTTAGAACGAGAACGAGAAGGAGAAGACTCGACTGTCACCATGGAACTGATGACGAGACGTTCTCGCACCTCTCTTGTGAACTCGAGCACGGGGAATGGGAACGAGGAGGTGTCTGCTGAAATCACCATGCCGGCTCCCGGCTCACCGAACCACTGCAAGCTGCGCGACAGGACCATTCTTTCAGAGGAGAAGCGCAGGCTGTACGGCTGGGCGCTCGGCATTGCCCTCTCTGGGATTGTTCTCATGATTCTGCAAACCGAACTTTGCTGGTTCGTCTGAGGCAAGGTAGGCTGCTTCGAAATACTTCAAATAAAACAATTCAGTGTACATTTTTTAAAAACATTTCAGTATCTTCTAACGTAAGCTGCTGCAAAAGCGCCTTCAGAATTCTGTAACATACTTCAGTTTGTCATTTTAAAACATTTTCCTTTCTCAGCGATAGTACGTTTTAGAAGAAAAATTGATTATTTCGATTTTTGTGTGTTAAATCTCATCCATAACTATCAAATGCCCAGTGTTGCTCACTTTAGATAAGCTATAAAGGAACTTAAAATGCCTGGAATCATTTGCCATTACATTTATTACATTTATGTTATTATTTCTACCAGGGTTGGGTTGAATTCCAATTCATTTTAAAATCAATTCCGATTCCCAATTCACATTCACTTTTAATCGATTCCAACGATGCAACGATGAGCAGCATTCTGTTAAATGCGCTTCTCACGGCGTACGCACATCACTTCCATTGAAGTCACCGTTTGGTAGTCGATTAAATTGTCTTCAAATGATAGCAACTGAACAATCAACAATTATGTCGTCTCTAAAATATCAATTGAAGTTCCTTCAAAGGAAGTGGGAATTGATTTTCAAAAGGAATTGGAATCGCAAACAGGACTGGATCCCGGATTCCATGAAGCACCTGTCCGTGGATATCCCGATCCTGATCTGAATCGTTTATTGAACCAATTAGAGCTGCATCCAGACCCTGCAGTGGTGCATGATCTCATTGTACCTGAGAATGGCCCTCCAGGACTGACCGAGACCCCCGATCCAGGGTGATTCCCAGCGTGCTCTAACATGCGCTAAAAAGACAGCGGTGTTTTATATAGACAGAGGAAAAAATAAATAAATTCTATAGGCACCTGTCTTCACTTTGTTAAAACTTTGTTTTGACCGTAGCGGTTTAATCTCACGTCGGGACATATTTCCAAAACGTTTACTCCAGTCTTTAATTCATTCCTATTTTTAAAAGCGCTTTTAAAATAATAATATTATTATTAACACCTGTTAATTTTACAAAACCAGAACCGAACTAAGGGATGCATTTCCGGTTCTCTGAAGCGCTCTCGAAGTGTTTTGGTGTCTCATTCTGTAGCCTGATTTACCTGATTTTTCTCCTTTTAAAAATAGGAGTTAATTAAAACGGGGGAAACGCTTTGGAGATACAGCTCGTCACTTTCTTCACCCGCTGGGGTGCCCTTGTCTTCATTTGTCATTTGGAGCATTTTTAACTGGCATCTACCTGCGTTTAAACGTTATCTAATATTGTGACGAAAACTTCCTAGAATTGTATTAACTGCACAAGTCAAGTCTAAATGCGATATGTCAAATTACATAAATAAATACAGCTTGTGTTCGGAATTTTTCATACAAAATCCTTTGGTAGCTAATTTTGTTAAATGTAACGCGCTGCTTCACGTTTGAAATAATCGAGGCTTCCAATTAAGAAGCATTGTGACGCGTGGAACCCTGAATGATTCTATTTACTGCTGGCTATTGGCTGCGTGTGAACGCATTGAATCCCCGGACGCTCAGTGTTCGGTGGCTGCTTATTCAAGGTAACTCGCTCTATCACTTGTAGCCTATTGCATAGCGTGAGGGTTACGGGTCGTTTAGAACATATTCATATACATTACTGATTTCATATCCCTGGCTTTAATAGCACATTATTATTAGTGGGGCTTGCGAAGCAAGAGTCCCCACTTTAAATCTTCGACATACTTCTTAATATTATTCTTTGGCACGCTACTCCTCTTACACAGTTTATGCTAGAAACGCCGTTCAAACTTTAAAACGTGTAGACCGGTCTGGAATAGTGTGCTTGTATACAACTTTTTGATATCTTTTATTCTTTTTAAACTATTGAGCTTTTTGTCCTTTTTTGTCCATCTTCATTCATTTTAATGGGACTTTCTTCAACATTCTGAAGCTCCCCATTGTTTTAAAACACCCAGACTTCCAGCATTCTATTTACTGTAAACGACGTAACTTTTGACACAAATCAGCTACTTTGACCACTTTCTCAACAAGACAAAAAGTTAGAGGGTATGACATCTTCCGCCACTAAGTCCGCTTTATTTTCTTTTCTTTCTCGGTATGCATGCTGCGTACCGGTTATGTGAACCCCTGTCTAAGTTGTCTGTCTTTTCTTTGCCTGCTTCCTTGGTATTTTCACTGGTGTTTAATCGACCATGTAATTCCCGCGCAGTTTAGACCTGGTTTTCACATGTTAATTAAAACGCTAACACTGTTGATGGTTTGCTAAATCGCTGCATTTGTATGTAAATGAGGACACGCCCCTAAAGTTTAGGCCATGTCCCGCGCTCACGCTGCCTTGCCGAGTGGGCACTAACGGTCACTAAATCACATGAATGGGCAAAGTCTGTTTGCCACACGTGCGCCTGATTTGTGGCGCGCTAACTGTTCACAGAACTGTTCTGCGATTACTTTAAGGGTTTGAACGTTGCTGAATAGGGCCCACAGTGCGGCTCAGTGCAGTCTCTGTGTGGTACTGGCTGCAGGTTCACTGACAGTGCGGCTCAGTGCAGGGGCTGTGGAGGCTCAGTGCTGTCTCTGTGTGGTACTGGCTGCAGGTTCACTGACAGTGCGGCTTAGTGCAGGGGCTGTGGAGGCTCAGTGCAGTCTCTGTGTGGTACTGGCTGCAGGTTCACTGACAGTGCAGCTCAGTGCAGGGGCTGTGGAGGCTCAGTGCTGTCTCTGTGTGGTACTGGCTGCAGGTTCACTGACAGTGCAGCTCAGTGCAGGGGCTGTGGAGGCTCAGTGCTGTCTCTGTGTGGTACTGGCTGCAGGTTCACTGTCTCAGCAGGACCATGTGAAAGGGATGTGATTGTGTGGGTCTGCTCTTGTGTTGCAGGATTCGGTCTCTGTCTTCATTATCAGATTGCTGATCAGCCTGTCCACTGTGTGTCTGCTGGGGCTGCTGGTGGCGTTCCACTACAAAGACATCCAGGTGAGTAGCCTTTCAACCCTTATGAGACTTTCCCATATTAAAAGCACTGTAAAGTGTAATAAAGCACAGAGAAAGCATTGTAAAGCTCAGATAGGTCAGGTAAAGCATAGGGAAGCATTGTAAAGCAGAGATAGGTCTGGTAAAGCATAGGGAAGCATTGTAAAGCACATAGAGGTCTGGTAAAGGCGGAGCCGTCCTTCAAAATGAGATGTAAAACGGGGGTTATATTTTTAGTGACTGCAGCAGTTGTGCTGTATAGTTCTCACCCTAGTCTAAGTCGCTTTGGATAAAAGCGTTTACTAAATGAATAATTCAGTTACTAATAAATAATATAGCTAGCGCTTATAAGAGGTATGAAAAAGGTTTCCAAAGCATTGGCTAGTGCTTACTTTAAATTGAGGTAGAAGGGGTTGATGTAGAAAGTGCTAATTAAAGGGAAGAGTCGATTTTAAAGATGGTCAGCGCTCCTTTTAAAGGAAGGGACCAATGATTCTGTTAATAAAGCTAATAAGAGGTGAGAGAATGGATTTTAAAGATGGTCAGCGCTCCTTTAAGTGACTCTGCAGCAGCAGCAGCAGTTGTTGATGCATAGTTCACCCCCAAGTCTCTGTAAGTCGCTTTGGATAAAAGCGTCTGATAAATGACTGAATAATAATGGCATAATAATGCAGCCAGTGCTGATAAGAGTTGTGCCGAAGGGCAGGCTGGTGATTGCCTCATGTTGTGTTCTTCAGCCAAGCTTCGACAGGTATCTGGTAGCTCCACGGTGCGTGTGGAGTTTCTGAGGCTCGTGTTTCACCCGGCACAGGCTCTTTTTGCAAGACGGTGTTTAAGACGCTCGCTAGCGGTGCGAGGGGTTGCCAGTTAGTGCCCAGCCTCCTCTGCCCTGTTACAAAGGCAGTGCTATTACTAAAGGGAACAAAACTGGGATAGGAGTCCTTCTGTCCCCTCCTGATGTGACCCCTTGTTGTCTGTCTGTCTGTCTGTCTGTCTGTCTGTCTGTCTGTCTCTCCACACAGGTGTTCATGATCGATCATTCCGTGGAGGACTGGCGCATCGCCCTCACTTCCTGCCGCATCTTCTCCATCTCCCTCGAGCTGGTAGTGTGTGCCCTGCACCCCGTCCCATTGGCCTGGCTCCCAGGGAGCGGAGAGGTGGGGGACGGGGAGGGGTTTAGGAGGACGGGCTGGAACTCCACGCTCCCCACCCCTCCCGCCTGCTCCCTGCCGGTCTGGGAGCTGCTGCTCAGCTCCATGTTGTTCCTGCGGCTGTACCTGGTGCCTCGCTCCCTGCTGCTTTACAGCAAGATCCACCAGAGTGCCTCTTACAGGAGCATTGGCTCCCTCAACAACATCAACTTCCACTTCCTCTTCGTGCTCAAGCTGCTGATGAACACCCAGCCCGGCCTCATGCTGCTCGCCTTCATCGTCTTCCTCTGGCTCACCGCCTCCTGGATCCTCACTCTCTGTGAGAGGTCAGTGAGCAGCTGAGGTGCCTGTCTGCTGAGAGAGCACCTTAGAATGGGTTCCTCACAGAATATAAAACAGTGAAAACATGGGGAAGCACAGAGAGGTCTGGTAAAGCATAGGGAATCATTGTAAAGCACAGAGAGATGCTAAAGCATGGGGAAGTATTGTGAAGTGCAGAGAGGTCTGGTAAAGCATAGGGAAGCATTGTAAAGCACAGAGAGATATGCTAAAGCATGGGGAAGTATTGTGAAGCACAGAGAGGTCTGGTAAAGCATAGGGAAGTATTGTGAAGCACAGATGTCTGGTAAAGCATAGGGAAGCATTGCAAAGCACAGAGAGGTATGGTAAAACATAGGGAAGGATTGTAAAGCACAGAGAGGTCTGGTAAAGCATAGGGAAGCATTGTAAAGCACAGAGAGGTATTTATTTCTTAGCAGACGCCCTTATCCAGGGCGATTTACAATTGTTACAAGATATCACATTATTTTTACATATAATTCCCCATTTATACAGTTGGGTTTTTACTGGAGCAATCTAGGTAAAGTACCTTGCTCAAGGGTACAGCAGCAGTGTCCCCCACCTGGGATTGAACCCACGACCCTCCGGTCAAGAGCCCAGAGCCCTGACCACTACTCCACACTGCTGCCCTTATGGTATGGTATGGTAAAGCATTGGGAAGCATTGTGAAGCACAGAGAGGTCTGGTAAAACAATACTTACACTGGCCTTGCGCCTCCACTACGGAGCCAACTCTTCAGTTGAATGCTCAGCCCTTGCCTCTCCATTCAGTTCAGTGGGCTGAGGCTCCAGTCTGATGAGCACTGTGCCCCTGCAGGCAGAGTGAAGGTGCTGTGGGCAGCATGGAAGATACGGTGTGGCTTGTCGCCATCACCTTCTTGACGATCGGATATGGAGACCTCACCCCCAAGACCACCTGTGGGAGGACAGTCTGCCTGCTCACCGGAGTCATGGTAGGAACACTACAGAGCGGGCTCTTCAGTTAATAACACTGACCTCTCCACTACAGAGCTGGCTCTTCCGTTAATAACACTGACCTTCCCACTACAGAGCTGGCTCTTCAGTTAATAACACTGACCTCTCCACTACAGAGTGGGCTCTTCAGTTAATAACACTGACCTCTCCACTACAGAGCTGGCTCTTCAGTTAATAACACTGACCTCTCCACTACAGAGCTGGCTCTTCAGTTAATAACACTGACCTCTCCACTACAGAGCTGGCTCTTCAGTTAATAACACTGACCTCTCCACTACAGAGTGGGCTCTTCAGTTAATAACAGTGACCTCTCCACTACAGAGCTGGCTCTTCAGTTTAGTTAATAATACTGACCTCTCCACTACAGAGCTGGCTCTTCAGTTAATAACACTGACCTCTCCACTACAGAGCTAGCTCTTCAGTTGAGTTAATAACACTGACCTCTCCAATACAGAGCTGGCTCTTCAGTTTAGTTAATAATACTGACCTCTCCACTACAGAGCTGGCTTTTCATTTGAGTTAATAACACTGACCTCTCCACTACAGAGCTGGCTCTTCAGTTAATAACACTGACCTCTCCACTACAGAGCTGGCTCTTCAGTTAATAACACTGACCTCTCCACTACAGAGCTGGCTCTTCAGTTAATAACACTGACCTCTCCACTACAGAGCTGGTTCTTCAGTTGAGTTAATAACACTGACCTCTCCACTACAGAGCTGGCTCTTCAGTTAATAACACTGACCTCTCCACTACAGATCTGGTTCTTCAGTTGAGTTAATAACACTGACCTCTCCACTACAGAGCTGGCTTTTCAGTTGAGTTAATAACACTGACCTCTCCACTACAGAGCTGGCTCTTCAGTTGAATGGTGAGGCGTTCCTCTTTGAACCTTGCGGTTCGCATCCAGCCCTCACCTCTCCATTCTCTTCGTTGCGCTGGGATGCGAGTCATTGCAATGTGTGGTTTCTATGTGTACATTATGTTGAACCATCTGTCCTATGCTGTCTGTAGGGAGTGGGATGCACCGCCATGCTGGTTGCTGTCGTCTCAAATAAACTGGTGCTCAACAAGGCTGAGAAGCACGTGCACCAGTTCATGATGGACACAAAGGACACCAAGAAGGTAGGCCAGCATCGCAGCCATTGTGTGTGCTGATGCGCTGGGGAGGCAAAATAAGCTGTTCCCTGGAGCCAGCATTACACTTCAGCCATCAACACCATCAGAAGGATATCTACATCATCATATGGAAGGAAATGCAAATGGATGGAGATGCAGATGGATCACATTAGTTTAATGTAGAGCTAAGCTTTAGTTGGTGCTTTCTTGGTGAGAGCCGAGTTCAAATCAGCATGATGCTGAGGTACTGTCAGATTAGCCAGTCTGGCAAAATGGTGGGTTGGGGGGGCAATCTACCTGGTGCAGCAGGGGGCTGTGCTCTGGGACCTTCTTGACCCCTGTTGTGAGAGCAAGTGCTGATTGTGGTTGGTCTTGTGTGCAGATACGCAACGCAGCGGCCAACGTCTTGAGGGAGTGCTGGCTGCTTCACAGGAGCAGCAGAGGCAGGAGACACGGCGGAGAACACAGGAGGGACCAGAGACGACTGCTGAAGGCCATCCAAGTGTGAGTGAGACCAAGCGACAAACACAAGCACGCACACGTACCTGAGTACTGAGATTTTGAGAGCATGTTGAATTATTTGGGGAATTGTCAGATTATTTATTTTTTCTTAACCACTGGCAAAGATATGCACAGGTCATCAGTAGTGTGTAGAGCAGGATGCGTGCAGTGTGAGGTCATGTATCTAATATTTATTCATGTCCATATACACGGGAATGTTGCGCTCATGTACAGCACTCTCATCCACTTTATTGTTGCAGTGCGCATCGTATGGAGAGCTCTGATTGGTATAATCCTAAGATTTAAACGTGTAGGAGGAGATTTAATGTCATCAAGCGAGTCTAAAACTCTTCTTACTTTTCCTTTGCCAGATTTCGGAACGCTAGGCTCAAGCAGAGTAAGAAGACCGATCATGGTAATAAAGTGGTGGACCTCTTAAAGGTACGTGCTGGAGCAGCTCTCCGCTGGGCTGTCTGTCGCTGGGTTATTATTTGTGAGCTCACTGGCGTGATTTGCTATGTTAAGCCAAGGGAACACGAGGCCACTTTCTCAGGAACAGTGGCTTGAAACCTGGTTCCTGAAGACCTAGTTTGAGGCAACTTTGCTGTATCAAAGTCTCCCCTGGTGTGTCGTGCAGTGGCCTGTGTCCCTGTCTCTGTGTGCATGCCTCATTCTGTCTCTATGTGTGTGTACCTATCGCTGTGTGTGTGTGTGTCTCTGCAGCTGCAGGTGATGACGTGTGTCTGTTTCTCTCTGTGTCTCTCTCACTCTCTGTATGTCTCTGCAGCTGCAGGAGATGTGTGTCTCATTGTGTTTGTGTGTATGTCCCTGTCTCTCTCACTCTCTGTGTGTCTCTGCAGCTGCAGGTGATGATGTGTGTGTCTCTCACTCTCTGTGTGTCTGTGCAGCTGCAGGTGATGTGTGTCTCATTCTGTTTGTGTGTATGTCCCTGTCTCTCTCATTCTCTGTGTGTCTCTGCAGCTGCAGGTGATGATGTGTGTCTCTCACTCTCTGTGTGTCTCTGCAGCTGCAGGTGATGATGTGTGTCTCTCTCACTCTCTGTGTGTCTCTGCAGGTGATGTGTGTCTCATTCTGTTTGTGTGTGTGTCCCTGTCTCTTTCACTCTCTGTGTCTCTGCAGCTGCAGGTGATGTGTGTCTCATTCTGTTTGTGTGTGTCCCTGTCTCTTTCACTCTCTGTGTGTCTCTGCAGCTGCAGGTGATGTGTGTCTCATTCTGTTTGTGTGTGTCCCTGTCTCTCTCACTCTCCGTATGCCTCTGCAGGTGATGTGTCTCATTCTTCTTTGTGTGTGTGTGTCTCTCTCACTCTCCGTGTGCCTCTGCAGGTGATGTGTGTCTCATTCTGTTTGTGTGTGTGTCCCTGTCTCTTTCACTCTCTGTGTGTCTCTGCAGGTGATGTGTGTCTCATTCTGTTTGTGTGTGTGTCCCTGTCTCTCTCACTCTCTGTATGTCTCTGCAGGTGATGTGTGTCTCATTCTGTTTGTGTGTGTGTCCCTGTCTCTCTCACTCTCCGTGTGCCTCTGCAGGTGATGTGTGTCTCATTCTGTTTGTGTGTGTCCCTGTCTCTCTCACTCTCTGTGTGTCTCTGCAGGTGATGTGTATCTCATTCTGTTTGTGTGTGTGTCCCTGTCTCTTTCACTCTCTGTGTGTCTCTGCAGCTGCAGGTGATGTGTGTCTCATTCTGTTTGTGTGTATGTCCCTGTCTCTCTCACTCTCAGTGTGCCTCTGCAGGTGATGTGTGTCTCATTCTGTTTGTGTGTATGTCCCTGTCTCTCTCACTCTCCGTGTGCCTCTGCAGGTGATGTGTGTCTCATTCTGTTTGTGTGTGTCCCTGTCTCTTTCACTCTCCGTGTGTCTCTGCAGGTGATGTGTGTCTCATTCTGTTTGTGTGTGTGTCCCTGTCTCTCTCACTCTCCGTGTGTCTCTGCAGGTGATGTGTGTCTCATTCTGTTTGTGTGTGTGTCCCTGTCTCTCTCACTCTCTGTGTCTCTGCAGGTGATGTGTGTCTCATTCTGTTTGTGTGTGTGTCCCTGTCTCTCTCACTCTCTGTGTCTCTGCAGGTGATGTGTGTCTCATTCTGTTTGTGTGTGTGTCCCTGTCTCTCTCACTCTCTGTGTCTCTGCAGGTGATGTGTGTCTCATTCTGTTTGTGTGTGTGTCCCTGTCTCTTTCACTCTCTGTGTGTCTCTGCAGCTGCAGGTCATGTGTGTCTCATTCTGTTTGTGTGTGTGTCCCTGTCTCTCTCACTCTCTGTGTGTCTCTGCTGCTGCAGGTGATGATGTTTGTCTGTTTCTCTCTGTGTGTCTCAGCACCTGCAGAGGATAACGTGTGATCTCAATGCGAACTGGAACAACTCGTACAAGGAGCTGGAGCAGAGGATCGACTCCATGGAGCAGAAGATGGATGCGCTGAGAATAGCCTTCCATGACATATCACAGCCCCTCTCCACAGCCGTGCAGCACAGAGCAGAGGACTACAGCCTCACGTAGAGCCCAGGGTGAGGGGCTGGGGCTGGGAGGGTGAGTGGCTGGGCTGGGGCTGGGGCTGGGGTTGTGAGGGTGAGGGATTGGGAGAGTCAGGGACAGGGAAACTGGGTGCCAAGGTGTCTGAGCATCTCAATTCAGAGTCCCTAGCAATGGGAGACCAGGTCATTTCACCATGAACAAAAGGGATGTAAATAAAACTTCTATTCCATAGCAGTTTCACCTAATCCAGGTTTTACTATGAGCTAAATTAGCCGCAGTGTGTCTAGGTAACAAGCTCAGGTGTATCTTATTAAACTCTTAGTGAAACCAGGAATGGATCACACTGCTGTGCAACGGGAGTCTGATTCCCAGCCCTGTAGATAGACTTTGATTGAAGGAGGTTTGTAGCTGATTTTATAGTGAAGAAAGCTACAGTATGTTGGTGGTAACTGTGGGATGTTTAGACAGATAGATCAGGGATGGAAATAAGACTCCTATTGCACAGCAGTGTGATCCATTACAGGTTTTACTGCTACCAGCTTGATCAGCCCCAGTGTGTCTAGGTAACAAGCTCAGGTGTGTCTTATTATTAAACTCCTAGTGAAACCAGGAATGGATCACACTGCTGTGCAACGGGAGTCTTATTTCCATCTCATTTTGTTTTTCTTAGCTTGTGATATCTGTGCAGATCTCAATCCAAGTGCTTCAATACATGTTTTATGCAGTACTCCGTGAGAGAGAATTAAAAAGCAGCTCTCTATCCAAGGCAAATCAGGGTCTAACAGGATACTCAATCATTAGAAACACTGAACAAAGCAAAATGATATAGCAAAACCGATAAACAGACTAACTCGCTATTTTAATAATTACCTAACGGATTAACACATTTGATATGATTGATTAATGAATTAATAAACTGATATTATTAATGATCTTTCCTCCTCTGCACAGGTGTCTGTCTCCAGCCACCCGTCTGTCTAACAAGACTCTTGTTGACCAGGAATAGTTGGACCAGAGCAGCTGTTGTTCTATCCTCAAAACACCAGGGGGCAGACTACAGCTTGTGAACAGCCACGGGACTCTGTGGTAAAGAAAATCAGGAAAGCCATGTGCCTTTTTTAACAAGCAAATCAAATTATTTTTTAAAATCTTTTTTCTATAAGAACGCAAACTGTGACGTGAACAATTAGGGTTGATCTGGGGTGCATTTCCACGCTATGACCAGGTCATCTGGTTGTGTGTTTTCGTGATCAGGTCACTAGACCTAGCGGTCACGGGTCCACTGAACCAGTGAACTCGGTTTGTGGAACGGCTCATGGTTGTAAACAGCATCATGTGCACCTATCTGTGCTCTGAGGTCAGCCAATTCAGGCCTTCTAGCTATTCCAAAGACTAAGACAAAGGGCGAAAGAGCTTTTAGCTATAATACATCGAGATTGAGGAATACATAGATTGCCATCTGATATCAGGGAAGCTCGAGTCACTAAGCTTGAGGTTAAAAACTTGTTTGTTTTTTTTTAAATTAGCTTTTGAATCCTGATTTTGTGTCTCAATTTATTAATATTGTCATTTTACTCTTCTCTTTTTATTAATGGTATTTTTTATGTTTTTCCTTCACTGTGTTTCTGTTGCTTTTAATTATTGAATTGTTCCTTAGTAACTGTTCTCTTGCCAATCTTCTTATTATTAATCGTACCATGTTTTCTGTTTTCTCTGTTTAATTTTACTGCATTCTTGTTGTTGATTTTACTGTATTGTAAAATGCTTTTGGGACACTGGTGTGAAAGGCGCTATATAAATGAATTAACTTTAAACTTTAACCAGAGGTATTGTGGGATTGAGGTTTCCTGTCAAGGTGGCATCGCAAGTTTATAACTTGGTTCTGTAACCTTTTCTGAAAAAGATGGACAACAAACATGTACTGAAATGCAGGAAAGATGTATTGAAGGTGGGTTTAAGTTCCTGTGAAGCATTGTTTGATAGACCCCAAAAATAATCACATTTCATTTGCAGTTTACTGCACATATAACACAATAACAGGTACATTTCATAGAGTCACACAAGGCTGAGTGGAGGCGATTGTGTAAATGTGTTTAATATTTTAATGTAAGATGGTTTATGTAGATTATAAAGTCATATATAAAAATGGGGCTGATATACAGTATATGTATGTGTGTGTGTATATATATACATACAGACGTGCTCAAATTTGTTGGTACCCCTCCACAAAAAACGAAGAATGCACAATTTTCTTTGAAATAACTTGAAACTGACAAAAGTAATTGGCATCCAACATTGTTATTCCATATTTAATAGAAATCAGACTTTGCTTTTGATTTTTATTCAACATAATATTGTAAATAAGAAAACAAATGAAAATGGCATGGACAAAAATGATGGGACCGCTTAACCTAATATTTTATTGCACAACCTTTAGAGGCAATCACTGCAATCAAACGTTTTCTGTAGCT
Organism: Huso huso; assembly: GCA_036884735.1. Lineage (NCBI taxonomy): Eukaryota > Metazoa > Chordata > Actinopteri > Acipenseriformes > Acipenseridae > Huso > Huso huso. Next base: position 4,195,565 of record CM072692.1, read on the forward strand.
CTCAATGAGACTTCTGCACCTGTTAACAGGTAGTTTGGCCCACTCTTCCTGAGCAAACTGCTCCAGCTGTCTCAGGTTTGATGGGTGCCTTCTCCAGACTGCAAGTTTCAGCTCTTTCCATAGATGTTCGATAGGATTCAGATCAGGACTCATAGAAGGCCACTTCAGAATAGTCCAATGTTTTGTTCTTATCTATTCTTGGGTGCTTTTTTTAGCTGTGTGTTTTGGGTCATTATCCTGTTGGAGGACCCATGACCTGCAACTGAGACAGAGCTTTCTGACACTGGGCAGTACGCTTTTCGCCCAGAATGCCTTGATAGTCTTGAGATTTCATTGTGCCCTGCACAGATTCAAGGCACCCTGTGCCAGGCGCAGCAAAGCAGCCCCAAAACATAACCGAGGCTTCTCCATGTTTCACTGTAGGTATGGTGTTCTTTTCTTTGAAAGCTTCATTTTTTCGTCTGTGAACATAGAGCTGATGTGACTTGACAAAAAGCTCCAGTTTTGACTCATCTGTCCAAAGGACATTCTCCCAGAAGGATTGTGGCTTGTCAATATGCATTTTAGCAAATTCCAGTCTGGCTTTTTTATGTTTTTCTGTCAAAAGTGGAGTCCTCCTGGGTCTTCTTCCATGGAGCCCTTTCGCTCAAAAAAGCGACGGATGGTGCGCTCAGAAACTGACGTACCTTCACCTTGGAGTTCAGCTTGTATCTCTTTGGCAGTTATCCTTGGTTCTTTTTCTACCATTCGCACTATCCTTCTGTTCAATCTGGGGTTGATTTTCCTCCGCTTCCGCGCCTAGGAGGTTGGCTACAGTTCCATGGACCTTAAACTTCTTAATAATATTTGCAACTGTTGTCACAGGAACATCAAGCTGCTTGGAGATGGTCTTGTAGCCTTTACCTTTACCGTGCTTGTCTATTATTTTCTTTCTGATCTCCTCAGACAACTCTCTCCTTTGCTTTCTCTGGTCCATGTTCAGTGTTGTGCACACAATGATACCAAACAGCACAGTGACTACTTTTCTCCATTTAAATAGGCTGAATGACTGATTACAAGATTGGAGACATGTGTGATACTGTGACGGGGGACTGCCCCGTCTTTATGATCATGGTTGGGACTGGCAGGGAGGGGGTTAAAATTCCTCCCTGCCAGAAAAACATGTGAGAATGTGGCTGGAGCCCTAACTGACTAATTAGCAATTATTGATTAATTGGGCTCCAGCCACAGGGGATAAAAGCCAGGGGAGAGGCCCTGGCTAGAGGAGAGTTGTAGAGAGAGTTCTGGAAGGAGAAGGCGTGTTTTGTTTGTGCTGTGTTTCAGTTTGTTTTTTACTGTTCCAGTGAAGGCAACGCCCAGCCTGGAAACCTTTATTTTTGTAAGTTTTGCTTTTTGCTTTGTGTTTGTTTTATGTTTAAACCTTTTTGTTTGGTCCTTGTGCTGGTTTATTTTGTATTAAAACTTTATTTTTGAACTTTAAAACTGTCTCTGAGTCTCAAACCTCGGTCAATCCTGTCACAGATACTAATTAAAGAAACTAATTAGTTTGAAATATCACTATAATCCAATTATTTATTATCTTTTCTAAGGGGTACCAACAAATGTGTCCAGGCCATTTTAGAATATCTTTGTAGAATAAGCAATAATTCATCTCTTTTCACAGCTTATTTGCTTTATTCTATGACATACCAAAGGCATGCAAGTATACATGATAAAATATCTTTTAATTTCATCACTTTTCAGGAGGAATGAAGCATTATTTCAATGAGCTGTAAGGGTACCAACAAATCTGAGCACGTCTGTGTACATATATATATATATATATATATATATATATATATATATATATATATATATACATGATTGCTCAAAGTAGATGTTGATCACAAATTTAAAACATTGAAATACAATTAAAGCACTTGGAACAAACTACCTATAGTCCATATGCATCACAATGCAGTCTAACACGTTTGCCTAGAGATATATTTTGCATAATTTATTGGTATAGAATTTGTGACAGACATATGTATGACATTAGTCAGCATTATACACATAACCAACCTGTTGGTTCATCAATGTCTCTGCGACTACATTTTCAACCTCTTTTAATGACCGGTCCTTTCTTGCGTAGGTCACGTTCACAGGTTCTTGGTCAAAGGTCGCTTATCCCGGTTCTGTTGCGGTTAAAACGGTCAGCCTGACTCCTGTGAAAAGCTGCATTTTACAGCACTGCTTGGGAATCGGTTTTTAAAGTACGCACAAAAAATGTTTTTGTGGGGAAGTGGGCAGGTTGGATGATTTTACCACATTCAGCCAGAGCTACAGATCATGTATCATTTTAAAATGCCATCTACAATATGTTATTATTAAGCTTTTTTTAAAGGACTTGTTAGTTTTTTTAAAGCTAGACAGTGAAAATATAAAATAGTTTTACTGTCAATTGCTTTTATATTACACATTGTAAAAAGGTCTATATAAATAAATAAATAAATAAAAAAACAATCTTTTTTTGTAGTGATTGCTGTTGAAGTTTTGTGGTGCTTCCAAATGGGAAAAGGGACAATCTTGAAGAGACAGTATATCATTTATACTACATGCTACCCACTGGGGTGTGCATGTAACACCTTGAAGAGACAGTATATCATTTATACTACATGCTACCCACTGGGGTGCGCATGAAACACCTTGAAGAGACAGTATATCATTTATACTACATGCTACCCACTGGGGTGCGCATGTAACACCTTGAAGAGACAGTATATCATTTATACTACATGCTACCCACTGGAGGGAGCATGAAACACCTTGAAGAGACAGTATATCATTTATACTACATGCTACCCACTGGAGGGAGCATGAAACACCTTGAGAGACAGTATATCATTTATACTACATGCTACCCACTGGGGTGTGCATGTAACACCTTGAAGAGACAGTATATCATTTATACTACATGCTACCCACTGGGGTGCGCATGAAACACCTTGAAGAGACAGTATATCATTTATACTACATGCTACCCACTGGGGTGCGCATGTAACACCTTGAAGAGACAGTATATCATTTATACTACATGCTACCAACTGGGGTGTGCATGAAACACCTTGAAGAGACAGTATATCATTTATACTACATGCTACCCACTGGGGTGTGCATGTAACACCTTGAAGAGACAGTATATCATTTATACTACATGCTACCCACTGGAGGGAGCATGAAACACCTTGAGAGACAGTATATCATTTATACTACATGCTACCCACTGGGGTGTGCATGTAACACCTTGAAGAGACAGTATATCATTTATACTACATGCTACCCACTGGGGTGTGCATGTAACACCTTGAAGAGACAGTATATCATTTATTTGCTTGACCACAGGACCTTTAAAAAAAACCCAGCTATTTATATTTCTCTTTGTATTCCAGATATTGTTGTTTAGAACAATCAGGATAATCAACAGAATGAATACTTACAGCGGGGGGCGGGGGTATTAAGATGTTCACAAGGGAGAGTTTGGTGGAGTTTGATCTTCGTGGGCATTAATTCACATCGCAAAGTCCATTAGTCCTCAACCACAAACTCTCTGAGCACCAACTGCTTTCTTCCCTCCAGTTCAGGGCAAGCTTGAGGCACAGTCTGAACTGCTCACCCCCCTAAGAGAACATGAAGGGTGGTCCTCCCAGTCCAGGGGAGGCTGTATATTATGAGAACTAGACATGTTCTAGTGTTATCAGACAGGGTGTGTACGTTACTGACATACTCATTTATTACAGTGCTGGTTTCATGAGTTAAAACCATTTTATAAAGAACAGACACTCAGACAAAGCTTACAATAAAGGGACCTACTTTTCAAATCTGTGCACTATTTGTTTTATTCATTTCAGACAATGTCTTCCCTCTCATCAGCAGAACATGATTCTCTTAAGTCCCTTCTTGTTTTGCTGTTGCTCGTTTTGTTTTCCACACTTCTTTATTTCCACTCTCTTTGACTCAGGTGAAGCCCATTGATCCTGCAGCCCCCACACACTATACTCCAGAGGTGAAGTCTGAGTTTGCTCTGCAGCTCTCCTTCACAAAAGGTTTGACTTGGTTTACCATATGAATAAACTTCAGCTTGGGTGTCAGTGTTCGCACTGTGAAATCACAGTGAAGTCAGAGCGTTCAGTTTCCCAGCAATGACAGACACAACAGAACAGCACAGAATTTTATTTTTCATTATGGTTTTAATAAAGATGAGTCACTTATTGACATGTTGCGATCTCGTTCTGCATGTTAAAGAAAAATGAAGGCTTGGCCGATTTAAAATCCTATTTACACAGAAAAATAACAGTATATTAAATCAATGTTACTATGAACGCGTTTCTCAGTGTGATTGAGATACACGAATGTCTTCACAGGTATCAAATGAATTGTTAAAGGAGAGCGGAGAAGAACTCGGGGTAAAGCACCGACAATCACAAGCCCTGCTTCTGTTACACAGCAGAGTCTGCAGAATTGGGGTTAATATGCAGCCAACTGATTCACCCATTCAGGAAACAGACAAATATGAAACTGTATCCTGATTCTTCTAAATAAATTAAACAGTGAATACATCTGTTTCTGAAGCCAAATCCATGTTAACTAACTTATTCACATGTTATGATGGAAACTGCTAATACGGAGCCTGTGTAATAAATAATCCATTCCTTACTCAAGTTTGCGTTTTATTGTCTTTATATCAATACGGTACAATCCATTTTCAACAAATTGAGAAATACAAATCTGATGTTTTATAATGTTAAACTGGTGACCCTGAAGTCAGTCACTAGGTTACTAAAAATATCAATTAGACTAAACAATTAAAATATCAACAGAAACGTACGTGTTAATAATTAATTACACAACATTGTAATGTGTGAGTTTAGTTATGGGGGCTGATGGAAGCGCTTCACTTTTCTGGTTAACGACATGCGCAGATACACCTGCTTATAAAATGTGAAGGCGGGTCATGAAAAATACACCCTGATCAGTGGAATTAGTTGCGGTTTGCATGTGGTGAAAAAAACTTATAAAGCTGTGACTGTTTTTCATTGGGAAAAATTACCAAGGGTGGCCGCTAGATGGCACAAAATGTCATCTTTTCAGAATAAAGAAAAGCTTAACCACCAACCAAAGGCGTGTTTTAGGCATTTCTAAAGACCGTCTATTCAGGTAACGGCACCAACAGCAGACACCGGTGCTTAATAAATAAATAAATAAATAAATAAATAAATAAATAAATAAATTTTAAAAAATCAATATCTCATACAGACCCCACATATTGAAATATCAGAATTAAAATATAGATACAAAGACAGGTTTTCTTAACATTTTAATGTCCTATATGTCACGATTATTTATTAGTACAAATCATTTCTCCTCCCTGCTCTTCTTCGGTATATAAGTGTTGTGTTTCCTGGTCTATATGTCTTTGTGTTGATCCAGGATCTGTGTAAATAGTTACTTGTTGAAAGAACGCGTTTACTTCTGTTCACATATAAAGTATTTGTTTCTTTTAACTGAATTTTTGGTTGTGTGTCCTCCCTGTTTAACATCAATCACTCAGCACACCCTCACAGTACCCCATATCCAATCACACACATATCTGTAATATCTGTGTAATAAATTGTCACACATCTCTCTCATCCATGTCAAGACTCATAGCGGTCTGTAATATTATTCTTAGAAAAAATAATAATTCGGTAACAAACAAAAAGAGGGTATTTTAGATGTGGGTAGATGTAGTTTAATTATTATTATTATTATTATTATTATTATTATATTCAGAAATAGAGTATTTAAAGGGTAAAAAATCTAATTTTTTCTTCTTGTTCAAATCCTTGTCTTTATTCTTGACGCTCGCACAACACGCACCACAGTCCACAGCTCCGTCAGCTTCTCAGGATTCAACACTTTATTCACCAACAACAGAACAGAACCTTAGCTCCACCCCTTATTCAAATCAGGGACCCAGAGCTCAGCACATCCCATTGGACCTCAGCCGCACACCAGGACCAATGGGCACAGATCGATAACAACCAATCGTAACAGACCATGGAAGACAAACAGGCAGGCGGGTTACATTACACAGGGGAACACACACACAAAAGATACACAAAACAGCGTCGGAATACAGCGTGGAGGGAATAAACACACAGCAGATAAACACAGACAGACAGCGGGAATGACAGCACACAAACACAATGCACAGATCCGTACAATACATACAATCTCTTCACACCAACATTGCTATATTAAGAAACGGCAGATCTGAGCAGGCAAACGTTCAACATATTAACGAACAACAGCTCGTGAATTCAGCTACATTGAATTGTATTAATTAATTATATTTACATTAGCTGCGACAACTGATTTGGTTTAAACATAAATCCGTGATTTTATGAATCTAACCAAAGAGTATTTTAGATTCTAACCGAAGCAGGAGTATATATTTTTTTAAATCAATAAAATGTGTTTATAAACTAGCAGAGCTTGACGTTCGCGGTAAATGAAGAGGCTCGCGAACACGAAGCATTATTTTACAGCGTATTGTTACCTGTTAAGTCTATTTTTGCCACGTATCTTTTTGACTTGCTGAACAAAGCTGTAATTGATAGCTGTGTAAAAGTGCGCTGCGACACGTGACACGTTTGATGCCACTTTCCCAAAGGACACCAACCTTCTCTCCTGTGACGTAATGAGTGTGGGCGGGTCATGTTCTTATGTGCTTTACGGTGACGTAATGAGTGTGGGCAGGTCATGTTCTTATGTTCTCTACGGTGACTTGAAGAGTGTGGGCGGGTCATGTTCTTATGTTCTCTCCTGTGACGTAATGAGTGTGGGCAGGTCATGTTCTTATTGTTCTCTCCTGTGACGTAATGAGTGTGGGCGGGTCACGTTCTTATGTTCTCGCCTGTGATGTGATGAGTGTGGGCGGGTCATGTTCTTATGTTCTCTCCTGTGACGTAATGAGTGTGGGCGGGTCATTTTCTTATGTTCTCTCCTGTGATGTGATGAGTGTGGGCGGGTCATGTTCTTATGTTCTCTCCTGTGACGTAATGAGTGTGGGCGGGTCATTTTCTTATGTTCTCTCCTGTGATTGGATGAGTGTGGGTCGGGTGTGGGGTCATGAGAAGCAGAAATATCACCTCGAAATATTGCATTGCTTTGAAAGGTTAATATTCAATCTACATGTATAGCATGCTAGGTTTAATTGTGATCCAAAGATAAAACTGTTTTAAAATCACAAGACCAACACTATTCCAATGGCTGGAGTTCCATCCTTCTTATATTCCTGTACAGAACTAGACACTCTAACACAGCAGTCAAACCCATTGTTAATACTGTGATAAATCAGGAGAAATGGACAGTCTAAACATGGAAACAAGCTTGTTCTTGTTATTCCACTTGTTCTCCTTGTTGAAGAAGAAAACTCCCCTCCCCTCCAAAAACAATTGAGAACTGAAGTGGAGGCATTTCTGTCCATTTTACCCACTCAGATCCCTCGCTTTCTAAATATATTGGTGCGTCTGAAAAGATAACAGCACCGTCTTTAAATACAAGCTAAAGATTGTCAGATCGTCACTGTATTTTACATTCACAATGAAATAAATATATGAATTAATACAAAAGGTTGTATTTGTTTTTCATATAAGAAATATTGTTTTCAATTTGCACTTTAATTAACACAACTGATTCGTTTTAAATTTGATCTGCAAAAATAATATAAATATTTATCTAATTGGAGGTGTGATTGTTGGCAGGGACAGATCTAACCCCCACACTATTTACATATTCTGAGTTTTCACCCTACCACATTACAAAAGACAATTGAAAATAGACACCAGCCCCCTCCTCCCCCCCACCTCCCCCTTGAACCCTCAAGTTCCAAGCAGTCCGTTTTTACACTTGCTTCTTGTGGGTGGGTTGGAGGGCGGGCCAGACTCCTAGCACCCAGAATGGAACAGCATTGTGATGTCATTAAAATGTTCCAGTACTTTACTTTTCTAGAGTTTGGAAACGTGTGCTCATGGATTAACATCGTACCTTGGGGACAAACTGAAGAATCCTCATTTTACTGAAACAGAAATGCACTTTCTGAACTTCTGTAATCACACTGCGAATCTCATGTTAACAAAGGCTTAGCAGAACATTAAACCAAAAAACACTATTGAAACTCTGTATCAAAATAATAATAATAATAATAATAATAATAATAATAATAATAATAATAATAATAATAATAATGATGATGATGATGATGATGATGATGATAATAATCCTAACCAGGGGAAGTGTACAGAGCTGTATTAGTGTATTCCTATGATTGTCAAAAGCATATTTAGGCGATTCACAACAGTCTTCCCTGAGTAATCTCAAAATGTAATACAAGTACAAAAACAGTATGCAGTGGAGCTATCTACACCTCCAGAGTGTCACTGATAAAAACAATGAACATGTTTCATGATTTATCAACGAAGAACCAGAGTCAGCTCAAAACAAACAGGATCCTCTCAAAGGTGAGGGGTATATTACTGTATTCTGAGCACTCCTAACACAATTACACACATGTGTGCATATCTAGACCAAACAATAGCCTTCTAGTCTGCTCTATACAGTGGCTCTCAAAAGGATTCACCCCCCTTGGACTTTTCCACATTTTATTGTGTTACACCATGGAATCAAAATGGATTTAATTAGGAGTTTTTGCCACTGATCAACACAAAAAAGTTAACAATGTCAAAGTGAAAAATAAAATCTACAAACTTTTCTAAATTAATTACAAATACAAAACAGAAAATAATTGATTGTGAAAAGTGAAGCTAAAAGCTTTGATAGTTATTATTATTATTTATTTCTTAGCAGACACCCTTATCCAGGGCGACTTACAATTGTAAGCAAATACATTTCAAGAATTACAGTACAAGTAATAATACAATTAAGAACAAGATAAATACAATGACTTTGGTTCAAGCAAGTACAAGTGTGACAAAATACAATTCAATAATACAGCAGATAACAGTGTCAGTGATTGTTACATCAGGATATGATTAAATACCAAATACTACAGATTAAACACTTGGCAGATTACAGTACTCTGACGTACAGGATTAAATGCAGTAAAATAGGGGGCAGATAAGAGCAAGTAAAGTGCTTTTAAGGAAGGGTGATAAGTGTCCCAGGCGAAGAACAGAGGAGTTCTACAGGTGCTTTCTGAAGAGGTGAGTCTTAAGGAGGCGCCGGAAGGTGGTCAGGGACTGGGCAGTCCTGACTTCTGTAGGAAGGTCATTCCACCACTGCGGGCGAGGGTGGAGAAGGAGCGGCTCTGGAGGCAGGGAGCGAGAGAAGGTAGAGCCAGTCTTCTAGTGCAGGCAGAGCGGAGAGGTCGAGTGGGGTGTAGGGAGATGAGGGTCTGGAGGTAGCTGGGTGCAGTCTGGTCAAGGCATCTGTAGGCTAGTACAAAAGTCTTGAACTGGATGCGGGCGGTGATCGGGAGCCAGTGGAGTGAGCGGAGTAGTGGAGTTCCGTGGGAGAAGCGAGGCAGAGAGAACACCAGGTGGGCAGTGGAGTTCTGGATGAGCTGGAGCGGACGGGTGGCGGACGCAGGGGAGGCCAGCCAGGAGGGAGTTGCAGTAGTCTGGGCGGGCGGAGTACCAAGGCCTGGACCAGGAGCTGGGTGGCGTGAGTTGGTGAGGAAGGGTCGGATTCTTCGGATGTTGCTCAGGAAGAATCGGCAAGTGCGTGCCAGAGTGGAGATGTGCTGGGAATAAGAGAGGCAGGGGTCCAATTGTCCTATAAATATGCTGACACTCCCAAAATAATTTGTCAGCTTTGACATGCACCTAAGGATTGGGATTTACTCCTGAGTGTTTACAACACCCTTGACAAATGGATGTCAACCGACTCCATAACTCAAGATGCATTCCCACACTATTTTACCCAGCTACGTACTCGACAGCAAAAACGTGATCAAGACACTGTACATAAACGTTTAAAGTAAGAGAAACAATTACGCAAATACTGAGCACTGGTTTAACATGTTACAGGTGTTAGACACTGAGCTCTGGTTTAACATGTTACAGGTGTTACACACTGAGCACTGGTTTAACATGTTACAGGTGTTATACACTGAGCGCTGGTTTAACATGTTACAGGTGTTACACACTGAGCGCTGGTTTAACATGTTACAGGTGTTACACACTGAGCACTGGTTTAACATGTTACAGGTGTTAGACACTGAGCGCTGGTTTAACATGTTACAGGTGTTACACACTGAGCGCTGGTTTAACATGTTACAGGTGTTATACACTGAGCGCTGGTTTAACATGTTACAGGTGTTACACACTGAGCACTGGTTTAACATTTTACAGGTGTTTACACTGAGCGCTGGTTTAACATGTTACAGGTGTTATACACTGAGCGCTGGTTTAACATGTTACAGGTGTTACACACTGAGCGCTGGTTTAACATGTTACAGGTGTTATACACTGAGCGCTGGTTTAACATGTTACAGGTGTTATACACTGAGCGCTGGTTTAACATGTTACAGGTGTTACACACTGAGCACTGGTTTAACATGTTACAGGTGTTATACACTGAGCGCTGGTTTAACATGTTACAGGTGTTACACACTGAGCGCTGGTTTAACATGTTACAGGTGTTACACACTGAGCGCTGGTTTAACATGTTACAGGTGTTATACACTGAGCGCTGGTTTAACATGTTACAGGTGTTATACACTGAGCGCTGGTTTAACATGTTACAGGTGTTACACACTGAGCGCTGGTTTAACATGTTACAGGTGTTACACACTGAGCGCTTTTCACCTCCAGCGACCTGTGTAATGATTGTGTATCCAGGCGCTGTCAAACACTACCTTCACACAATGATTTGAACTTTCGCATTTCATATTTTACTACACCAAAAAGCTGAAAAAAGGCATAGCAATTTTATGTATTTTTTTAAAGACTTTTAAAAACTTTAAAATAAACCTAAAGTTGCACAGTATATACCACAGTATGAATTATTCTATTAAGATCTATAATTTGCTCAAAACAACGTGGTGCAGCAGTTTGTTAGAAAAATTGTATCGTGTAAAATAAATAAAGTACTTTCTTCAGCTGGTGGTAAACACAGTTAGAGAATGATCGGTTATATTGCTTAAAATACAAAGATATTTACAAATACAGGCTATTAGTTAAGAGCAGAGATGAGTGGTTTATTTTTGGCACGGGATAAATAAAATAGTGTATAGCAACACCATTCAAATGTAGCTTTTGCTAAAAACGTATGTTATTTGATAAGTAAGCTTCCAATTAAGGACTATTACACGTGGAGTTTGTACAAAAAATATTTATTCACTTATCTAAAAAAAAGTTTTAATACTGTAAATAGCTTAAACATAAATTTACTTGAGTAAACTATCCTACTGCAGGTTTTAATTGAGAAATTGAAACTTCTAGGCGTTGTTGACAGTTTCCTTCACATTATCAGAATACTGTATCGGTTGAAATGATCTTCCTCAGACACTGCTAGGATTACAAGTATCATTGCTTGGTTTACAAGCTTGGTTTAGACTACAGTAAACTACAAAGTCGGATGAATGTAGTACCATGGGGGGCCTTCCGAAATAAAGAATTACAAATAAAATAAAATAAATAAATAATAAAGAGCGCGTCACGTTTATGGTTATAACTGCACTGAAATATACTGGCTTTAAAACAAGAAAAGACAACCGATGTAGCTGCGCAGCAGAGACAAGAGAACGAGGCAAGCGCGTTTATTGTTTGGAAAGTAACTGTAATGTTATTACTGCCATTAAAAGCTAAAGACGTTATATTACCTCGTTATTGCCTAAAGTAATATTATTACAGTAAGGCGTTACTAAAGTAACGAGATGCCGTTCAAACCGTCATCACAAACATACGTGTAACAGAACATTCCTTGATTTTACATATTATAGATTTGGGGCTAAAACACAAAGTCAGACTCTTCAGCCCTGACAATAAACAGTTGTTAATGTCAGTTGTTTAATTGCTAATCTTAACATTGTAATATTTGTTGGGGGATTTAGAAACAGTTTCATAGAGTATCTGATTCTACAGTTTCTGCTCCCCCTGCTTGTCTAAACCTGGCCTCAGTCCCAAACCCCGCCTCTTAGAGCTTTACACAACTCCAGGAAATCAGCGCAGTGAAGTTTCGTTTCTTGTGAAATCGTCAGTCTCTCTGTCTCACTGCAGCAGAAATGGCAGAAGCGAATATTCTGGTAGCTCATGACCAGTTTAGCTGTTCAGTGTGTCTGGAGATATTGAAGGACCCAGTCGCTATTCCATGTGGACACAGTTACTGTATGGGGTGTATTAAGAACTGCTGGGATCAGACTGATCATGTAGGTGTCTACAGCTGCCCCCAGTGCAGAAAGACCTTTACCCCAAGGCCTGATATGTGCAGAAACACCATGCTGGCTGAAGTTGTGGAGAAATTAAAGAAGACAGGACTCAGTCCTCCTCCTGCTCAAAGTTATGCTGGACCTGGAGATGTGTCGTGTGATTTCTGCACTGGGAGAAAGTTCAAAGCTGTGAAATCCTGTTTGACGTGCCTGGCCTCTTACTGTGAAACACACGTCAAGCCACACTATGAGGGGGCTGCTTTCAAGAGGCACAAGCTGATCAATGCAATTGGAAATCTGGAGCAGAAGCTTTGTGCAGAACACCAACGATTATGTGAGGTCTTCTGTAGAACCGATCAGACGTGTATTTGCTGGCAGTGTGCAGACGAGGAACACAAGAGCCATGATAAAGTCTCAGCTGAGAAAGAAAGGACTGTGAAAAAAGTAAGGGTTTGAAACATTTCCTTGTAGCTATCCTAGAAGATAAGAATTCCCAGGGATATTTAACATGTCTGTTTACTAGGTTATACAGTTTAACATTAGATCAGATTTTAATTGTATATTAAGATCTATTTAAAGAGCCCTAGTTTTTTTTGTTGCTCTATCTAAACTATGATGTACTAACATGTATTTCAGGGTGTAACAGGGGCGTTGTTACGGGTGTTGCTATCACTGATTGACAGGAGAGACACAGGAGGTTTTCTTTGATACAAAAAACACAAAACATTCAAAACAAAACATTGCTTGAAAAGAACTAGAAAATAAAAGTTGACCAAACAAGAAAGGAGGTCCCGCTCCAGGAACAGTCTCCCTGAGACCTCCTCTCTAGAATTGGGTGGGATTAAAATCCCCTAAACTTGTTCCCTATTCCTTCCAGTGCTAGCGATCCTGGTTAACTCACACAGTGATCCGAGATACATTTTTCTTCTTGTGTTTTCCTCACCCTGGTTAACACACACAGTCGTGAGGATCCTACAGCAACACTCTCCTTCCCAGACAGTCTGTACCCCTGCTTGTAGAACCAAGAAACAGGCTTTTCAGACCTTTTTCAAAGGCACGTGGCCAGGGTTAATTGATAAGCAATTAATTAATTAACACCTGGCCACATTCCACACCTGGATTTGAATATACCCTGCCATATCTAGCACAAACTTGATCATCAATAACATTATTTACAATCAAATAAAAACACACTATTTCATGTGCAGGACCTCCGCCCTGCCTCACAGGGTAAGAAGGATTTGTTCAGCTGTTTTGTGGTTCATTGGAATTTGTAGTGTAAAATTAGCATGATTTGCATTCCTAGTGTTTTTTATATGTATCTTGCAACTTAATAAAATCATAGATCAGTTTCATTGTTTAAGATATTATAGTTTAATTGGGTAAACTGTTTAAAAATGACATTCCCAGCAAAGTCAAGCACCTAATTAAAAAAAGCAAAAAACTAAAAAATAACAAGATTAATGATATACAATATACAAGATTAATATGATATTCAATATACAAGATTAATATGATATTCAATATACAAGATTAATATGATATACAATATACAAAATTAATATGATATACAATATACAATATTAATAAGATATGCAATATACAAGATTAATATGTTATACAATATACAAGATTAATATGATATACAATATACAATATTAATAAGATATGCAATATACAAAATTTATATGATATGCAATATACAAGATTAATATGATATACAATATACAAGATTAATATGATATGCAATATACAAGATTAATATGATATGCAATATACAAGATTAATATGATATTCAATATTCACAGGGCTTCTGTTTTTCTTTGTTTATTAATTTCATTAAACCAAGAGGCAGCCATGCTTGTGTTTGTCGTGATGTGGTGGAAATATGATCCTCGCTTGGAAAATTGGTGATGCAGCCGGAGGACGGAGCGAGCTTCACCCAGTGCTGCCTCTATGATGCAGGGCCTCTTTAATATATTGTAACAATGATTGCAGCACAAGGACAATAATATCTTCTTAATAAACTAATACATCACATTTTAAACAAGACTTTAATAATTGTGTGTTTGATATATAGTAAACAAAACCCATGCCTTTAAAAGTGACACATACGCATCTATCTGCACTGGCAGAGCCGCTGTGCCCGTGCCTTTAAAAGTGACACATACGCATCTATCTGCACTGGCAGAGCTGCTGTGCCCGTGCCTTTAAAAGTGACACATGCGCTCATCTGCACTGGCAGAGCCGCTGTGCCCGTGCCTTTAAAAGTGACACATACGCATCTATCTGCACTGGCAGAGTTGCTGTGCCCGTGCCATGCCATTCATGCCAGTCTGCCCACAGTGAGGGGTGTGTTTTTGGGAGGCTTGCTTGTACACTTAAAAAGTTTGATCTTTCAATTTATAACCACCATCTATCTCAGAAGAATTGTTTTTATTGGTAAAGTGTTCATCTTTTTGTAACATATTTTATTTTTTTTAATTTTGAAGGCTCAAAGTCAGTAGAGGGCGTAACTCAAATTCAAGATGGCCGCCAGACAGAAACAGTAGCTGAATTTGGTGCATTAGCCCTTTGCAGTCCATTTATTAAGTGCGTGTCAGGCGCGTCGGTTACAATTTATTTTCACACGTGCAGTTAATTTTAGACGTGCTGTTTAAAAGTATTTTTTTTCACAGGCAAACGGGTTTAAAGGGCCCTGCATATCAACAAAGCACTCACTAGGCATCTCCAGCCCCGCCCCACCCTTTCGTTCACTATCGCTTTCACATATGCTAAGAAATAAATAATAATAATAATAATAGTTGTACATACCGATCAATCATCTCCTGATCACTCGTTTTATCACCAAACTCCTCAATAATGCAATCCAAGTCATTATTTTATTTCTACAACATCTCAAAAAAGCTCTGGAAATGTCTGTGATAGTCTCTGTGCGCTGATACAGTAACAACCAGCTTGTTTCCTTATGACCGCCCATATCGGATGCTAATCATGAGATACGCCATTTTTTTTTTATCGGCTTGTCTCGGCTCCTGTCGCTCCTACTCGGCCATTGAATGGTTTTCTCAGCTTTTTCAGGAGAAAAAACGACTAGAAACCCGTATTTTGCGTTTTTTTTGATGATGTCGGACAGGGTCCGACAATGGACCGGATAGGAATAATTGCAATGTCGGACCAGGTTCGACAATGGACCGCAAAGGGTTAAAACACATTTTTACAAGATTAAAACAGATATGTTTAAGTTAGTTAAAAACGAAATGTAATAATCTATGTGGGATTTTGTTTGTTGAAATCTACAATTTCTTTCGACCACCCTACTAGTCTCCTCTTTCCTTTGCTCTCTTCCACAGTGAAGTCCTTCTGCTCACGGGCTCATTCTTCTGGGGATTTTGTGTATTTAGGCATTTTTTACATTTCTTCACAATTTGCAATTCTGTTTTAAATTCCACGACTGTGTGAATCCTCCCTATTGAACTGTAATATAGCTTTAAATCCCAGGAGCAAGAACAACCCTCAGTTTCTAATTGTAATCTCATTTTTAAGTCTCTGGCGTGTGCAATCCTCAATAAATGCAGGAATGTGCTGCCACTCAGTTTAAAGTGGCAGCACATTCCTGCATTCCTGTGCTAGGAAAGGGATTTTAATGTTATTCTTGTTAGGTTTTAGGTTATTTTATTGTATTTTTTCAAATGGAAAGGGGTGAAGTTAATGTGAATTGAGTAACCATGTCCAGTGTTTTTTCTGGTGTTTATTGGGTATACACTGATTTCATTGTTTTGTATCAGGGCTGTTTTATCTGTGTTTATCAATTAAAAAACAGAAATCAGAAGCCCTAAATATTCATTAAAGAGAAATCTGCTTCAGTTACCTAGGTGCTTGACAAAACAAACATGAAACACATGCTAGATCAGCCATCATTCACTGTTACTAGTATGAAACAGTACCATCTAGTGGACAGCTACTGTGGATCAAGTGTCCTTTTGTATTGCTGGCAGCTGTGCACTAGATGGTATTGTATCTTACTACTATACACACATGTTGTCTGAAACTGCTGCCTTTGTCCAAGTTTAAACCACCTCCAAGGAAGGTTTAAATTTAATTCACCTTTCACATTTAAACATGGATTAAAATGAGTGGTGCAATGTCATTATATTTTAATCTTTTAAATGTTTAACCTTGGATTAATTTGAAACAAGGATTATATATAAAACCCTGTTTAAAGTTTTGTGCAACATGATTCAAATATAATCCTTGATTTAATCTGGGTTAGTGGTTAATCCACGCTGGTGCATTCGACCCTTAGGGTATCTGTTTGCATAATGTGTGTATCGTTAATCTAACTCCATATGAAGGGGAGAGAGGTATGAAAACACAGCCTGCTCTGAAATAGTCTGTATTGAGTGTGATAGGATATCACTCAATGCCCTGTCAGAAATGTCACTGTGTCACTGTGTTTCTACACAGAAGCAGCTGGGAGAGACACAGACGGAAATACAACAGAGAATCCAGGAGAGACTGAAAGAAATTGAGGAGCTGAAACAGACTGTGGAGTCACTGAAAGTGGGTATTGATAAAAGGGGATTATTATTATTATTATTATTATTATTATTATTATTATTATTATCAGATGGACTGGAACACATGTACAGAAGTATACTGTCTATGCCTGATGTGTTTTTGATATCAATACTAACCATGTCTCCTCTACTGTGTTCTTTCACTCAGAGATCTGCATGCATAGAAATAAAGGAAAGTGAGAAGATCTTTACTGAGCTGATCCGATCCATTGAGAAGATCCACACTGAGGTTATTGAGCTGATTGGAGCTAACGAGAAGGCTGCAGTGAATCAGGCTGAAGGACGCATGAAGAAACTGGAGCAGGAGATTGCTGAACTAAGGAGGAGAAACACTGAGCTGAAACAGCTTTCAGAGACAGAGGATCACATCCATTTTCTACAGGTAACATCACTGCTTGTTAGAAAATCTCAAGTCCATAACTGGGACGGTTTCAGACAGACCTCTCCAATTGAATGAATCCTTGCTTTTCCCCAGGAATGTTTTGGACCCCATTCTGTTTCACTGAAAACTCCTTTTCTCCACTTTCCTGTTGTAGAATTTCCAGTCTCTCTGCCCTCCTGAAGCTGGAGGCTTACCCAGCGTTACTGTCAATACAGACATCTCTTTTGGGGCTGTGAGGAAAGCTGTATCTGAACTTAAAGACCATATTGAGGACTTCTGCAAGGGGAATTAGTCAAAATAACCACAACAGGTTGGTGTGAAATAGATTCTTTGGTAGAGATTTCAAATAGACCATGGATTGAGGAGGACAGGACTTGCAAGACATTAATAAAGACCTCTTGCAGATTGTTGGCTATATGAATATTGCAGCAGGGGGGAGGGAGCATGGAGGATGGAGGAGACAGCAGGGAGACATGGGAGGCAGCAGGTAGGAGGGAGAGGGAGGAGGGAGGAAGGAGGCAGCAGGGAAGAATGAGCAGGGAGGAGGGTAAATTGAGGAGGGAGCAGGGAGAGGAAGGAAAGAGCATGGAGGAGGGAGCAGGGAGGAGACAGGTGGGATGAGGGAGGACCATGGAGGAGGGAGCAGCGAGGAGGAAGCAGAAAGGTGAGAGCATGGAGGAGGGAGCAGGGAGGAGGAAGCAAAAGGTGAGAGCATGGAGGAGGGAGCAGGGAGGAGAGAGCATGGAGGAGGATACAGGAATTAGAGAGCAAGGAGGAGGGAGTAGGAATTAGAGAGCAGGGAGGAGAGAGCATGGAGGAAGGAGCAGGGAGGAGGATGCAGGAAGAAGAGAGCATGGAGGAAGGAGCAGAGAGGAGAGAGCATGGAGGAGGGAGCAGGGAGGAGGATGCAGGAAGGAGAGAGCATGGAGGAGGGAGCAGGGAAGAGAGAGCATGGAGGAGGATACAGGAAGGAGAGAGCATGGAGGAGGGAGCAGGAAGGAGAGAGCAGGGAGGAGAGAGCATGGAGGAAGGAGCAGGGAGGAGAAGGCATGGAGGAGAGAGCATGGAGGAAGGAGCAGGGAGGAGAGAGCATGGAGGAGAGAGCATGGAGGAGGGAGTAGGGAGGAGGATGCAGGAAGGAGAGAGCATGGAGGAGGGAGCAGGGAGGAGGGAGCAGGGAGCATTGAGGAGAGCATGGAAGAGGGAGGCGGGAGCAAGGAGGTTGGAACAGGGAGGAGAGAGCAGGGAGGAGGGAGTAGGGAGGAGGGAGCTGGGAAGAAGGAGGAGGGAGCATGGAAGAGAGAGGAGGCAACAGGGAGGTGAAAACATGGAAGAGGGAGCATGGAGGACTGAGCAGGGACTGATGAAGGAGGGAGGTGGGAGTGATGTGTTGACGGAGCAGACAATGACTGCTGTATGTTTGATGCACAAGGGTGTCCTAATATGGATACCGTACTGTTGGGCAAAGATATGTGATGGAGAGGAACGAACACACAACTCCAATGCAGTGGCAGACGTGTTCACATTGACTTTGTCTGCTGCACCGATATGGAAGGAATACATATTCATTGTAATCGTGAACATCTTGAAGTACGGATTTTTACATCCTGAAATGCCATGAATAAGCCTTGTTTCTTTACAGATTGCTGTTTGGAGTCTTGTGTGTGTTGTGTATTAACCCACATGTTTCAATTCTATTCCTCTCTCTCTTTTTTTCTGCCCAGTGAATGAAGTTGCAGTTTACAGTCTGCAGGCTCCAGAGCCAAGGAACAGAGCTGAGTTTTTAAAATGTAAGTCTGTTTTCACTGAAACATTTAACTGAAAGACGTGTCAGTCCATTGTGAGAAGAGCTAACACTACAGAATAGGGAGGGGTGGAGCTTGAGGGCAGCAATTATTATTATTTATTAGTAATTGTGAACCCATTAATCTACACTCCTCTCCAACAAGTATTGGTTCAGATGAATACATGCAGAATGACTGGGGAGGGGCATTTGTTGCCTGTTTTCCACTCAGACCTTTCTCTCCTAAATATCTTGGTATCCCTGAATAGATAATCATCCCATCTTTTAATACATGTACAATGCATGTGAAACCAGTTGTGGGGTAAAATGAACAGCTATCCCTCCCAGTCATCCTGTGCTGGTAGTAAATGTATATTGCAGTATCACTGCACTTGTGGGATGGATTGCTCATCAAATATTAGATATTTGAAGAGTGGATGATATTCTATTGAAGATATTTAGTATGCAAGGGGTCTGAGTGGGTAAAATGCAACACATACCCTGTAGGAACATTAAGTGAACTGTAATTGTATGCAGAGCTGCATTTGATTAGTTCGATTTGATTAGTTCGAAGTTTGATAAATCGAGTAATTCTAATGAACAAAACAAGCAAACAGCAAGAGGGCTTAATTAATAGCAGCAGTTTATTGAAGACAGAAAAATAAATTTAGGAGGAAGGAGGGAGCATGGAGGACAGAGGAGGGAGGATGGAGCACACAGGAGGGAGCAGGGAGGAGGGAGCATAGAGGAGGGAGGAGGGAGCTACAGGACAGAGGAGGGAGCAGTAAGGAGGGAGCATAGAGGAGGGAGGAGAGAGCATAGAGGAGGGAGCAGATACTGATGAAGCAGGGAGGAGGGAGTGATTTGAGGATGCAGCAGACAATGACTATTGATTTTCTCAGTGATTTGACTTTTCTAACCGTCTCTCCTCCACCCGTCCTCTTCTCTTCAATCAGATTCCTGTCAGCTCACACTGGACCCCAATACAACGCATGGACATCTCTGTCTGTCTGAAGGGAACAGAAAGGTGACATACAGGATTGAGAGCCAGAGATATCACGATCACCCAGAGAGATTTGATTACTGGCTCCAAGTGCTTTGCAGAGAGGGTTTGTCTGGGACACGCTGTTACTGGGAGATTGAATGGAGTGGTATAGGGGCTGTTATAGGAGTCACATATAAAGGAATCCGCAGGAAAGGAGGGGATCGTTCCTGTCTCCTTGGATTCAATGACAAGTCCTGGAGTTTGCACTGCTCTGGTTCCAGTTACACTGCCCAGCACAATAACAATCAAACTGCAATAACTGCCCCCCACTCCCCCAGAATAGGAGTGTATCTGGACTTTACTGCCGGCACGCTGTCCTTTTATGGCGTTTCTGACACAATGACCCTCCTGCACAGATTCCAAACCACATTCACTGAGCTGCTGTATCCTGGGTTTGGGCTTCGGAGTTCTGATTCCACTTTAACAATCTGCCAGCTGAACTAGACTGTTTTGTGTTGTAAGAAAACCTTTGTATTGAACTCCCTGTCTGTCCTCTCCACTCCTCGGGTGAAGGGAATGTTCAATCTGACACAACTTTGGATAAAAGTTAGGGGGTAAAACAGCGCCACCTGCAGAGCGAAACAAAGTGAATTATTTGTTTTTAGCAACGAATGGGTTTCATATGAAATATGTTGATTGCCCATATATATGAGGCAAAGTAATACTGTTGATTAGAAAGAAGTGCACATCAGCCTAATAACAAGGAATAATACATTCCCTTGGCAGCCTGCAGTTTAGTGAATTTAGTAATGTGATTTAATAAAAAAAATGAATTTAACTAACTGACTTTTTCTCATTAATTAAATTTATTAATACTCATTAATGCTGTTTTTCATTAAGTCTTTGCCGCAGAATTTGACAAGTTCTTTGCAGAAAAACGTGCTTTTCTCTTTGCAGATTTTAGGAAATTTGACTGCAGATTTCCGTGGGGACCTTCCCAAAACAATGGGTTTATACTGCCATCTAGTGGTTGAAAATAAAACCCGGGCTTTGCTGTGTTAATATGATACTGGATTCAAAATGTGCTTCTCTTTTCCGAAGCGCCAAAATTACATCACGTAAAACACGACTGCCCGCCTCCTCCTTTCTCATGAATATTAAGCAAGCTCCCGTAATAAATATTAAAAGGGCATCAAATAGGCTTATATTAAAATGAGCATGTTTATTTATAATATGAATATTGAAGAATCTGAATGGATGTATTAGTAATCGAATTGATGGAATCATATTCTGTTATATTATTGCAATAACTGAATGATTAATACTGATGGTAAATCTACATTAATGACTTATGGTATAGTAAGCATACCCCCCCATTTAGCATATCTTGATAATATAACTGGGATAGTAAGTTATGTTGCACAGCAGAGTCTGCAGGACTTGGGTTAATATAGAGCTGACTTATTCACCCAGTCAGTAAACAAGACAAATATGAAACTGTTTTCTTATTCTTCTAAAATAAATGATACAATAAATACATAGATTTCTAAAGCCAAATCCATGTTAACTAATGTATTCACGTTGCTAATGATTAGCCTGTGTAATAAATAATCCATTCCTTACTCATGTTTGCATTGTTTTGTCTTATCAATATTGAACAATCCATTTTCTACAAATTGAGAAAAAAACTCTGATGTTTTATAATGTTAAACTGGTGACCCTGAAGTCAGTCACTAGGTTACTAAAAATATCAATTAGACTAAACAATTAAAATCTCAGAGGAAACGTATTTGTTAATAATTAATTATACAAGGCTGTAATGTGGGTGTTTGGTTTTGGGGTCGCTTCACTTTTCTGGTCAACAACATGTATGCCTACAGTTATACCTGCTTCTAAAATGCGGTCTCATATACAGTCTATGCAGGCGGCTCATGAAAAATACATATCGATTCGTCAAATTAGTTCCTCCTTTGCATGTGCTGAAAAAGCTTGGACTGTTTTTTCTACTTTTCTTTTGGGTGGGGGGAGGGGGGAATATGAACCGTGGCCACTAGATGGCACCAAATTTCACAATTTCAGAATAAAAAAAAGTTGAACCACCAACCAAAGGCGTCTTTCAGACATGTTCAGATAACGTTAACAACAAAAGCATTCAATATCTCACACGCACCCACATATTGAAATATCATAATTAAAATATACATACAAATACAGTTTTTCTTAACATGTCAGTGTATTTATACATCAGTAAATAAAAGAGCATTATTGTTTATTATTACAAATCATGTTTCCTCCCTGCTCTTCTTCGGTAAGCAGCACCTGCGTCTGTCAGGGTTGATAATATGCAGTGCCAAGTGTAAAAAAGAAGCACAAATATTAACCAGGTGTTGTTTTTTTCTAGATTTAACTTTTTTAAAAAAATCCAGTTTTAGCTGAATACATACATTTTAACAAGACATATTTCAACGTTTTGACATGTGTACTTTCAGATATTATTTAAAATTGTTGAAAACGCATATCACAAATTCAACATTTAAAGACAATATGACAATTAAATCTGAAAAAAATGCTTCAGTCTTTAAATCTTTTTTTTTACACTTGTCAAGTCAACATTTAGCTGACATGTTAAATCTTTGACTCTAACAAATAATTATGTGAAAAAAATAAAAAAAAATACATGGATCATAAATCTTTATTTTACACTTGGCATCAACAAATAGCGAACAGATAAATCCGAATATGACACCTCCAACATTGAGACATTGTCGCCCCCTGCTGTCAGAAACAAAGAACTGCAGTTTAGTTTCCTCAGTACAATGGTGGTTGGATATTGGCTTCTCTTTGATCAAGGTGTTTTTTGTATTGCATTTTACAGCACTGAGGAATCCCCCTACATTGCTGTTCAGATCAGTAACGACCCTGATAGCTCTAATGTTACCAGTCGTAAACGCTGTGATAATAAGGACCTGTGTATCCTAACCATTTCAAATATAATATATAACACGTGATGTGTGAGAGGAGGGGATTGCGTGGTAAGATGTGTAGGACTTGAATCAGACTTTTTATACTAAAACTTTGCCACATATATTGGGTTTATTTTACTGTGAAAATGAACAGAAATAAATACAAAATGATCTTATATCATCATCTTACTGAATTAAAAAGTGACATTTTACAGAATTTCACTCAACTCAAGTGATGTTGCTTAACTCAGGAGCGACCGTAAAATAATCAGAAGCATTGGTAATAAGAGCCACACTCAGAATTGCAAACTGGTGTCTTCTGCATTTTAAAACGCTCTGACGTCCGTCAGCTTGGCTTTCATCAGAGAGCAATGCCTGCAGACAAACCCAGGATTCCTCTCCAGTATAATGCAATATTACACAGTGACAGAGTGACAGTGAGCTGCTTCAATTCCAATCAAAGGGAATCATGTGAAATATCTGCTGGACAGCTGCTCCAATGCATTGCTATTATTGAAGAGTGAAGAATGAACTGTTACAGAGGAGCCTAAAAACCCTTCAAGAAACAACATATAAACAGACAGACGAGCACATCAGTGTCAAAACAGACACCATGGGGCTGAATCACCTGCCATACCACTGTCAGTAGGGTGTAGGACCCCCCTGGGACTGATAAACCTGCCATATCACTGTCAGTAGGGTGTAGGGTCCCTCTGGGACTGATAAACCTGCCATAACACTGTCAATAGGGTGTAGGACACCCCTGGGACTGAGTCACCTGCCATACCACTATCAGTAGGGTGCAGGGCTACCAAGGCCAGCCAGGATGACAGTGATTGGTCCTGGCAGGTTGAGAGTCTGCAAAGTGTTTAAATTGTTCTGGAGGGATGCATGATCATTCCTCAGTGATTCCCACAAGCCTCTAAATCCTTCAGGAAACTTGTATGTTATTGCATTGGGGTGGAAGTCTGTTCTCCAGAATGAGACACACATAGAGAGAGTCCTATCACTGTGGAGACTGTTGTTCCTTGTGAATGAAACATCAGGATTGTGTGCAGTCTTGGATTCGACAGTGAAGCGAGCACTTCCTACTGCCCTCTCTCAAAGTCACTGCAATAGGATCTGATGTGCTGTTCTACCATTGGAACTGAAACCGACTGGCAACAGGGAGATGCAGCTTTTATACATCCCAGAATCCATGCCAGGGACCTGGAGAACAACTGAAGCAGTCACTGTGGCTCTGCCTGGTTCTCATATTGCAGGGGTCTAGCATCAGTAAGTGCTGACAGGTCTGTGCTGTTCTGTTGTGTATGTCATTGCTGGGAAACTGAAAGTTCTGACTTCACTGTGATGTCACAGTGCCTGTGATGTCACTGTAAAAATTGACACCCAAGCTGAAGTTCATTCTTATGATAAACCAATTGCAAAAAAAAGCCAAACCTTTTGTGAAGGAGGGCTGCAGAGCAAACTCAGACTTCACCACTGGAGTATAGTGATAGTACTGCTTGAATCACTATACCTTTTCTACACTCCACAATATTAGAAGAACAAATCTGTATCAAACTACAGCATGATTTCAATAACTCTGCCAGCTAATGCAAGTGAAGAGGATCTGGTGGCTGCTGTATGTCTTTTGAGAAGTGAAAACCCAAAGCTGAACCGTCAGTCCATTCCAGATATATCTGCAGGTGTGATGAAGGACCAAAGAGCTTCACAGCTTATCATTGCAAAGCCTTTCATCACTCATGAAGAACACATGACCTGTCCCTGCAGATATACTGAGAGTCCTCGATTTCTCTCCAGTAGAAAGGAAAGATCTCTTCTGACTCACTCCAGGATTTCTCATGCAAACCCATCACGTGTCCTGTATATAGGACTGGGTTCTTGGAAGGAGGTGGGATTGTTTGTGTGGCCAGTGTCCCGCCCGCATTCAGAGTCTCTACTGGGAATGGGCCTGTCCCATTGGGAGAAAGCTTCAGTCTTGAAGGAGTGCTGTGACAAAGGGTGCCATTCTCAAACTCCTGTCCCACTCTCTCCTCTCTGCCCCTCTCACACTGATTCAGCAGTCTCTGCTCAGCCTGCTTGTCTAAACCTGGCCTCAGAACCAAACCCTGCCTCTTAGAGCTTTATATAGCTCCTGGAAATCAGAAACACAGGTAAGCTTCATTTCTTGTGAAACCCATCCCTGTCTCTGTATCATCTCAACAGAAACAGCAGAAGCACATATTGTGATTCCAGCCCAGGATCACACTTCATGGTGAATCGAGGGTATTGACACAACTATTCCAATGGCTGGAGTTCCATCCTTCTTATATTCCTGTACAGAACTAGACACTCTAACACAACAGTCAAACACATTGTTAATACTGTGATAAATCAGGAGAAATGGACAGTCTAAACATGGAAACAAGCTTGTTCTTGTTATTCCGGGCCTCTGCTGGTGTTTTCTGTTGTTCATTCAGCTCGGTTTGGGTGGGGGGAGGCCAGGCTTGTCGTTTAGCGGTCTTTGGTTCACGTTGATCAGGGTCTTCAGGAACTTGTGATCATGGAAACTCAGGGTGAAGTGTACATGGGCAGCTGGTGTGAGGTGCTGTGGGGGTGATTCCATCACATTTACACAGTGGTTCTCCTAGGACTAAGAGCTCTAACAGAAGTTGTTCATGTCTATTTTCTAATAGGAGCAACAGAAGGGAAAGGGCACTCCACAGATATGCAAGTATATTATGCACAAGATTTTCTGTGTGGCAAAAATAAACTCAAGTTTCAGATCAAGAGAGCTGGTAAACTGATGGATAACTTTACATGTGCAATGCAGGCCCTTCAAGTCATTGTATTCATCATTGTAATTATCTTGCTCTTAATTGTATTATTACTTGTACTGTGATTCTTGAAATGTAATTGTTGACGACTGTAAGTCGCCCTGGATAAGGGTGTCTGCTAAGAAATAAATAATAATAATACTGTGTACTGGGCAGTTTTTCAGAAAGTGGGCAGGTTTTTACTGTGCACTGGGCGGGGTTTCAGGAAGTGGGTGGGTTTTTACTGTGCACTGGGCGGGGTTTTCAGAAAGTGGGCAGGTTTTTGGAAAAGTGGTTGGGAGAGATCAAGCAAACTACAAGAAAGTCACCTCAGAATTTGCAGGCGTGAAGAATACTTTTCTTATTATTTTCTATATATCTTCAAAAAGAAAATAAGTTAGCAGATATTTAATCTTAAATAACCAAGAGCTTTGCTGAACCTGAATCCTGTATTCAATTATTCAGAAGTCTGGTGAGTGACATTTTAATATGCATGATTTTTGTTTATTTTATTATTATTTTTAATATTATTGTATATAGTAAAGTAAAAATACACTCAAACCAGCCAGAATTATTTATGGATTCATATTTGTAGTTTTTATGCTGAAAAGTAGAGTTTGAGCTGTAAAATGGAGTGTTGAGAATTAACACAGAGAATGTTATTGAAATTAAAACAAATCCTCCTGGATACATTTTAAAACTATAGTTTATCATTTTATTGTGGATCTTTTGGTGAAATTGCCTTCTGCATTGACAGATTCATGCAAGAAAAATCAATTATTTTAGTAGGAAATATTTTATTTTGAAAGAAAGTAAAGTTGAAGACTTGAGCAAACATGACTGAAGACAGTAAAATGAATTTTATATTGAGGGGTTATGCATGCTTTCAAATGTACGAGAGAAAGTGACAGTAAAACTGCTGACAGATAAGCTGCAAGAAGCAAAAGGAGTTTAAATAACACTTGATCCTGTGACTATGCATCAATACATGTGAAAAGTGAAAACGAATAGATTGTGTTGTAGAGTAACCAGGAAAATGAAGCAATAGAAGGTTTTTTTATTTGCTTGTTTTTTTGTGATTTTATGAAGCACTTGTTTTTGTTGCTAATGAACACAAACGTGTTCTACAATATATATATAATTTGAAATCAGTAATTGTCACATTTTTTATATCAAAATTGGTATTGTTGATATCAAAAATATCAATTTTTCTTCACAGCTGAAGGGTGTTTGTCCAAAACGTCCTGAAATAAATGCATTTTTAATCATTTAAACCTTTTGTGTGAATCCCAAAAAACATTGTAATTATATACAGTAATTCAGTTATGCTAACTGGAATTGAAAAAACAATAAACAATAATCATATGTATTCATCAAAACATTTTCAAAATACTGTCAACAGCTAGGCTGACGGGCACACACTGTAAAACTATTCACTTTTGTTGCCCTTACACTTCACAGATCTGTTCCTGGAAATGAAAGCAAAAGTTTGAAACCCATGAAATTAAGAAAATAAGTTGCTCTGTGTGTGTGTGTGTCTGTGTGTGTGTCTCTGTGTGTGTGTGTGTGTGTGTGTGTGTCTCAGTGTGTGAGTTTGTGTCTCAGTGTATGTGTGTGTGTGTGTGTGTGTGTGTGTTTGTTATATTCTTTAATTTGACAATTATTTTAATCAAGATGAAAATATTTACAAAGTGCTGAAATGAAGAAAAAAATAAATCCATGTTTTCTGTTCATGTTCTATTATATCATTTTAGACAAGCTCAAGAGTTTGTTACAACTATTAAGATGCTAGCGGCGACAACATTTTGAAATGAAAAAAGCCAAAACAAAGTAAATGTGTGTGTGCGTGTGTGTGTGTGTGTGCGTGTGCGTGTGCGTGTGCGCGTGCGCGTGTGTGCGTGTGCTTGTGTGTGTGTGCATGTGTTAGTCATATTCTCCCAAGCTACAGTGTTCAAGAGTTTGTTATTTTAGCCAAGATGAAAATAGCTAAACTTTAAAGGTGCTAGTTGAGTTGGGCCCCTCATTACTGGGATGGGTGATCTTGAGAATGTCCAGTTTGTGACGGTCAGCTCAGAAAATACGATGTTTTAAGATGCCAAGTGGCCAACCGACCTCGTGGTGTTCACATTACTGTCCTTTTAGAAACGCTTTTGTGTCGATGTTCTGCAACCAACTATATGCAACACAAACACAGTTCGGGGTGTGTGAGCACATATTTTACATTTTTTATGCCTATATTTTTTCTACAAACACTCATGTATCCAAAATAAAATAAATACATTTTTTAAAAAAATATATATATATATATATATATATATATATATATATATATATATATATATATATATATATATATATAAATATAAACACAACCAAATACTTTACGCAGATGTTAAGCCTTTTCTTTTAAAGAATAATTTGTGAAGGTGTCCTAAATTCACTTTAAGGTTTTTTTTCTTGGTTTACAAATTGACTTGTTAAAACAGAGTGTGTAAAATCAAGGGGGTGAGGGGCTCTTCTTTAACTTGTCATCTCTCGTGGTTATCTAACTTACACCTGTCCTATCTGGAGTGTATTGCAGTCACTTGATAACCACATTCTTCACAATACAGTATGCAGACTCTTTGACAGAGGGGCTCCTCCTCAAAGTTCATGAAAATAAAAAGCTAAAGTTTAAAGGCACTGAAATGAAGGAAAATAAATATCTCCCTCAGCTGGGAGGTAGTACCGTTCATTTCATTTTACCAGGGAATTATAACACGACTGAAGTGAAATAGAGAAACTAGGTACCAATGTCACCTACATAGATAATGTGCTTCATTTACATGATCAAATTCTATCTAATGCTCATTATATTTAAATAGAAAACACATGCAGTAGACAGAACACAAATATTCTCTGGCAAATTGAACCCTTTTATTTCTTGTTGGCTCTAACAATGATAGGAGAAGCACTTTTAGCTACCAGGGGCATTGGGCCACAGCCAAGTAAGCTGTATGGTACAGTTTACAGTTTATAAACGAAGTAATATAATGTATTACCATCGCATTTCAACCCTTTCTAGGCTGTTTTTAGAGATGTAATTTCATCTAAATATAAGTTACAGGCATTCTTCTTGGTGACTCATGACCAAATCCCAATATACCAACTCATAATAATAATTTATATTGAGCACTTTTTCATATTTGTTTGTCTTCTACCATAATCGTTTCAATGTCAGCTAGAAACGAAGTCTTCTAAACACAGACACGCCGCACACGCCCACAGTACAAAAGTAAATGTCTGTGACATCCATACAAGCTTGG
Organism: Huso huso; assembly: GCA_036884735.1. Taxonomy (NCBI): domain Eukaryota; kingdom Metazoa; phylum Chordata; class Actinopteri; order Acipenseriformes; family Acipenseridae; genus Huso; species Huso huso. The sequence continues at coordinate 4,224,770 of CM072692.1, forward strand.
GGTAGTTCTAGAGCCTCGGGGCTTCAGTTTTGAATAAGGAAGATCCCTGGTTCAAATGTCACTGGAGAAGTTTGTTTGTGGCGTAGTCAACTCAACTGATGGACAGTTTCTTTCAGTGTTTCCAACAGTTTCTAAGATACGTCTTGGAATGATTTTGAAAAGGTCAGAGAGAGATTAACAGATGGACACTTTAAGGCAGCAAGCCCAATGTGACGAAACATTCCCTCGCCCCTGTATGTGGAAAACAACTCGTTTCTTTAAGTGCTGGGTGTGTCCTGAAGCCTGATGCTTGTCACAACCTGAGCAATTAAGATAACAGACAACTCTGTTGGTGAGCAGAGATACCAACAACCAAGGATAAATGAACTGTCCTAAAACTTAACACATAGATATTTTGAATGCCACTTAACCATAGGCAAGCACTAGGTCAAATGCATTGGTTCAAATACACAAGGGCAACATTTTTAAATGATGCGGTTAACAGATGCATGATACTGAAGAAAATGTGTCTTTGTCAGAAAATATAAAATGTAGGGATATCACAGATTCAAATGACAAGTGTCAAACGTGCAAACATGCTGTTTATCATTCATGAATAAACTTGTTTCGCTATGAAACTAATATGAACTATGAATATGCCTAAAGGAATTGCAACAAACTGCCATAAGAAAAAGCAAAGTCTATATTCATTAATACTTTTAAGTAAAGGATTCACAAACACCCCTTCATAATGTAGAGGTATTTTCTTGTTTCAAATGGACCGACAGTCTTCTTTTTTTAATGTCTTGCATGGAAAGTGCTTTGTTTCACTGGCTCAGTTGTTACATCAACTTACCGGCACAAGATGTTTTCTATTTTCATTCTATTTTGTATTTTATTACAGCAAAACCTGGAACAAGTGTGACAACCGGCTAGTATTTATTTTGTCAAAAATGTAAGCAAGTCTATCTTTGACAAATATTTACAAATCCCTGCATTTCTAATAAAGAATGAACAGTTAAGGGTTTGGAATGAACTTTTCTTCGTGTTGCACAGGATATTTGAGTTAATAATCTCAAGAGTGTGATGTAGGGCAGAGGCATCGACAGACATGTTAACACATGGACCCTACAGTGTTTGACAGCTGACCAGTTTGTATAGGCATGGCGGATGAAGTGGACAAAATCTAATATCTCAACAAATGCGGCATATTATTTACAGCTGGGAAACCCCTAGACACGACTGAAACAAAAATGAATAAATAAATAAATCATATACTTTGACATTTAATGTCCCAGGAAGTCGCTCAGATTTCCAGGCAAAACCAGAACGGGTGGCAACCCTGATTAAAGTACAAAAAATGAGGTTTAACATTAAAGTGACTGCTTAACCCCAACTATACATGATAATCAGGGCCATAACCAGAGCTCACATTCTACCAGGTCAAGCTTAGGTTTCAAGCTCTAGCTGCAGTATTTATTTGACTGCTTGGTCTTTACTATTCAACCTCCAAATCTATGTTACACAGCAAACCAACAGAGAAAACGAAGGAGTCTTTTGCACTTTACCAGAATTTATACATGAGCATCAGCATTAAAAACAACCAAGGGGCTCCCGAGTGGTGCATCCAGTAAAACCACTTGGTAGAGTGCAGGACATATGGTGTGGACGTCGCCTGTTCGAGTGCCGCCCGGGGGGAGGGAGGGTTAGGTCAGCCAGGGTGTCCTCAGGTCACAGCGCACCAGAGACCACTGTTAAAATTTAAAAAAAAAACCCAAGGACACGACCCTAATGTCCTCATAGTTAGTTACAGCCATGATGATAATGAATCCATAATAAAATGCACATTGATTTCCATTCTGTATATTTATCATTTACAAAGCTGCAGTCTGGTAATGTAATTTCACTTTCTCAACACTGGACTACACTTGAAGATGGAAGCTACTGATCAGATGTGTCACCCTTGTTTTGTAGGGCCTCTTCTTCAGATAAAGCATGGCTAATACAGGGGATGAGACGCTGGAGATGGCAGCTCTCGGACGACCCTTCCAGCTGGGAATGCTGTATGACTGCCGGAAGGATAGCCTCATTCCAGGTGACTGCTGACCCTTGCTTGCACTTATTCAGCCCACATGAGTGAGACAGCGCACCAGTGTGAGGCGCAGTAACAGGAGAGATTCAATAGGGAGCCCCCGCAGGGTAATCAGCCACTCTGCTTCTGAACAGTTTGCATGTTACATTAAAAGTTCAGATCTGGAAAATCTTACGTTTTAGCGGAAACTGTCAACATTTACTAAGGAAGGAATGTCCGGAATTAAGAAATAGATTGCTGGATTTACCGGTTAATCTTATGATTTACTGAAGCTTTATTGGTAAAGGCACTTGAGATTTATCTGACAATGTCCACAGTAAAGCGGTATCATATTTATTTTGGACATTTACTGCTTTACTTGGTAAATAACAGCATTTGCCAGTAAATCTTGAGATTTGCCAATATTCTGACTTTTACTGTAACAAATACAATATATGGAAAAAACATGGGCTGTGACATATAAGCAAATACATTTTAACATTGAAGAGATGGGCTTTGTATCAGAAGACTGTCGGAAATCGCGTGTGATGGGTAAGTGCATTAATTTATTACATACTGTAAGAGGGAGTGTGTTACATGTGTGGGTCGTCACTGAATAATCATGAGGCAGGCAAGAGCATTGGTGCTGACACGCCGCACAGGCACGCAGCCCCAATAACAACACAGTGCTGACACGAGGGTACCAGCAATGGCAGCCCTAGCATCACATTTACTAAAGAAAACAAAACAAAGCCAAAAATACAAGGCGAGCGCCAGTCTCACGAAAGTCCCGCTCCAGGAACCTACTACCCTACGATAACCCTCTCTGTGCTTGGTATCAACATCCCCTAAACTAATCTATTACTGTTGCTCCCAAAGTCCCGGCCTCCCAGCGACTCTGGGTAGCTCTGACGGTCCAGGCTGGGCAGAGCCTTCACAGGCACCGTGTTGCAGTTGAAGGGTTTTGTAGCAGTCATCCTGTGGAGCGGACCCTATATATATATATTGGAATGTATTTTATTCTTAAAACAAGGATGGTAAAACGCAACTTATGTGTATCTGGGTATCGTATATCCAAGTGGTGACTGTATATATATTTCTTTGTTTTGGAACATTAATGTGGATTTTAAAAAGTTAATTAAAGCCTAAAGTAAACTTTGCCTTGAGATGAATGTATTAAGTTGTTTATCTTGATTGCATGGCAGGAATTACGTTGTGGAACCCAGAAGAACTACAAGGCAGCATAAATGAAAGAACCCACCCGATAACCGAGTTCAGCGTCAGCACCTCGGACTCCATTGAAGATAAGGCTTCTGCTTTGAAAATGGACGCTTCCCTGAAGGCAAGTCTCCTGGGGGGTTTGGTTCAAGTGGGTGGAGCTGCAAAGTACTTCAACGACACACAGAAATCAACAAGACAATCCCGAGTCACTCTGCAGTACTACACAACAACACGATTTGAGAATCTGACCATGAATCACCTGGCCAAAGGGAAAGTGTCTCAACCCAGCGTGTTTGAAGACAAGACAGCGACTCACGTGGTCACCGCTGTGCTGTACGGAGCTCAGGCGTATTTCGTATTCGACCGGCAGGTATCCTCAGAGGAGAAGAAACAGGAAATCCATGGAGAAATGGAGCTTGCAATAAGTAAAATACCTACAATTAAAATCAATGGTCAAGGCTCTATTGACCTGAAGGAAACAGAAAAAGCTGAAGTTGAAAAATTTGAATGTACATTTTATGGAGATTTTCATCTCGAATCTAACCCATCGACTTACCAAGATGCTGTGAAAGCCTACTCAACTCTTCCAAAATTGCTCGGGGACAAAGGAGAGAACGCAGTGCCCGTGAAAGTCTGGCTTTACCCGTTAACCAAGCTGGACTCCAGGGCTGCCAAGCTGGAAAGGAACATAAGTGACTACTTGGTAACATCTGCGCAAACTGTTTTAGAGCAATTTAATACAATTGAAATGCAAAGCAACGACATGATAAAAGACATTGTTACCCAAACGTTTCCTGAAGTCAATGAGAAGATTCAACAACTGAAACAAAGGGGCACGCTGTACAAGCTGAATTTCATGAGCAAACTGTCCGCTGTGCTGCCTTCCATCCGCGGAGGTGTGCAAGAGGAAGAATCACTCGGAGAGATTTTAAACAATCACGAAGAGTCCCCTTTTAACTTTAAAGAACAACATGATTGGCTGAACAGCAATGAAAGAGAAATCAATGCAGTGAGACGTTGCCTTGCTATTTTAAAAGACATACATGCTGTATCTTCTGTGAATGAGCTAGATGAGGAAGAATTAAACAATGAGACTGAAAATATTGTTTGCTTTACCTTCACCTCGCTGCACGAGCCAGAACCATATCTGGAAGATTTAAAAAACTACCTTGAAACCCAAGCGAGTAAGAACATTCAAAGTTCAATTCCTAGTAAGTATTTGCATCAGGAGAGCAAGCAATGGGTGAGCAGCGAAACTAATCTGAAGATAAAAATGTATTTGAAGGTATTCCAGGAGTTAGTGAACATCAACAGGGAAAATAAGAAAACAAAGTTCTTCATAGTGTCTAAGGAAGACCAGGAGTTTCCTGGAGCCTGCATTCTCCTGCATGAAAATGGATCGTCGAAATACATACATTTCAAGATCCCAGCAAAACCTGACGTCCCTGAGGTCTGTGATGTCACCCATGACAGTGTGACTCTGAAGGTGGTGCCTCCCAGTAGTGATGCTGATCAGAAACTAAAATACCATCTGGAGTATAAGTGTATTAATCAGAAGGAATGGGCAATTCAGTCCAGCACTGATAAAACAGAGACCCTCACTGTATCAGGCTTGCAGCCGAACACAGAGTATGAATTTAGATACACAGTGGAAGGGAAGTTGGGGTATTCTGTGAGCAGTGACACAACCAGCAAAGTCAAGACAACAAGCCCACCTGCACAAGACACAGGTCAGTGGTTAGTTACTTTTTTTAAATGTCACGAATATCTTCTATCATCACCCTTCTCTATAGTAATCATTGACAAGTTAGAGTATTATATCTTTTTTTAGGGCTGTGTCCGAAGGTTCGTTCTGTAGCCAGGGATTCAAAGATTATTTTAAACTAAAGCATAGCGCGGGGCTGGCAGGGGAGAGTGTAGCATGCACGGGGGAAGGCAGCAGCAGGGCTGGCAGGGGGAATGGCGTGCGGCACGGGGAAGGCAGCAGCGGGGCTGGCAGGGGAGAGTGTAGCGTGCACGGGGGAAGGCAGCAGCGGGGCTGGCAGGGGAGAGTGTAGCGTGCACGGGGAAGGCAGCAGCAGGGGCTGGCAGGGGAGAGTGTAGCTGCATCGGGGAAGGCAGCAGCGGGCTGGCTAGGGGAGAGTGTAGTGCACGGGGAAGGCAGCAGCGGGGCTGGCAGGGGAGAGTGTATGTTCTACGGGGAAGCAGCAACAGGGCTGGCAGGGGAGAGTGTAGCGGCACGGGGAAGGCAGCAGCGGGCTGGCAGGGGAGAGTGTAGCGGCACGGGGAAGGCAGCGGGGCTGGCAGGGGAGAGTGTAGCGCATGGGGAATGGCAGCAGGGGCTGGCAGGGGAGAGTGTAGCATGCACGGGGAAGTCAGCAGCGGGCTGGCAGGGGAGAGGAATGCACGGGGAAGGCAGCAGCCGGGCTGGCAGGGGAGAGGTAGCATGCACGGGGAAAGGCAGCAAGGGGCTGGCAGGGAGAGTGTAGGCACGGGGAAGGCAGCAGCGGGCTGGCAGGGGAGAGTCTAGCATGGGGGGAAATCTAGCAGCGGGCTGGCAGGGGAGAGTGTAGCGTGCACGGGGGAAGGCAGCAGCGGGGCTGGCAGGTGAGAGTGTAGCGTGCACGGGGGAAGGCAGCAGCCGGGCTGGCAGGGGAGAGTGTAGCATGCACGGGGGAAGGCAGCAGCGGGGCTGGCAGGGGAGAGTTTAGCGTGCACGGGGGAAGGCAGGAGTGGGGCTGGTAGGTGACATAACACACATGAAGACATAAGCCTGATATACCGCTTTACGAAAGAGCTGGCTCCTTTGCAAGAAGTGTCTATCGGGCTTTTCAGATTGATATGAATGGCTTGCTTTCTTGTATTTATCATGGTTACACTGGGAAGTCATGTGACAGGATGTTAAAAGTGAAACTGAATTCACAAATGCACTGTTTTCTTTTTACCTGCAGGGGAATCCATCCTGTCCTGCTAAGAGATGAGTTTACTGTTTTAGACACGTAATCAAATATGCATGGATCACTTTCCATCAGTACTGTTCAATTGGTAGCTTCCTGTATAAATGACACATGCCACAGGTCCAGGCTCTGTATTAATAGAGGGGATCATATCTTACAGGATCAGATATGACAAGCTCTGCTGTATTAATAGAGGGGATCCTATCTTACAGGATCAGATATGACAGGCTCTGTATTAATAGAGGGGATCGTATCTTACAGGATCAGATATGACAGGCTCTGTATTAATAGAGGGGATTGTATCTTACAGGATCAGATATGACAGGCTCTGTATTAATAGGGGATCGATCTTACAGGATCAGATATGACAGGCTCTATATTAATAGAGGGGGTTGTATCTTACAGGATCAGATATGACAGGCTCTGTATTAATAGAGGGCATCGTATCTTACAGGATCAGATATGACAGGCTCTGTATTAATAGAGGGGATCGTATCTTACAGGATCAGATATGACAGGCTCTGTATTAATAGAGGGGATCATATCTTACAGGATCAGATATGACAGGCTCTGTATTAATAGAGGGGATCGTATCTTACAGGATCAGATATGACAGGCTCTGTATTAATAGAGGGGGTCGTATCTTACAGGATCAGATATGACAGGCTCTGCTGTATTAATAGAGGGGATTGTATCTTACAGGATCAGATATGACAGGCTCTGTATTAATAGAGGGGATCGTATCTTACAGGATCAGATATGACAGACTCTGTATTAATAGAGGGGATTGTATCTTACAGGATCAGATATGACAGGCTTACTCCCCCCCACACTGGGGAATACATGGCAGCATTAACTTAGGATACTTGATGAACCTGGCTAATTAGTACTTCACATCTCACAGTACTAAGCAGCTTGGTTATTTTTTGCAAACATGTTAGTAGTTTTATAGTGTGTTTACTGTGTTAAGTAATAATATGTAATTGAACTGAGTGCGTTTTAATTTCAGAGTTTATGTAGAAATGGAAGGACAGAAATGAGTTGTACAATATCTATAGAATTCAGCATGGGGTGGTGTGTGATATGAGAATGTAATGCACACCGAGGGGGTTATCCAGGCATTACATGCTCATGTATCACACAAACAAACACTCACACACACACACACACACACACACACACACGCTGCCCCATGCAATATCTTTATAATCTCTGCTGAACTCCATAAAGAATTGTATTTAAAATAGCAACAACTTTGATAACGTGCACACAGTTTAAAATAAGGTTTGCATTGTGTGAGACAGTACAGAGAAAACCGCGATTGCTGTGGTCTGTACTAGGAGTGATAGGAGACTGCAACCAAAGAGAACACTTTGAACTTGTAACTTAAAAACAGCACGTTCCCTTTCAAGCACGAAATGGGTATCAACCTCTTTAACAAAATAAATAAATAAAAATAAGTTTAAAGAAAGAAACTCATGATAATAAGCTAACGTTTCCTGTAGTTTTTCAGGTGTTGTGGAGCTGAATTCTTCTTCTCTGCAGAGTGACATTCCTGTTTTGTTTTTGTTTTGTTTTTTTGTCGTCAGGGTTTCCGTGGCAATTGTTAGGGAGCGTGTTAAAATGACGCGCTTTCACATTTCTATTTTTCCATTGCTGTGTTCACCGGTTTGTTCTGACGGTGGTTGTGTTTGCTCACATTTCTGTGAACCCTTTTTGTGTGAAGTGGATTCCTTCAGTCCGAATCAGAGTGTATTTCAAAGCCCGTTGGTGTGGGTCCGTGTGATTTTTTGGTGTCCGTTTCTCCATGTTTGCGGTGACTCCCTCATGGAAATGCAGCTCTGTCCTCAGATGGGATGGGGCGGCTGTTGCCGAGGTGGTTCCGATGTTGGAAACGCGGGTTTCTCTTGGATTGATCAGGGAGGGCTGGACGGGTTTCTTTATCAAGCGCTCCCGAGAGGATTGTGGGATGTGTTGCTGTTTAATATAACGTTATAACTACATTAATAACATACGCGTACAGACACCTTACAGTACGCTGCTAAAGAATAAGAATCACATGAAGCTGAATAATGTATAAAGAGATATTAAAAATAAAACATGTCTATATATGTTCGTTGCTGTGAGGGCAGATTCACATCCCAGCGCTTTGGTATCTCTGGGCTTGAAACGACGCTCCATAAGTATAACACCTATTATTATTATTATTATTATTATTATTATTATTAGGTGGGAGCAGGGAGGATGGAGGAGGGAGCAGGGAGGAGGGAGCAGGGAGGATGGAGGAGGGAGCAGGCAGGATGGAGGAGGGAGCAGGGAGGAAGGAGCAGGGAGGATAGAGGAGGGAGGAGGGAGCAGGCAGGAGGGAGCAGGGAGAATGGAGGGGGAGCAGGCAGGATGGAGGTGGGAGCAGGGAGGAAGGAGCAGGGAGGATAGAGGAGGGAGGAGGGAACAGGGAGGAGGGAGCAGGTAGGAGGGAGCAGGGAGAATGGAGGAGGGAGCAGAATGGAGGAGAGAGCAGGAAGGAGGGAGCAGGGACTGGTGAAGCAGGGAGGAGGGAGTGATTTGAGGACGGCGTAAACAGTGACTGTTGTATGTTTCAATTCTATTTCTCTCTCTTTTTTCTGCCCAGTGAATGAAGTTGCAGTTTACAGTCTGCAGGCTCCAGAGCCAAGGAACAGAGCTGAGTTTTTAAAATGTAAGTCTGTTTGCACTGAAACATTTGATTGAAAGATGTGTCACTCCATTGTGAGAAGAGCTAACACTACAGAACAGGGAGGGGTGGAGCTTGAGGGCAGCAATTATTATTATTTATTAGTAATTGTGAAGCCATTAATCTACACTCCTCTCCAACAAGTATTGGTTCAGATGAATACATGCAGAATGACTGGGGGAGGGGCATTTTTGTTGCCTGTTTTCCACTCAGACCTTTCTCTCCCTAAATATCTTGATATCCCTGAATAGATAATCATCCCATCTTTTAATACATGTACAATGCATGTGAAACCAGTTGTGGGGTAAAATGAACAGCTATCCCTCCCAGTCATCCTGTGCTGGTAGTAAATATATATTGCAGTATCACTGCACTTGTGGGATGGATTGCTCATTAAAATATTAGACAGATATTTGAAGAGTGGATGATATTCTATTGAAGATATTTAGTAAGCAAGGGGTCTGAGTGGGTAAAATGCAACACATACTCTGTAGGAACATTAAGTGAACTGTAATTGTATGCAGAGCTGCATTTGATTGGTTCCAATTGAAGAAGTTTGATAAGATCGAGGAATTATAATGAACAAAACAATCAAGAGGGTTTAAAGACAGCTTCCCATGTACCCGCATGGACCTCTCAGAACTACATTTCCAATCATCTTCCTGCTCACATATGTGATTGAGATGGAATTACCAGTGAGCAGGAGGATGATGGGAAATGTAGTTCTGAGAGGTCCATGCTGGTCCACGGGAAGCCATCTTGAGGCAGGTAATGCAATTTAAAAGTTTTAAAAAGTGGTCAAAATGTATTAAAAAAATAATTAAAACAACACACACACCTTCCATAAACAGGATGTGAGGATGCAGCAGACAATGACTGTTGATTTTCTCAGTGATTTGACTTTTCTAACCATCTCTCCTTTACCCGTCCTCTTCTCTTCAATCAGATTCCTGGCAGCTCACACTGGACCCCAACACAGCGCATAGAAACCTCTGTCTGTCTGAAGGGAACAGAAAAGTGACATGGAGGAGAGAGACCCAGAGATATCCTGATCACTCAGAGAGATTTGACAGCCGGTCCCAAGTGCTTTGCAGAGAGGGTTTGTCTGGGACTCGCTGTTACTGGGAGATTGAGTGGAGTGGGGAATGGGCTTCTATAGGAGTCACATATAAAGGAATCAGCAGGAAAGGATGGGATCGTTCCTGTGGCCTTGGATCCAATGACAAGTCCTGGAGTGTGTACTGCTCTGATTCCAATTACACTGCCCGGCACAATAACAATGAAACTACAATAACTGCCCCCACTCCCCAGAATAGGAGTGTATCTGGACTTTAATGCTGCACGCTGTCCTTTTATGGCGTCTCTGACACAATGACCCTCCTGCACAGATTCCAAACCACATTCACTGAGCCGCTCTATCCTGGGTTTAGGCTTTGGGGTTCTGATTCCTCTGTAACAATCTGCCATCTGAACTAGACTGTTTTGTGTTGTAAGAAACCCTTTGTATTGAACTCCCTGTCTGTCCTCTCCACTCCTCGGGTGAAGGGAATGTTCAATCTGACACAACTTTGGATGAAAGTTAGGGGGTAAATCGGCGCCACCTGCAGAGCGAAAAAAGGTGAATTATTTGTTTTTAGCAACGAATGGATTTCATAGGAAGTAACTGTATTTAATTTCCTTTTTAAGAATTGTTATGTTTTATATATATTTTAAAAATGGCATCCAATATTCAGTGCTGTAACAGTTTTAAAAAAGTGAACTTAAGTTTGCTTTATTGTGTGTGTGTTTTTGTTTTTTGATTTCCATAAAATGTTTAATATTTCAGATTTTAGTAATGTGATTTAATAAAAAAAATTAACGTGATAGACTGACTTTTTCTCATTTCTTAATACTCATTAACATGGTTTTTCAAATGAGAATGAGAAAGAAAGAGGGGAATGAGAGAGAAAGAGCTATAGTAAGGCATAGGGAAGCATTGTAAAACACAGAGAAGTCTGGTAAAACATAGGGAAGCATTGTAAAGCACAGAGAGGCCTGGTAAAGCATAGAGAAGCATTGTAAAGCACAGGGAGGTCTGGTAAAGCATAGGGAAGCATTGTAAAGCACAGAGAGGTGTGGTAAAGCATAGGGAAGCATTGTAAAGCACAGAAAGGTCTGGTAAAGCATAGGGAAACATTGTAAAGCACAGAGAGGTCTGGTAAAGCATAGGGAAGCATTGTAAAGCACAGAGAGGTCTGGTAAAGCATAGGGAAGCATTGTAAAGCTCAGAGAGGTCTGGTAAAGCATAGGGAATCATTGTAAAACACAGAGGGATCTGGTAAAGCATAGGGAAGCATTGTAAAGCACAGAGAGGTCTGGTAAAGCATATGGAAGCATTGTAAATCAAAGAGAGGTCTGGTAAAGCATAGGGAAGCATTGTAAAGCACAGCGAGGTCTGGTAAAGCATAGGGAAGCATTGTAAAGCACAGAGAGGTCTTGTAAAGCATAGGGAAGCATTGTACAGTACAGAGAGGTCTGGTAAAGCATAGGGAAGCATTGTAAAGCACAGAGAGGTGTGGTAAAGCACAGGGAACCATTGTAAAGCACAGAGAGGTCTGGACTCTAACCCTGGGCTTGAGACTCAGCTCAGTGATTTGGATTCCTGAACAGCTTCTTAGTAAAGGTATTATTCAGCATGCCGCCGCACCGTGAACTAATAAGAAAAGACTTTCAGTACCTGGCAGGCTCTTGTGACATATCAGGAGGGTCATTCTCTTTACTCCTTCTTCTTCTCCTTGAGTCGGGTCCATGCCTCTCTCTCTACTGAATCACTGTTCCTCAGTTAGCTGTGTTTCTCCTCTGCCCAGGGTGTCAGGTTCAACAACATTACTGGAGAGTTGGTTCCAGACCTCACAATTCTCTCTGTGTAAAAAAAAGGTGCCTCCTATTTTCTGTTCTGAATGCCCTTTATCTAATCTCCATTTGTGACCCCTGGTCCTTGTTTCTTTTTTTCAGGTTGTAAAGTCCCTGGCTCGACATTGTCAATACCTTTTAGGATTCTGAATGTTTGAATCAGATCGCCGTGTAGTCTTCTTTGTTCAAAACTGAATAGATTCAATTCTTTTAGCCTGTCTGCATACAACATGCCTTTTAAACCCGGGATAATTCAAAATGAAATTCAAAGTGCAAAAAAAAAAACTGATTTACAGAATTGACAGGGGGATTTTTATTTTGAAAGGGTTTCAATTCAACGACCCTCTGGTCGGACATTTTTTCATTGCATATCATCTTTAAATCTACCCTCCAGTTTTCACAAGGCTCTGTAAATTGTGTTCTACCCTTTCAAGAAAGAGGAAGGAATTAAAAGACTAGAGTAAAAGTCATTGAAAATACGGGCTAAACTATCATAGATAACACCGTGTAACAATTTTTTTTTTTTTTTTGGTTCCTGGGTAGTAAGTGTTATTTCCTAATTGCTTATGCCTCAAAAGTATAGAAAATGGCTATTATTCCTCACAAACTTTGCTTTTGTGACCAGGACAGTGATATTTTGAAATTCACCTATTTTCCAGAACATTCCAGATAGATTCAGTGCTGAGTAAACTTGGAGTAACTTCAAGAACTTTCCAGTAATATAAATAGTAGTATAAATACAGGGGCCTTAAGCCCACCAGTTCAGTTTAGTTCCAGCTTCCTAAGTGGATACATAGCTGCATTTTTCTGAGATGGCATCAAGGTCATAGGAGACTTCAAAATGGTGGCATTCCTGATGGGTCTCAAAGCGGTTTTACCAAGTTTCCTGCTATCTTTGCCTTTGGGACAGCAGGGACACCAAGGCGCACTACCACAGGCGGGACTGGCCACAGCGGACCGAGTTCTCTGTGGAACAGCTTTGTCGCAGTGGTTCGGGGCTTCCTGGGCAATCATAAGGCCGAAAACTATGTGGAGCTGGTTGAGACTCTGGTGAAGAACTACGGCACAATGGGCTGTAGGATGTCCCTCAAAGTCCATATCCTTGATGCTCATCTTGATAAATTCAAGGAGAACATGGAGGCGTACTCGGAGGAGCAAGGCGAGCTTCCACCAGGATATACTGGACTTTGAACGCCGCTACCAAGGACAGTATAACGAGAACATGATGGGAGACTACATTTGGGGGCTGATTCGTGAAAGTGATTTACAGTATAATAGTAAATCTCGAAAAACTACTCATTGGAAATAGGTAAATTTTAAAATATCACTGTCCTGGTCACAAAAGCAAAGTTTGTGGGGAATAATAGCCATTTTCTATACTTTTGAGCCATAAGCAATTAGGAAATAACACTTACTACCCAGAAACAAAAATTGTGTTACATAGTGTTATTTCAACAGAGTTGAGCACCACATGGTCAGATACCAAACATAATCACATTGCAGAAAGGTGTCAATACAAAATAAAGCACTCAAGTCTTACCATATAGTTCAATTGATTTTATTTTAGGATCTAGATGCTTTGTTTGTGTGATTGTTTTCATCCTCTGACAGTGTGGTTTCTTCCTGGCATCAGAGCGCTGGATCCGCTGCTCCCTGCTTCCCAAACCTCCTTCAGCTTTCCTCATCTGGACAAACAAGAGACAGAGAGTTCGTTGATAGACTGTGCAATTCAAACTGGGACACAGAGATCATTGTCAGACTGGCAAGTCAAACTGGGACACAGAGATCGTTGATAGACTGTGCAATTCAAACTGGGACACAGCGATCGTTGTCAGACTGTGCAATTCAAACTGGGACACAGAGATCATTGATAGACTGTGCAATTCAAACTGGGACACAGAGATCATTGATAGACTGTGCAATTCAAACTGGGACACAGAGATCATTGATAGACTGTGCGGCGACTGCCACACAATGTGTTGCAAAAAGCGCATCACCTGCTTATTTCTTAAATGAATTGCAGAGGACCTGGCCAGGTTCTGTCCTATCTTATATTCTAGTTGCTAATATTATACTACATGCATACTCCCTTTATATTTTTCAACAATGAATAATATTATATATGATGGATACTTTATTATAAACTAATACTATGCTCATTAGTTTATTTTTCTAATCTAATCGTTTTGGCAGCAGTTCTATGTCTGGTATTGCCTTGCTGAGATTTAGTACTTTCTAATTACTGCCGCGCTTTTTTCTCGTTTTTCTGGCCCCATCGGCTTGCCATAGTTTTAAGGCTGATTTTTTCCTCGTGTGTTTGTTTGCAGGGATTTAGAAAAGATGGTGATGACATCTCTGGGTGTGTTTTTGTTTGTAGTGCCAGCTGCTCTTAAGACTTGCCGTTTTTGAATTTTTGGTTAAGTTTGATTTTATTAGCAAGAGTCCCCACTTTAAATCTTCGACATACTTCTTCTTCTTCTTTGCACGCTACTCCTCTTACACCGTTTAAGCTACAAACGCCGTTCAAACTTTAAAACGTGTAGACCGGTCTGGAAGAGGGTGCTTGTATACAACTTTCTGATATCTTTTATACTTTTTAAACTATTAAGCTTTTTGTCCTTTTTTTGTCCATCTTCATTCACTTTAATGGGACTTTTTTCCCCATTGTTTAAAAACTCCCAGACTTCCAGCATTCTATTTCCTGTAAACGATGTAACTTTTGACACAAATCAGCTGCTTTGACCACTTTCCCAACAAATAAGACAAAAAGTGAATCTTCCTCTACTTCTCTGCTATTCAAATCTGAAATCAAAACAGAAATAACTTTACCAATCCAGAGGTACAGCTGTTTTAGTAACCGCATCAACTAAATTTTCTCTAACGTTTTATAAACAACTGAAATTTTGACCACTTTCCCTACAAGTTAGACAAATACTTAGAGTAAATGAAATCTTCCTCTACTTCTCAACTATTCAAATATGAAATCAAAACAGGAATGGCGTCTACCGATCAAGAGGTCCAGCTGTTTTAGTAACAGCATCAACTTCTTTCAGGAGGCTGCTTCCCGCTGTTGAATTAACTGCCATAGAACTTTGAGAAATTTCAAATTCTCAAGCATTCTAAGCAAGAGACAATCAGTAAACAACGTGACTTTTGACACAAATCAGCTGCTTTGACCACTTTCCCAATAAAGCAAGCCCCACAACTGTACTGGTAAAGTTACCATCTAGTTTGATCTTCTGTTTCATTAGTCTGGGTTGTCTACAGGTCTGGTTGTTTTAAGTCACAGTTTCCTTTGCTTAGGTATATTCGGTCTTACATAGACATTGTAGTGTCGACCCAGCTTTACTAATGTTTGTTCTTACACTCAAGTTGTATGCTTTATTTTTTTATTTTTTATTTGTTTTTCTATTTTCGTTTGGTCAGCCCGAGCTTTGTCGTCTCTTTCTCTTTTCATCTTGATGCGTCGCTGTGAGTGCGGTAGCTCCGTGTTTTTGAAGCCTGGTTTAAAAGGTCCGGATCGTTTCATTGTTCTGAAGAAGACTCTACTCCACGAACCTGGACAGGACTGCGTGAGATCTGGGTTTGTTCTCTTGCTGATGGATTACACTATGTAACACAATTTTTGTTCCTGGGTAGTAAGTGTTATTTCCTAATTGCTTATGCCTCAAAAGTATAGAAAATTGCTATTATTCCCCACAAACTTTGCTTTTGTGACCAGGACAGTGATATTTTGAAATTTACCTATTTCCAATGAGAAAACGGGCGAATTTGTGTCTTTTTGTTCACATAAAGTCAGAAAAACAACATATGAATCCAAATTAACATGTATTTATACTAAAGTAATACAAAAAATGACTACAAAAGATTTAGAAGTGAGTTGTTTTCGAGATTTACGATTATACTGTAAATCACTTTCACGAATCAGCCCCAAATGTAGTCTCCCATCATGTTATCGTTATACTGTCCTTGGTAGCGGCGTTCAAAGTCCAGTATATCCTGGTGGAAGCGCCGCCTTGCTCCTCCGAGTACGCCCCATGTTCTCCTTGAATTTATCAAGATGAGCATCAAGGATATGGACTTTGAGGGACATCCTACAGCCCATTGTGCCATAGTTCTTCACCAGAGTCTCAACCAGCTCCACATAGTTTTCGGCCTTGTGATTGCCCAGGAAGCCCCGAACCACTGCGACAAAGCTGTTCCAAGCTGCTTTCTCCTTACTAGTGAGCTTTTGGGAATTCATTGCACTCCAGGATCTTCTTTATCTGTGGTCCGACGAAGACACCGGCTTTGACCTTTGCCTCAGACAGCTTAGGGAAGAAGTCTTGAAGGTACTTGAAGGCTGCAGACTCCTTATCTAGAGCTCTGACAAATTGTTTCATAAGACCCAATTTGATGTGCAGTGGTGGCATCAGCACCTTCCGGGGTCCACCAGTGGCTCCCACTTGACGTTCTTCCTCACCACAGAGAACTCGGGTCCGCTGTGGCCAGTCCTGCCTGTGGTAGTGCGCTTTGGTGTCCCTGCTGTCCCAAAGGCAAAGATAGCAGGAAACTTGGTAAAACCGCCTTGAGACCCATCAGGAATGCCACCATTTTTAAGTCTCCTATGACCTTGATGCCATCTCAGAAAAATGCAGATATGTATCCACTTAGGCAGCTGGAACTAAACTGAACTGGTGGGCTTAAGGCCCCTGTATTTATACTACTATTTATATTACTGGAAAGTTCTAGAAAGTTCTAGAAGTTATTCCAAGTTTACTCAGCACTGAATCTATCTGGAATGTTCTGGAAAATAGGTAAATTTCAAAATATCACTGTCCTGGTCACAAAAGCAAAGTTTGTGGGGAATAATAGCCATTTTCTATACTTTTGAGGCATAAGCACTTAGGAAATAACACTTACTACCCTACATGGTGTTATCATTTTGTTTTGAATGGCCATTCTGTTTTGTTTTTTGTGAGAGACATTTTTGTTCTGTTCGCGGATCTCTGGATTTAGACTGTTATTTGTGCTGAATATATATATATATATATATATATATATATATATATATATATATATATATATATATTGTGAGACAGCAGGGAGGGGTTAAAACCTCCTGCAGAAAAAAAAACATGTGCGGAAGGCACACTTTTGTTTTGTTAATGGTTTAATTGCTTTTGTTTAATTGTTTTATTGTTTAATTAGTACCTGCACCTGGCTATTAAAAATTAGAGCCAGGTGCAGGGATTTAAAAAGAGAGCAGTCAGTCTGCTCTGTGTGGCTGCTGAAGAGGGTAGAAGCCCGACTGTGCTGGTGTGTGGGTACAGCCGTAAAATTAAAAAAAAGGGTAGAGTGAAGCCTTTGTTTTGTGTGTGCTGTTTTGTTTCTTTTGTTTTGTACAGGTAAACAGCTTAGCTGTCCTGTTTTAGTTTAGGTTCCTGTTCTGTTTTAGTTAGTGCTCAAAGAGAGCTAGGTGTTTGTTTTGTTTATTTTGTTTATGTGTTTTCATTAAAAATAGCGCAACTGCGCTTTAAAAAATCCATTTGCGTGTGTTGGGTCAGTGTTTTTTAAAGGGGCAACGAACCGTGGTGAGTGTGATTCTTTCACATATGGTGGCAGCGAGTGTGGGCGCCCCTGGAGACCCAAAAATGGATTTTAAAGATTTGATAGAGAGATTTAATAAAAACACCGCTGCTCAGGAGGAGCAGACAAGGAAGATGGAGAGGCAGACACAAGAGCTGGGGTTGGCCCCGTGGATAATACCGGAGCGGGAGCCAACCGAACTGGAACTGCTGCTGCAAAAGTGGGAGCTGCCATCCCGAGAGCCAGAGGGGGTGGAGCTACCATCCCGAGAGCCAGAGGGGGTGGAGCTACCGTCCCGAGAGCCAGAGGGGGTGGAGCTGCCGTTACCAGAGCCCAGAGGGGAGGAGCCGCCTCTCCCAGAACCATCATTCATGCAAGTGAGTCCGGCGTTGCCAAGGGAGGTCCCCAGTCCGCTATCGTGGACACCTGGCCGAATGCCCAGATCTCCTGCGCTGGACCTTGCTCCCAGGTCGCAGCACTGCCAGGCACAGTCGCTACTGGTCCCTTACCCACCCCTGGAATCCCAGACGCCGCTGCGCAAGAGGCAGACGTCGCTACTAAGGGGCAGAGGTCACCAGCGTTCCCCTGCTGATTGCCACGCTCCCTTGCCTAGTGCTACGCTCCACCTGGAATTCCAGAGGTCGCTGCGCAGGTCCAGGCGCACGCTCTGCCTGTCAGTCCTGGCTCCCGGTCACCGTCCGCGCTATGGTCGCCCTGGACAAGCCGCCTGGGTCCCTCCTCGCCGGGTCCTGGGTCCCTCCCTGAACGCCGGAGGACCAACCCACCCTCAAGCCCGCCCGTGGAAGAGGGCGAAATTGACATTTGTGGACTTGAGGGTGGGTGGTCTTTAAGGGTGGAGGAGGTGGCGTTGTATGGCCGGGTGTCTTGAAAAGACATGGGGGAGGATGTGAGACAGCAGGGAGGGGTTAAACCTCCTGCAGAAAAAAACATGTGCGGAAGGCACACTTTTGTTTTGTTAATGGTTTAATTGCTTTTGTTTAATTGTTTTATTGTTTAATTAGTACCTGCACCTGGCTATTAAAAATTAGAGCCAGGTGCAGGGATTTAAAAAGAGAGCAGTCAGTCTGCTCTGTGTGGCTGCTGAAGAGGGCAGAAGCCCGACTGTGCTAGTGTGTGGGTACAGCTGTAAAATTAAAAAAAAGGTAGAGTGAAGCCTTTGTTTTGTGTGTGCTGTTTTGTTTCTTTTGTTTTGTACAGGTAAACAGCTTAGCTGTCCTGTTGTTTAGGTTCCTGTTCTGTTTTAGTTAGTGCTCAAAGAGAGCTAGGTGTTTGTTTTGTTTATTTTGTTTTTGTGTTTTCATTAAAAATAGCGCAACTGCGCTTTAAAAAATCCATTTGCGTGTGTTGGGTCAGTGTTTTTTAAAGGGGCAACGAACCGTGGTGAGTGTGATTCTTTCACAATATATATATATATATATATATATATATATATATATATATATATATATATATATATATATATATATATATATATATATATATTTGTTTTTTGTCAACCCTGAACTGGACTTTAATTTAAATTATTGGATTGTTATTTGCTCTCACTGCTTTGTGAAGAGAACTATTTTACAGACTTTTACAACTGAAGCTGTTATTGTCTGGCGGTCCTTCTAATATCTCTGCATTTTGCAATCAGCTGTGTCATTCTGTTGATGTTTTGCTTCATACTATGAAGTAGTGATTTCACTGTAGTGTCGAGTTTTCCTTTTAAGATCATTTCAGTGATTGCGCTGCAGTTTATCTATGCAGAAGGGGTTGAGCTGGCGTTTCTCTATTGTGGGGTTTATGCTAACGTTTATACTAGTATCTGTTTGCACGGCAGCTTATTAAAATTACCATATGGTAGTTTGTTTGTTTATTTATTTATTTATTTATTTATTTATTTATTTTTTACTGTCTTTAGTATTTGAATATGTTTTGATGTCTTCAGGGTTGGGCAGATGTATCATTTGTATTATTGGCATGGCGAGTGTGAGGATTGTTGTCAGCTATTTGGTGGGATAGACACTAAACAGTAGTAATTGCTGATGCATACTAACTGTCCTGGATTCCTTTTCCTCGCTCTAGCTGGATACTACATGTAAATGAAGTGTCCGTTACAATAGTTTCTAGCAGATTCCTGTATACAGTAGAATCCTGTTAGCTGAATAGCGTTTGAACTTGATGCTGAAGTTGATGGTAGCACTTTATATGAAGGGGTCATTTTGAAATAGTTTATTAACCCGTTATAGATGCTTAAAATATGGGTTATAATGTTTTTATAATGCATTATAGAACAAGTAATACATGGTAGTAACAGCATTTACTAATGTGTTATAAATACTGAATAGATCAAAGAAATCTGCAATAAATTTAAATATAAAACTATATTAGCTGTAAACAAATCAGGACAAATCACATTAAACACAAATGATTTACACTTCATTGTATGGGCCATTTATTTTAAATTAATCTGCTTATTTAATGGTTTTTCATTATTTGTACAAAAATAGCAACACCTGCCATAGCAGTGTCAATATAACGTAGGGCTTCCATGGGCAGCCAGCACGGCACTGATTGGATGTGGCAGGTAGCGATTCTGCAAGGTGCTTATTAAATTGTGCTGAAGGGATACGGGACCATTCCTTACCAGCCTCTAATTCCTTCAGGTTGTGTTGTATTGGGGGTGGAAATCTGCAGTCAAGTCAGAATGGCCCATACATAGAGAGAGTCACATCACTTTAGAGACTGTTACTTGTGAAAAAGCCTCAGCAGTAATTTGTGCCTGCTTGAAAACGGAAGCACCTGACAACCAATCCCTCTTTCAAAGTGTGTCAGATCAAAGCCTAAAAACCCTTCAAGAAACAACATCTAAACAGACAGACGAGCACATCAGTGTCAAAACAGACACCATGGGGCTGAATCACCTGCCATACCACTGTCAGTAGGGTGTAGGAGCCCCCATGGGACTGATAAACCTGCCATACCACTGTCAGTAGGGTGTAGGACCCCACTGGGACTGATAAACCTGCCATACCACTGTCAGGAGGGTGTAGAACCTCCCTGGGACGGATAAACCTGCCATACCACTGTCAGGAGGGTGTAGGAGCCCCCGTGGGACTGATAAACCTGCCATACCACTGTCAGTAGGGTGTAGGACCCCACTGGGACTGATAAACCTGCCATACCACTGTCAGTATGGTGTAGGACCTTATATGTCTGATAAACCTGCCATACCACTGTCAGGAGGGTGTAGAACCTCGCTGGGACAGATAAACCTGCCATACCACTGTCAGGAGGGTGTAGGAGCCCCCCTGGGACTGATAAACCTGCCATACCACTGTCAGTAAGGTGTAGGACCCGGCTGGGACTGATAAACCTGCCATACCACTGTCAGTATGGTGTAGGACCCCGCTGGGACTGATAAACCTGCCATACCACTGTCAGTAGGGTGTAGGAGCCCCCTGGGACTGATAAACCTGCCATACCACTGTCAGTAGGGTGTATCAGATTCCCACCATCAGATTTGAATAGCCCTCAAACACGATCAAACTATGCTCATACGGTTTAAAATATCTAAACAGTAAAACTTATTCATAATTTGAAAATCATCAGAATAGTTTGATCGTGTTTGAGGGCTATTCAAATCTGATGGTGAATAGTCTGGTCGTGTATGAGGCTATTCAAAACTGTTGGTGAAAAAAGCACTTACAATATTGTTCTCTTTTATTTTTATTTGCAATATAACACGTATTTCAATTTTATTTTTTTTCTTAAAACATTTCTTTTCTCATCTTTTTGATTGCAGCTGTATATTCAAGTTGAAATAACATCCGCCGGATCATGCCTAGAGCAGACGGCATCAAGATTCACACATTTTCAAAAAGCATTCTCCGCGGGGGTTTCTGTGTGTGTGTGTGTGTGTGTGTGTGTGTGTGTGTGGGAGTGTGTCTGTGTGTGTGTGTATGGTGGTGTGTGTGCGTGTGCTCGCACGTGTGTGTGTGTCTGTGTATGGTGTGTGTGTGTGTGTGTGTGTGTGTGTGTGTGTGTGTGTGTGTATGGTGGTGTGTGTGTGTGTGTGTGTGTGTGTGTGTGTGTGTGTGTGTGGTGGTGTGTGTGCGTGTGCTCGCACGTGAGTGTGTGTGTGTGTGTGTGTGTGTGTGTGTGTGTCTGTGTGGTGGTGTGTGTGTGTGTGTGTGTGTGTGGGAGTGTGTGTGTGTGTGTGGGAGTGTGTATGTGTGTGTGTGTGTGTGTGTGTGTGTCTGTGTGTGTGTGTCTGTGTGTGTGTGTGTGTGTGTGTGGTGGTGTGTGTGCGTGTGCTCGCACGTGTGTGTGTGTGGGGGTGTGTGTGTGTGTGTGTGTGTGTGTGTGTGTGTGTGTATGGTGGTGTGTGTGTGTGCTCGCACGTGTGTGTGTGTCTGTGTGTGTGTGTGTGTGTGTGTCTGTGTGTGTGTGTGTGTGTGTGTGTGTGTGTGTGTGTGTGTGTGTGTGTGTGCGCGCACGTGTGAGTGTGTCTGTATGTAGTAGCGCGCATGTTTGGTGTAAAGGAACCGCCCCCTATTTAAGTCACAGAACGCGCTTTTGAAGTGATTCCTCAGCTGAAGTTTGAAGAGAGAAGAAGCATGAGAGAGAATTCAGGCAGGATTTATGCGTTTGTCCGGGGAGTTTTTTTGAAAACGGTAAGAGAGCTTTTTTTCAGAAATTGTACTCTGGTAGATTTTGTTTTGTTTTTGTTCTTTTATAAATATTTAATTTAGTATCTCTTTTATTTATTTTGTTTTGGCGATACGCTTTTAAAACGACTAACGCTCAAGTTGTCCTGTGATTTATGTGTGTAATACTTGTTTAAACACTTTTTAAATGTCCAATAAGTTGTTTTCTGAATTTTTCTTTTGCTTTTGTGATACGCTATTTTAAACTTTCTCCTGTTTCAACTATTGTTTTTTGTATGTGAAAATATCTTTTGCTTTTAACGTATCCTGGTAAAAAATATGTATACACCCCGCATAAGATAACATGAGCATATCAAAATGAAAAAATCACTGCGCCTCAAACCTTTGAACAACCTCATGCGTCTTATTAAACAAGGATTTTTGTAAATATGGACACATGCAATAAGTGTATATGCATGCATATATATATATATATATATATATATATATATATATATACACACACCATAAGCATATATGTCTGTGACCCTTTTTAAAACGACAAAACACTCCAAGTTTTACTGTGATTTCTGTGTGTAATGTTTGTTTAAATGCTTTTAAATGTCGAATAAGTTGTGTTCTTTTTTCTATTTCTTTTTCCTTTTATTTCCCTCTTTTAAACTTTCTCTTTTTCATTAAGTGTCTTATGTAAAAAATAAGACTTTAATGTTGTCTGCACCAAGCATAAGTTTTCATAAGCATTTATAAAAACTTGGTTAAACCCCCTAGCCCCTGATTACATAAATAACATATTAAACACTGATTTTTGTACATATCTTATAAAAGACGTGCAATAAGCTTAAAGGCATATATATATATATATATATATATATATATATATATATATATATATATATATATAATCCACGCCCCCCTCATTATATATTCATATTTTCATACATATAAGGTCAAAAGGTCCAAAGGATCATAAATCAGACTTTTGACATAAGCTATAGTAATATTACTACTAACGACATAGAACGTCTGTACAGCACTGAAACACTACGTTTAAAAAAACAACTGGACCGCTGAACCGCGTCTTCTTAATATTAGCAACTTTGTAACTTTGATACACGTGCCGCTGACTCGTTACTTTGTCTTCTCAATATGAAACACTTCACAATACATGTACATAAAACACTGAGGTACTTTCTAGAACATTATACACTCCGAAAGAAGAAACAACATCTCATTCCCAGTCTGACAGAGCCACCTGCTGGAGATATAGAGAAGAATCGCTAATTGCTTTCAATAGCTGTGTTTTTAACTTGGACTATAACACCAGGGAGCGCGAACGCAGCCCCCACCCCAGAAACGACACAGACGAGATTCCCGCATTTGCGACATGTGAGTTGTTCCACAAAAGGGATGGATGTGTAGAAAAGCCTACACGTCTGCGTGAATGAAATTCAAAAATGGAAACAAATGTTTGCCCAATGTGTCTTTTGTACATTCTCTGCTTCAAATCAGAGGTGCCATCGAGTATAAAAAGGTGGGTGTGGGGCACAATGTTGGACGAATAGCTCTTTCGCATAAAGACCATTCAAATGTATTGTTTTATGCTGCAAAGCTCAAGGCTAGCTCTCCCTTCTAGTAACACGTATTACCATGCAGGAGCCTTGCTATTGGCCCGCACATGCGCAGCCCAGAGCTGCTTAAGTGTTACTGTTTGTGACAAATGAGAGATCTGGAAATCCCTCCCCCAACCTGTCACTGCATGAATGATATTAACCTAATACTATGAAAGAGATAAACCAAGAGAGTCGTTCGCTTACGGCCATACCACCTTGAGAACGCCCGATCTCGTCTGATCTCGGAAGCTAAGCAAGGTCGGGCCTGGTTAGTACTTGGATGGGAGACCGCCTGGGAATACCAGGTGCTGTAAGCTTTTCTTTCTGCAGCTTGACAGGGGGCGCTATTTCCCTTGTTATTTATGTTACTAACCTGGAAGCTGTAAAGATAAACATCGTTTTCATTTTTTGTTTTTTTATTGTTCCATTCCACACAGGAACAAATCTGATAGTTTAATATGTTGCACACACCATTCTTAATTCCTCAATTCGTGACGAAATGTGACCCAGAAAGTTAAAAACAGTACATAAAATAAAATAGAATAAAAAAGATGTATGGGGACACTGACATGCATACAGAGATATTATTATTATTATTATTATTATTATTATTATTATTATTATTATCTAATAATAATACAGTATTGAACATGCCCCCTGCTGGAAGCTTCTGGGAGAGCTGTCAATTTGTTGTCCTGTGCGTGAGTGTAGTGCTGCTTGAAAACTCCCGCCCCTCGCTGGATTGAAACTGGACATTTACATAACCTGTGCAGGGAGGTGCTGTTTCCCTGTATTTTACTTCATGGCTCACATTTCTTCAAGAGTAAGGGTTTCTGCATGGATCACGTGTGTTAGGTTTAATTTCGAGGTTTATGTTTTGTTTTATAGTTGTATTTAATGATCTTTTGGAATACTGAAGTTATTACAGTAATGATGCTGTGCACAACGGTAGGAGTAGCTGTGTGTGTGTGTGGTCATCAGCGGCGCCAGAGAATTGTGATTGGGGGAGCTACGGGGGGAGCTGGATTGTTTATAGCAGGTGCTAAAGAATTTTGACGCAACAAACAATAACAAATAATACTTCTACAGAAAAACGAGATTCAATGATCCCGGGCTAATAGGCTACATAATTGAAATGCACGTTACTAAATGTTTAACGTTATACAACAACGCCAGCACAATTAATTCCGTGAATTTAGAATGAACAAATCAAATGCATACAAAAAGTTTACGACAACAAGCACGAACAAACAATCACTATCCAAATCATATTTACCACAGAAAGTATCTGTGGATTTACTGGCCTATAAGTTTTCTTTTTGTACTCTTACAAAACATAATCCATCCCCCTCCTCCCAGAACACTGAACTCACACACACATAGGTTAAATGCTGACGGTATGATCAACCTCCGCAAACAAAGTCATTTAAACCAGCATATCAACAAAGATTGCTGTACTGTACTCACCAGTCACAGGAGAACAATCCCCCTGTTGTTGTGATTTGCAGTGAAGCGGTCAATCACTGCATTCATGTCCAATTCTTTGGTCCTTCTGGAACTGATCGCTAGAACCTACGAACTTATTGTTTTACACCGAATCGATTCGACACTTCGAAACTGCTAGACTAACCTTAACGTTATCACGCACATGCAATCACACTTGCAATGATATGAACCAACCAATCAAATCACACACAACAAGCAGCAAAGGTCAACGGTCATCATCACTTACTTAAATGAAAAATATGATTTCATAGTTTAGTTTTGTTACATATAAGTCAGTCCGATGCCTTCATATATATTTTTTTTTCCATAAATATTTTTCATCATAAAATTACTGGGGTTTGGGGGGCATAGGGGGCTCAGCCTTTTTCAGGGGTGCTTAAGCCCCAGCCCCTCCCCTCCCGCCGTTGTGTGTGGTCCTGTTGGATGTGCCTAATCTTGTTCTGTCTAGGAAACAGACAGGCTAATTAAGGGACAAACGAATAATACAGTACTAAGCTACATCTGTAAATCCTAACCAGTCTAATAAACAGATGTTTTCTGCTTATTATGCAAAGGCTGCCCTTCGAATCGATGATATCATGGGGCAAGTTCAGCACAGAAGATGGGTTCTTGGTCTCAGTTCAGCTCCTCCTACATGGCACAAGGCAGCCTCAGCTCAACAGAGAAAGCTGGTGGTCAACGAGGTGCAAAAACAGGAGGAGAGGATGAGGTGCGTAAAGGCCGTTTCCCAGGCCAAGCAGGGAGAATGGATGAGATGGGAGAGTGTGGAACAACGCAAGATTGGCTGGCAAGACCTATGGACAATGGAACAGAGCAGGATCAGTTTCCTCATCAGGTCAACATATGATGTTCTCCCATCACCACAGAACCTAAACCTCTGGGTAGGAGAGGATCCCTCATGTCCTTTGTGTTCATCACCTGCAACATTAAGGCACATTTTGACAGGATGTAAGGTGACTCTTAGCCAAGGACTGTTTACTTGGCACCATGACCAGGTGCTGCATTGTTTGGCCTTAGCATTGGAAGACAAGCGTAACATGACCAATAAATTGCCACCAGTTCCATCAAAACATTACACACAAAGACAACATTCCTCCACCCAGGAGAGCAACCACCAAAAAAAGGTGTTAAAACCAAGCCTCCCAGGACAACTGGAAGCTGTTGGTCAACGGCTTATTTTTCCACCGATGGCTTAGTGCCTGCTCACTAGTGGGTACTAAACACTTTAGATTGTAAATCTTCTAATGCGCACATTTCATTGAAAATGCCTCACAGATTGTCAAAAATTGAGAAAACCCCAAACTCAAGGGGGCGCTGCAAGAGAACCAAAATTTGCAGACCCTTATTAGATATATTTGGAATCTGACATCCAGATAAAAGAGAGGTTCTTTGCTGAGCTTTCTAGACCGTCCAGAACCCTCTCAGCAACCATACATAGATACCGTTTTGAGGCCTAACAAAGCAGTCCGTATTTTCCAATCTTTTTTGGGATAACATTTGTATTACAGTATTGATCTTTCTGATATCTGGCACACGTATTCAGAGCATCACTCTGATGTCAGAACACTTTGAATGGTGTTTCTATGCCAAGGGGTTGCTGAATTAGGGTAAAGAAGGTAGAAAACGAGTAGTATTTCATAAGAGTTTTTTTTCCAGGTTCTATGGGAGGGTCCTACAGCCAAACCACTGAAGCTACAGGTCAGAGATTCGGTCTGCACAATCTACTGTAAACAAGGGTAGTCTGTACCAACTTCCAGCCTGTTAGACCTAAAGATGAGAAATTAATAGCCCTTCAAAAATGCTGAAAAGGTGTGTGGTCATTATTCTCAATGGATTTTGGCATCTGGTCGATAGGGTTAGCAAATATGACCCTCTGTCCTGTTTATTACGTCACTAATAAATCAAAATATTTTAAGCGTGTAAACTGTTGTCCTGGAAACAATGCACAATAGCAGGACTAACTAAGAATAATTACAAACCTGGGGGCTTCAAATGGATGTTTGAAACATGCAAGTCTCCGTTCATACAGGCAGCCCTCTCCCTGCAATCACTGCAAAATATTATTATTATTATTATTATTATTATTATTATTATTATTATTATTATTTTATTTATTTATTTCTTAGCAGACGCCCTTATCCAGGGCAACTTAGTCGTAAACAAAAATACATTTCAAGAATCACAGGTCAAGTAATAATACAATTAAGAGCAAGATAAATACAATGACTTTGGTTCTAGCAAGTACAAGTATATGACAAAATACGATTCAATAACAGAGCAGATAACAGTGCCAGTGATAGTTACATCAGGATATAATTAAATACAAAATACTACAGATTAAATAACACTTGTGACAGATTACAGTAATCTAAAGTACAGGATTAAATGCAGTAAAATAGGGGGCAGATAAGAGCAAGTAAATCGCATTAACGAAGAATGATAAGTGTCCAGAGTGAAAAGAGGAGTTCTACAGGTGCTGTCTGAAGAGGTGAGTCTTGAGGAGGCACCGGAAGGTGGTCAGGGACTGGGCAGTCCTGACTTCTGTAGGAAGGTCATTCCACCACTGCGGAACAAGGGTGGAGAAGGAGCGGGCTCTGGAGGCAGGGGAGCGTAGAGGAGGTAGAGCCAGTCTTCTAGTGCAGGAGGAGCTGAGAGGTCGAGTGGGGGTGTAGGGAGAGATGAGGGTCTGGAGGTAGCTGGGTGCAGTCTGGTCAAGCCATCTGTAGGTGAGTATAAGAGTCTTGAACTGGATGCGAGTGGTGATCGGGTCTGTGCATTTTTTTAGGCATTTTTTTTATATATTATGCATTTTTCTGTCGTCTGGAAGATGTCAGTCCCCAGGATGTCGTTGCTGTCACCTGGAAGAAAGGAAATGACGTTGTTGCTCAGGTGAAACAGCATTCTACTGTACTACCCCACCTAATACTCCTGCAGGAATTCTGCACACTGCTTTCAACCTGACTCCAGCCTGGAATGAACCTAATGTTTGAAGTCTCTGTGAAATCAGCAACAAATTGACAGTAATAACAAGCCAAAGAGTCCCATATCTCTGCTTAATTTCCACATCTTTTAAACTGGTTCACAGGTGATAAATACCAAGCAAATACAGTAAATATTTATCACACGTGAGCAGTGAATTTCTCTAGGAAGTTTGTTATTACTCTACATAGTAACACAATAGTGGTAACATGTCATTCATTCTCTCACGTATGTCTTTTTTATTCTGTGTACATCATCATGTTACTTGATAACACTATGACTAACTGAAGAAACACAGCCCCTACCAGATGTATGTTTTCATAAAAAATAACTGCTTCTGGGTTATTTTATTTGTTAATATGTGACAATTAAGCAAAGCTATGGGACTCGTTTGCTTGTTATTACTGCCAATGTGTTTCTGATTTAGATGTGATAGAGGCCGCCCTCGAATAAACGCAGCTGTCAATAAAGAAACGTTAGGGTATTTTTTTCTCGCCTACAAAAAAAAAATACACACACAGTAAACAAATAAACGCGGAGCACTGACTGTACAGCAACACCCCCTCAATCTAGCACATACATTACAAACTAATGTACACACACACACACAGTGAACAAATAAACACACAACACTGACTGTACAGCAACACCCCCTCAATCCAGCACGTCAATTACAAACTAATGCACACAAACACACTGAACAAATAAACACACAACACTGACTGTACAGCAACACCCCCTCAATCCAGCACGTACATTACAAACTAATGCACACACACACACAGTGAACAAATAAACACACAACACTGACTGTACAGCAACACCCCCTCAATCCAGCACGTACATTACAAACTAATGAACACACACAGTGAACAAATAAACACACAACACTGACTGTACAGCAACACCCCCTCAATCCAGCACGTCAATTACAAACTAATGTACACACACACACAGTGAACAAATAAACACACAACACTGACTGTACAGCAACCCCCCTCAATCCAGCACGTACATTACAAACTAATGCACACACACAGTGAACAAATAAACACACAACACTGACTGTACAGCAACACCCCCTCAATCCAGCACGTACATTACAAACTAATGTACACACACACACAGTGAACAAATAAACACACAACACTGACTGTACAGCAACACCCCCTCAATCCAGCACGTACATTACAAACTAATGCACACACACACAGTAAACACGTTTTATTTAATGGTAGTACAGTTCTGAAAGAAAATCCCAGATAAACTGCTTCCAGAACAGCAGTGCTTCTGAAGATCCTATCGGTGGGTTTTAGTTCAATTGTAATTCCCATACAAATAGAAACAACGTGCTTACTATCTATGAGGAGATTTAGTATCGATTTCTCTTGCAGTGAAATTACAAACACGCAAGTCACAGTGAGAAAACAATAAGCGAGTAGGATATATTGTAGTTTTTACAGAAATCAAACTGATATTTTGAGGTGATTTTTTTGGGCAAAAGAACATCTACGTCACACTCTTGGACTCAAGAGCCACACCAGCATTGTCCTGCCCCTTAACAAACAATACACACTCCTGATTCGCTGGTACAGTACTCCCCTGACCTTTTAACTCCCACCTAATAGACTCTCGGTAACAGTCATAGCCACACATGCTGCTACATACAGGTAGGCTACCGTATTACAGAAAATAAGCAGCCGCCTGACTTCTAAAATGTCACGAGTCATGTAATAAAACATCGGCAGCGTTTGAAAATCAGATTAATAAAGATCACCCTCGTATAGAGGCCGCACTCTTAAGCACCGCAGTCATTTGGATCAATTTAAAATAAACGCAGCAGCGCCAAATTGAAGTAATACGGTATTACAGGGTAGTAACAGAATTTACTAATGTGTTATAAACACTGAATAGATGATATAAGAAATCTGCAATGAATGAAAATATAAAACTGTATATTAGCTGTAAACAAATCAGGACAACTCACATTAAACACAAATGATTTACACTTCATTGTCTGGGTCTTTTATTATTTTTATTTAAAAATTAATCTGTTTATTGAAAAAGGTTTTTCATTATTTGTACAAGAAAATGGAAACACCTGCCATAGCAGTGTCAATATAGTGTAGGGCCTCCATGGACAGCCAGCACGGCACTGATTGGACGTGGCAGGTAGCGATTCTGCAAGGTGCTTTTTAAATTGTGCTGGAGGGATACAGGACCATTCCTCAATGATTACCAGCTTCTAATTCCTTCAGGTTGTGTTGTATTGGGGTGGAAATCTGCAGTCAAGTCAGAATGGTCCATACATAGAGAGAGTCACATCACTTTAGAAACTGTTCTTTGTGAATAAGCCTCAGTAATAATTTGTGCACTCTTGAAAATGGAAGCACCTGCCAACCAAGCACGATATTTATTTATTTTTGCTTATTTTAACAACAATGTGAGTGAAATATCATCACAAGAAAGAAGACATTTCCATGGATATTGTAAATCACAATCAAATTGCGTTACATGTGCATGTGTTTTAAGCCTGGCCTTTGTCGCCCTCTTCAGGACAAACTGTGCACCTGCGCAGACCTTGATTGAAAGCAATTCTTTTCACTTGGTGTGGTTCCATTGGAAATGTGGGGCCCTATTCACACAACCTTCAGGACTGTTTTGTTAAAGACTCTTTATGGTTTAAATCAGGTTGTTTAGAGAGGGGGGAGCAGTTTACTGTTTATTAATTTTATTGTGTATTATTATTCAAAGCACTGTTTAAGGTCAACAATCTTTATAATCATGTTTTAAATTAAAACCAAAACATGAATGTAAAGAAGGACCATTTTAATAACCATTTTTTTTTTTTTTTATGTTTCTGTACTTCAATTAATGCAAACCTTTTTTCATGTACTTTTTCTTTTAAATGTTTTGTACAGTTTTAATTTTCAATAAATGATTTGTTCTGCACCTACTTCTGAAATGAACATAAACTAAGTGGTCTGTCAACAGCAGCTGCTCTCTGGAAACGTGAAGTGAACAAAAAAGCTTTGGAGAAAATGTTAAACACACATAAAAGATATTCTACTATAACAATGACCACACAGTGTTGCTTTAACTAAACAATACCAGCAGACCAGCCTGTTTCATACAGGTCTTTGTAACTAAACTATACCAGCAGGCCAGCCTATTTCATACAGGTCTTTGTAACTAAACAATACCAGCAGACCAGCCTGTTTCATACAGGTCTTTGTAACTAAACAATACCAACAGACCAGCCTGTTTCATACAGGTCTTTGTAACTAAACTATACCAGCAGACCAGCCTATTTCATACAGGTCTTTGTAACTAAACAATACCAGCAGACCAGCCTATTTCATACAGGTCTTTGTAACTAAACAATACCAGCAGACCAGCCTATTTCATACAGGTCTTTGTAACTAAACAATACCAGCAGACCAGTCTATTTCATACAGGTCTTTGTAACTAAACAATACCAGCAGACCAGCCTATTTCATACAGGTCTTTGTAACTAAACAATACCAGCAGACCAGCCTATTTCATACAGGTCTTTGTAACTAAACAATACCAGCAGACCAGCCTATTTCATACAGGTCTTTGTAACTAAACAATACCAGCAGACCAGCCTATTTCATACAGGTCTTTGTAACTAAACTATACCAGCAGACCAGCCTGTTTCATACAGGTCTTTGTCCAGTGACTGCTGGGTCTGATGTAAGAAGAAAAAAACAGAGCGATTCAGCCTATTGTATCTTTCAAAGGTTTGCCTGCCAGTTGAAGGAGCCAATGATAGCAGGATAATACTATTGTGAAGCTGCTCAAAGAACACTACAGGTACAGTCCTGAATCCTCCCAGAAGCTGAGGGTGTGAAGTGTAGAAGAACTGAAATGTCCGCTCTGGATAGACAAACACCAAAAAGATAACAAAGTTACAAACTGAATGAAAGGAGACGGTACAATATTGTGGGATCAAATAAAAGCAGGTTTTTCACATCTTCAGCGCCCAGCTGGCACAGGCCCATGAGGCTCTGTTGTCTTCAGAGCGCGAGCTCGGGTTCAAATGATTTCAGTCACTTCTCGACTCTGGGATCAAGCTATCAGACACTTCCAAAAAGACTAAAACATCCCATTTAAAACACGTGAAAGCCCCGTGCAGCCAGTCTACCCAGGCTAAGTGCTTGAGAAAGAGAGAGGGAGAGAGGTCTAAAGGGAAGGGGTGTATATCTCACTGCTCATGAACACACTGCTCCCAGGTAGGAAACCCACTGATCCTCAACTACTGCTCCTAGTGATCTCACACAGCTCCAATCCTCCAAGTCCACAGCTTGAGTTGCAATCTGGTTTCTCAGCTTCTCACATGGCACAGCACACAGCTCCCAACTTACAACTCCCAGCTCCAGCACAGTTCATCTCCAGTACCCCCTCCTCAACACTCCCCACCCCACACTGTATACTCTCAATCCATCACTTCTCATCAGTTAAACCAGCTGCACACCTCCAGCTCTTGTATACCTTAGTTTTAAACCCATTGAAGGTGAGAGCATAGTGAAAAGTCCATCGCAATCCTGTTTTAAAATGTGCCACTTTAGAATCAGCTTGTTTCCCCTCTTCGTGGGTCAGCAAGGGGGTCAGTAAGGTGTGGAATGGATTGGATTGGAATGTGTGTCCCTGGAGAAGTGCAGAATCCCTGGCCTCTGTTCTGAGAGTGCGATCTGCTCGTTTTATTATTTATTATTATTTTGTTTATTTAGCAGACGCCTTTATCCAAGGCGACTTACAGAGACTAGGGTGTGTGAACTATGCATCAGCTGCAGAGTCACTTACAATTACGTCTCACCCGAAAGACGGAGCACAAGGAGGTTAAGTGACTTGCTCAGGGTCACACAATGAGTCAGTGGCTGAGGTGGGATTTGAACCGGGGACCTCCTGGTTACAAGACCTTTTCTTTAACCACTGGACCGCACAGCCTCCTTTTATTAACCTGGTTTTATCACAATTTGGAACTGCACTGCTGGAGGAGTGCTTGGAGAGGCTGAAGAAGTTGTTTTCAGATAACCAGTTCCCTGACACTGAGCCACTTTCTCTAACCTGCTAGTCTCCCCCACAGTGGATCAATACTGTGATGAACCAGGACATGTGCTGAGGTTTGGGACCTGATCTAGTGTGTCTCTAAACAGCGCTGATGAAAAGACCTTCAGCGAGGGAGGCTGGGTGTGGATGACACTACACAAGCCACCGCTCCCTCAAAGATCAGGGTCCTTCAATGGAGGGTTCTGTACACCATGTAGAGTACAAATCCAAGGAGGATATGAGGAGGTTGTATAATGTAGTGGTGAGACCGCACTTACAGGAATGGGTCCAAGTCTGGTCAGCACAGTACCAAAGGGACACTGTGGCCCTGGAGAAATCCCTAGAGCTATCATCGATGGGCACTACCACTTAAATATATATATATATATATATATATATATATATATATATATATATACACACACACATATACAATATAACTAGCTTTGCATGTTTCATAAGGTACTTCGTTTCTTGTGGTAAAGCCCTTTATGTCAGGTTAAGGTCCAGGACTTTACCACTGTTTGTGTTTGTGTGGGTGCGTCAATAACAAGTCTAGTCATCAAGCTGCTTTTAAGCACATTTTTATTCAAAAACAAACAAAACAGAGAAATCTAAATAAACAGTTTAATCAAAACCTGTGTCTGAACTAAATTTTAACAAAACACTAAACTATCTGTCCGGACGGCTGAGTCGTTTACCGGTACACACCTCTGGTTTCCATAACCAGTATTTGTAAAGATAGTTTTTACCTTCCAGCTCTTTCTTTCTTTCTTTCGTTCTTTCTTTCTTTCTTTCTTGGGTAGGGGTGGCCCAAGTCCAACTTAGCATTTCAAATCAGTTACAGTATTCTAAAACGAACACCGATGTTTAGCCTTATATTAATGAATACATTTGAAATCGCAGCATACTTGAATCAGAACACGTGACAGGGGGAAAAAACAACATTTCGGTTCTATTTCCTCAATGATCATTCTTACTATCTCTGACGTGTCTTCACTTCCATGCGCCTCAGCTTTAAATGCTGCACTGCCATCTACTGGCACCCCATAGAATATACCCGCCATTGCAAGTGAAGGAATATACAGTATTTAGGGCTTCTGGTTTTCGGTTTTAAACGATAAAACCTGATAAAACACCCCCGCTACAAAAAAAATGAAACCGATGGATAGCCAATAAACACCAGAAAACACCAGAAAAACTGTGGAAATGGTTAATCTATTCATGTTGACTTTACCCTTTTTCCATTACAAAATAAAACCTTCAACAAAAATAATAATAAATACATTTCCCAGTGCTGCTTGGCAATGTCCCGCCTTCCTGACTTGCATCTATCATTGATTTGTTCGGAATACTTTAAACCCGCCCCAACTACTGAGTGACAGCACATTCCTGCATTTCTAAGATTACAATCAGGATGGAGGCTTGTTAGCGGGATTTCAAGGTGTATTACAGTTAAGAAACGGAAGATTTAAAACAGAATTATGGCGAAATGTACAAAAATACCTCCAGACAAAAACCCCAGAAGAATGTGCCCGTGACCAGAGGGATTTCACTGTGGAAGACAGCAAAGGAAAGAAGAGACAACTTAAGAGTGCAAGTACTGTCGAGTTACTACTATACATATTGTGACAGAAAAAGAAAACAATAAACGCTCAAGCATTTTGGAAAGTAACTGAAAACACTAATTTCATACAGTATATCAAAAACGAAACCCCGAAAAAAAAAACGATTTGCATAAAACTCGAAAATAACTCAAAATAAGCACCGAAAAATACAATTAAGCCCAAAATATATTGTTCATACAACATTCATTATGTATTTAAGATAATGTCTGAATAAATTAAATACATTTCTACATTTACTTCGTAACAGACACACTTAGCCAGGGCCACTTACAATTGTTACAAGATAATCACATTATTTTTTGCAGCAGCAGTGTTCCCCGCCTGGGATCTAACCCACGACCCGCCAGTCAAGAATCCAGAGCGCTAATCACTACTCCACACTGCTGCATAGCCACTGTATAATTTTAATATTTAAACACAGTATCCTATATAATCGACATATTTCTCAATGGGAATTAGTAACTGGCCAGTTCACAGCTATGGCGATCTTTGCCCAAGCTTTATTTTGCTCATTAACAGTAACAGCATTATGATTTTACATTTATGTAATGTAATGTTTGTTTACATTACATCTTATGTAGTTAGTTTCTCGGTTTCAAAGAATATGAGTAATATTTCCCCTTATAGACAACAATGTCTATAACTATGTCAATTAAGTATCGAATAGTATTTTTAAATCAAAGAAAATAACTGAAAAATATGCATGACATATTTTTAATATTTGTTGCCATTTCTACTGGGAAACAAATACAGAAACATTTAATTGTGTTCGAGCCATTTTATATCACTTTAGATTTACTGTTCAAGTACAGCTTAAGTCCAGCTTCAAGTCAAGTCTTTGATATTGCAACCCTTTCTCAAGCCAGACTTACCCTAGCCCGACAGTAGTTATACGCTATTGCAGATATCACCATGTTAATTTTTAACCAATGTGAATACAGCATTTGGTTTTGACAGGTGCCCTTAGCCAATCAGGATCGACCAGAAGTCCCGCCTCCTAGTTCCTGTCACATGTTTGTAGGCTTTAAGCAATTCCGGAAGTCCCACCCTCCCGTCCTGTCACGTGTTTGTAGTCTTTAAGGCACTTTTGGAAACCATGTTCCAAGATTGTAGTTTATCACATTAAAATGGGGGATTAAACAAAGGTTTGGGGTATTATTTTTTAATTTCTGTTATATGTGTTATTTCAAAAAATAAATGGATCAGCGAAATGGGGAAATAGATATAATTAAAAAATAAAATAAGCTTGGAAATGTTAAAACAGTTTGTTAAAATGTCTAAAGAGTTGACAAATAAAATAAGTTTTGAAAATAAAATGAGTACAAAAGTGTTAAAACAAGGTTACAACGCCTGTACTTAAAAATGAAGAACTGTTTAAAAGCGGAGAAATGTGAATTGTTAAAACCTGCAGAGAACAGAGACGCGTGTTTGTAGAAAAAAAGACTAAAAACGTGTTAAACATTTAAAACACTTCTTAACCAACACATAAATAAATAAATAAATAAACAAAATAAAATGTGAGAACCTGTATACATGGTTAAGTCAACATTTTAAAAAACCTTATTGCATTATTTATTTTACACAGCTTGAGACCCACGCACGTGTAAAGGCAACACAAGCACTTCTGAAATGTCCCTACAAAGTGTCTTGAGTTTAAAACATTAAAAACACCAATATAAAAAAGAATACAAACCTTGACTATCGGCTGCCATTATGCTAGACTTGTTCCAATGTATTTGCTTAAAGAAAAAACATTTTTAAAATAAAACCTTAAATGTGTCTGAGGCAAACAGAACACTGTTGTACGCTAAACTGTGCCTCGCATGGAGCTAAGGGGTGTTGCTCGAAGATAAGAAACTAGGGGCCCCAGCACTGGCTAACAGCATCGCTGGTCATGTGCTCAGGGTGTTGCTGGTCATGTGCTCAGGGTGTTGCTGGTCATCTGCTCAGGGTGTTGCTGGTCATCTGCTCAGGGTGTTGCTGGTCATCTGCTCAGGGTGTTGCTGGTCATGTGCTCAGGGTGTTGCTGGTCATGTGCTCAGGGTGTTGCTGGTCATCTGCTCAGGGTGTTGCTGGTCATCTGCTCAGGGTGTTGCTGGTCATCTGCTCAGGGTGTTGCTGGTCATGTGCTCAGGGTGTTGCTGGTCATGTGCTCAGGGTGTTGCTGGTCGGTCAGAACCAATGGCGAATCATTGCAGTAAATGGTAAAAACAAGGTTGCAATGCAGTTACTTAAAAATGAAAAAACAATTTAAAAGGGGAGAAATGTGAATTGTTAACACGTGTAGAGGCTACATGTCCAGAGCTATATTGCCACGACACAGAAGGAAGCGACACAGGATGGCTTTAAACAGAGAAGAGTGTATGTTAAAAAAAGACAAAGTGTTTTAAAATGAACAAGGATCAGATGCTGTACAGATCTAAACACACCTATACAGAAGTAAAGCGACACAGGCTGGTCTTAAACAGAGAAGCGAGTCTGTTGAAAAAAGACAAGATGTTTAAAATAAGGAACAACCTGTTTAAGAAATGTACATACTTAACCCAACACATATAAATGAATAGATAAATAAATAAACAAAATAAAATAATAATAATGTGAGACCCTGTATACATTGTTAACATTTTAAAAACCTTATTGCATTATTTATTTTACACAGCTGGATGTACAAGCACATGTAAAACAGCACGGTCACCTTCTGAAATGTCCGTACCAAGTGTCTTGAGTTTAAAACATTAAAATGTCCAATAAAAATAAAAAGAATACAAACCTTGACTATCGGTTGCCGCTATATTAGACTTGTTACAAGGCATTTACTTAAACTGAAGAAAAAAAAACAGTTTTAAAATAAACCGCTACAAACCTTTTCAGTGTCAGTGCTTGTCTTACTGAATTGCGTGTGTGGCTGGCAGTTCCTCCAGTGTGCTCAGGGCATTGTGGGAGTGTCATCACCCTTCCTGTCATGTGTTTGTAGTTTTTCCTCGGTTCAGGGACATGTGTGTAGTTTTAAAGCAACAGTTTTAAAGATTGTAGTTTCAAGTCAATTTTGATCTTAAGAAAATGATTGTTATAGTAAAATGGTAAATAAAACTAAAGTATAGAGTTGTTGTTGTATTTATTAAATTATACAATATTGGGATTTGGTCGTCAATCACTTATGATTGTAACTTATTTTTAAATGAAATTACATCTGTAAAAACAGCCTAGAAAGGGTTGAAATGCGATTGTAATACATTATATTAGTTAGTTTATAAACTGTAAACTGCACCATACAGCTTACTTGGCTGTGGCCCAATGCCCCTGGTAGCTAAAAGTGCTTCTCCTATCATTGTTAGAGCCAACAAGAAATAAAAGGGTTCAATTTGCCAGTGAATATGTGTGTTCTGTCTACTGCATGTATTTTCTTCTTAAATATAATGAGCATCAGATACAATTTGATCATGTAAATTAAGCACATTATACTATGGAGGTGACATTGGTACCTAGTTTCTATTTTATTTCAGTCGGTTATAATTCCCTGGTAAACAATGAAACGATGGTACTACCTCCCAGCTGAGGGAGATATTTATTTTCCTTCATTTCAGTGCCTTCAAACTTTAGCTTTTTATTTTCAGGATCTTTGAGGAGGAGCCCCTCTGTCAAAGAGTCTGCATACTGTATTGTGAAGAATGTGGTTATCAAGTGACTGCATTACACTCCAGATAGGACGGGTGTAAGTTAGATAACCACGAGAGATGACAACTTAAAGAAGAGCCCCTCACCCCTTGATTTTTACACTCTGTTTTAACAAGTCAATTTGTAAACAGAAAAAAATCCTTAAAGTGAGTCCAGGATACCTTCACAAATTATTCTTTGCAAAGAAAAGGCTTAACATCTGTGTAAAGTATTTGGTTGTGTTTATATTATATATATATATATATATATATATATATATATATATATATATATATATATATATCTGTATATAGGATACATGAGTGTTTGTAGACAAAATGTACGCATACAAAATGTAAAATATGTGCTCACACACCCTGAACTAAGTTTGTGTTGCATATAAATAACAAAAAGCAGTGGATTCATCCTGTAACGTGTAAGTGCAATACAAGTGAACAGTTTCACAGGATGTGGCTGTATGGGTTAGGGGGCCCAACTAGCATCTCTAAAGTTTAGCTATTTTCATCTTGGCTAAAATAACAAACTCTTGAACACTGTAGCTTGGAAGAATATAACTAATACACACACACACACACACACACACACACACAAACACACACACACACACAAAACACCTACACACACTCACACACATACACACACACTCACACACATACACACATACTCACACACATACACACACACTCACACACATTAGACTCAAAACAATTAATTGATTGCTCGCAGTAGATGTTGATCACATTTTTTAAAATCGTTTCACATTACTAAATGAAATACAATGAAAGCACTTGGAACAATCTACCTATAGTCCATACAAGATCGCAATGCAGTCTAACACGTTGCCTAGAGATATATTTTGCATGATTTATTGGTATAGAACTTCCGACAGACACACCAATGACATTAGTCAGTGTTTATATACTATACAGTGCCTTGAAAGTATTCGCCCCTTGAATGAACTGCGACCTTTTGCCACATTTCAGGCTTCAAACATAAAGATATGAAACTGTAATTTTTGTGAAGAATCAACAACAAGTGGGACACAATCATGAAGTGGAACGAAATTTATTGGATATTTCAAACTTTTTTAACAAATAAAAACTGAAAATTGGGCGTGCAAAATTATTCAGCCCCTTTACTTTCAGTGCAGCAAACTCTCTCCAGAAGTTCAGTGAGGATCTCTGAATGATCCAATGTTGACCTAAATGACTAATGATGATAAATAGAATCCACCTGTGTGTAATCAAGTCTCCGTATAAATGCACCTGCACTGTGATAGTCTCAGAGGTCCGTTTAAAGCGCAGAGAGCATCATGAAGAACAAGGAACACACCAGGCAGGTCCGAGATACTGTTGTGGAGAAGTTTAAAGCGGATTTGGATACAAAAGATTTCCCAAGCTTTAAACATCCCAAGGAGCACTGTGCAAGCGATAATATTGAAATGGAAGGAGTATCAGACCACTGCAAATCTACCAAGACCTGGCCGTCCCTCTAAACTTTCAGCTCATACAAGGAGAAGAGTGATCAGAGATGCAGCCAAGAGGCCCATGATCACTCTGGATGAACTGCAGAGATCTACAGCTGAGGTGGGAGACTCTGTCCATAGGACAACAATCAGTCGATACTGCACAAATCTGGCCTTTATGGAAGAGTGGCAAGAAGAAAGCCATTTCTTAAAGATATCCATAAAAGTGTCGTTTACAGTTTGCCACAAGCCACCTGGGAGACACACCAAACATGTGGAAGAAGGTGCTCTGGTCAGATGAAACCAAAATCGAACTTTTTTGGCAACAATGCAAAACGTTATGTTTGGCGAAAAGCAACACAGCTCATCACCTGAACACACCATCCCCACTGTCAAACATGGTGGTGGCAGCATCATGGTTTGGGCCTGCTTTTCTTCAGCAGGGACAGGGAAGATGGTTAAAATTGATGGGAAGATGGATGGAGCCAAATACAGGACCATTCTGGAAGAAAACCTGATGGAGTCTGCAAAAGACCTGAGACTGGGACGGAGATTTGTCTTCCAACAAGACAATGATCCAAAACATAAAGCAAAATCTACAATGGAATGGTTCACAAATAAACATATCCAGGTGTTAGAATGGCCAAGTCAAAGTCCAGACCTGAATCAATCGAGAATCTGTGGAAAGAACTGAAAACTGCTGTTCACAAATGCTCTCCATCCAACCTCACTGAGCTCGAGCTGTTTTGCAAGGAGGAATGGGCAAAAATTTCAGTCTCGATGTGCAAAACTGATAGAGACATACCCCAAGCGACTTACAGCTGTAATCGCAGCAAAAGGTGGCGCTACAAAGTATTAAGCCAGGGGGCTGAATAATTTTGCACGCCCAATTTTTCAGTTTTTTATTTGTTAAAAAAGTTTGAAATATCCAATAAATTTCGTTCCACTTCATGATTGTGTCCCACTTGTTGTTGATTCTTCACAAAAAATTACAGTTTCATATCTTTATGTTTGAAGCCTGAAATGTGGCAAAAGGTCGCAAAGTTCAAGGGGGCCGAATACTTTCGCAAGGCACTGTATATATATAATCAACCTGTTGGTTCATCAATAATACTCATAACTGCTACGACTACATTTTCAACCTCCACCATTTTTAATGAGCGGGTCTGTTCTTGCGTTGTGGTCACGTTCATGGGTTCTTGGTCAATGGTCGCTTAACCCGGTTCTGTTGCGATCAAAATGCGAAAATACACCCCTGATGAGATTGTATTTAAGAATGAAAGACAGAAACAGACCCAGCATT
Source organism: Huso huso (assembly GCA_036884735.1). Taxonomy (NCBI): domain Eukaryota; kingdom Metazoa; phylum Chordata; class Actinopteri; order Acipenseriformes; family Acipenseridae; genus Huso; species Huso huso. The sequence goes on from CM072692.1 coordinate 4,266,083, forward strand.
TACCATTCCCAACCTAGCTACCGAGTCCATTTTTATAGGGGTTCATAACAACTGCGTTCTGCATGGTCCTAATGTCCCACATGCTACAAATCTACTGGAGGAAAGGCGCCTAGGAAGCTACCAAGGCTGCCCGAGAGTGTTCCCGCTACCAGCAGCATGAAAAAGCCTCATTGCTGCAGGCCTGGCACCGTGGCTCTGAGGGAGATCCGCCACTACCAGAAATCCACGAGCTGCTCATCTGCAAGCTGCCTTTCCAACGGCTTGTCAGAGAAATCACACAGGATTTCAAGACCGACCTGCGCTTCCAAAGCTCCGCTGTCATGGCGCTGCAGGAGGCTAGCGAGGCTTACCTGGTCGGGCTCTTTGAGGACACCAACCTGTGTGCCATTCACGCCAAGAGAGTCACCATCATGCCCAAAGACATCCAGCGGGCGCGCCGCATCCGCAGGGAGCATGCTTAAGCTGTAACCCCCTTAAAGAACTTGTTCTAAAACCAAAGGCTCTTTTAAGAGCCAGCCAAGTTCTATGAAAGATGGTTTTCCATTTTAAAAAATGTTACGTTTCTAAGTGGTTGTTTTATAATTGAATACTAAGCTTTTCAAATGCAATGTTTTAATTGTGTTCTCTCTCTCTCTCTCTCCCTCCTTTTTCATTAGTCACAAGATACTGTGCTGCAAAAGGTCAGATAAGTACATGCGGGTTACACGACTCTATACTTCTTTCAAAAGAAATTAATTCATGATGCGGCATGGGTGTCTAAACCCGTTTTTCTTTCCCAACATATAATAAATAAATATGGGTGTCTACTGTACTCACAGGTGCTGAGAAAGAGATTATATATATATATATATATATATATATATATATATATATATATATATATATATATATTGTACACTGGTATACTTAAATAAAAAGTGTATTAGTTCCCCACTCTACAGTCTACACTTTATTAGTAAAAAAAACAAAACAAAAAACATCTAGTGAGTTTTAAGCAGATTTGTATTCAGATGTCTTCCATATTTGCAGAGGGGGGCGGGGGCAGGCAGTGATGTTATTTCTAAAACCACTTCCTCATTTCAGAATGTGACCCAGAGCCAGAAGCATATTTATAGTTACAGGCAAGAAAGTTGCCCTTCAATATTTGTCAGTAGGCAGATATACATGTCATATAGGGGAAATTGTAAAATATATATATATATATATATATATATATAAAACTATAATTTTAATTCACTGTAAATTAGAAGGTAAATGACAATAAAACATAAAAATATCACTTTACAAAACGTCCATAAATTTGAAGTTTATAAAACAATTAAAAAATGAAGGAAAATAGTTTTGTTTTTTTTACTTTAATGCTCTTGTATTCAATAGCATAGCAAACCGTGACACCAATATGATAATACAATAACACTTTACAAAATTACTGTTCATATGAATGGTAAATAGCCATAAAAAGCTTAAGGTAAAATATATTTTAAAATACAATACAAATGTATTCTCTTATATGGCATGCCAAGGCATCTCAGAACGCTGTACAAAACTAAACACAAGACACGTGTAAAAAACAGGTCCAGTTCCAATCCCATAAAATATATTGAAAATCCCCATCTAGAGCAGTGAGTTTAATCTTTTTAACTCAATGACCCACCAGTAAACATAAAAAATAATGTGACCCACTTTAAATTTGACTGATGATAAAATGTTACTCGAGAAATTTGCTTTTCTTTTGTTTCTTTTAAACACAATCCAAAGTCTGTGCAACAGCAGACTGACAGGAACATGAATAATAATAATAAAATAATAATAATAATAATAATAATAATAACAACAACAACAACAATTGTGGTTCAGAGCAACAGGATCATTTCAGATCCTAAGGCAGGGTCTAGGGTTGCTAAGAAATGTAAGTATTATATGGTAATAATAATTGTTAAATGTAATCTTCCCCAAATCCAAATTGTGGCGACCCACCTGAGCATGCTTCACGACCCGCAGGTTGAAAACCACGGCTTTATAGGATAAAGCCTCTATGGATAATGTGTGTATGTATATTGAAAATATTACTCAACTTCGGTCTTATTTATACTAAAATAATTCTAAACCCAGCCAAAGCTTCCAGAACACTCAGTACATTTTTAACACTGTGTTACAAACATTTAAATCATGTTACAAAACCTCTGTAAATTGTGAAGGTTAAAAACTTTAATGTTAAATCACTGTAAACGTGACGGTATACAACCATAAAATAACACTTTACAAAATGACTCTAAATTTAAAGGTAAATAAACATTAAAAAATGAAGGAAAAATAATACTATATGTTTCTTGTTTTACTTTAATGCAGTGGCATTCTATAGCTTAGCAAATCCTTATTTATCATGTTTTGGTTCGCTGCCTTTGAGCAAATCTGTCAAAGCTGATTTTATTTGATTTTTTAACAGACTCTTTCAGTATCATCTCTATAGCATCCCTCGCGATTATTTCTGTACCGGCCTCAATGTAAAACAATTCCACCTTGTTACTGTCTGTTAACTGAAATCCATATAGATATCATCTTCTTCAGCTCCCCCCTTATTGCCCTGATTGAAATCAAAGTTTTCATACTCTGGTTCGCTTATCTCTTCATAGTCCAGGTCATCTATGACTTCTTTACCATCCTCAGCTCTCATCTCTTCATAGTCCAGGTCATCTATGACTTCTTTACCATCCTCAGCTCTCATCTCTTCATAGTCCTGGTCAACTGTATCTTCCTTGAAAAACTCAGTGTTCGCATAGACCTCATCAGCATCCTCAGAGTGCAGGTTACCAGAGCCTTTGGAAATGTATGAATTCATCCTGACTGTAAAGAAGCACATAGAACAACAGCATCAGCACACACAAAAACACAGTACCCATAAACAATGACTTCACATAATCACATAACAAACACACAGCATCGGACAGGTTAAAACCATGCATTCATCTGATTACTGCCAAATGCAATTCAAAATGTCTATCGTCTAAAAGGGTTATTTAAAATAGACCATTTTAAAGCAATTTGAAATGTCCAATTGTTTTAAAGACCCTTCTCACCGCCACGACCCCGCAGTGACTCAGGAGAGGCGAAGACAAGTGCACTCAAGCATCCTCCAAAACGTGCGCTATCAAGCTGCCCACTTCCTTTCACATTGCAAGCCCACAGTGAAGCCAACCAGACCTGATGCGTCGGAGGACGAACACAGATCCAGTTACAACACCGCTGGCCTGCAGGTGCCCGGCCACCTACAGGAGTCGCTGGTGCGCAGTGAGACAGGGATTACCCTCTTGAGCACTCCCCACCCGGGCAGTGCTTGGCCAATTGTGACCGCCCCATGGGAGCTCCCGGCCATGGTTTGAGGATCATGACAGAAAATTCTTCCATGGACACCCCCATGATTTCAATCCAATTGTTTGTGTTGAACTTGAACCACTGTCATAATGAAATACAATAACTTTTGTTCAAGTGTGACAAACCACAATTCAATAATACAGCAGATAATAGTGATAGTTACATCAGGATATGATTAAATAGTGATAGTTACATCAGGATGTGATTAAATACAAAGTACTACAGGTTAAACACTTGGCAGATTACAGTATTCTGAAGTACAGGATTAAATGCAGTAAAATAGGGGGCAGATAAGAGCAAAATAAAGCACATTTACATGAAGGGTGATAGTGTCCCAGGATACAAACAGAGGAGTTCTACAGGTGCTGTTTGAAGAGGTGAGTCTTAAGGAGGCGCTGAATGTGGTCAGGACTGGGCAGTCCTGACATCTGTAGGAAGGTCATTCCACCACTGCGGAGCAAGGGTGGAGAAGGAGCGGCTTTGGACAGGGGGAGCGTAGCAGAGGTAGAGCTAGTCTTCTAGTGCAGGCGGAGCGGAGAGGTCGAGTGGGGGGTGTAGGGGGAGATGAGGGTCTGGAGGTAGCTGGGTGCAGTCTGGTCAAGGCATCTGTAGGCTAGTACAAGAGTCTTGAACTGGATGCGAGCGGTGATCGGGAGCCAGTGGAGCGAGCGGAGTAGTGGAGTAGCGTATAAGCGAGGCAGAGAGAACACCAGGCGGGCAGCAGAGTTCTGGATGAGCTGAGCGGACGAAATGGACGAGGGAGGCCAGCCAAGAGGGAGTTGCAGTAGTCTAGGCGGGAGAGTACCAGGGCCTGGACCAGGAGCTGCAGCGAGTTGGTGAATATATATATTATGCGTGTGAGTTTGTAACAAACATAAAAGGTTCCAAGTAGAACCTTAAGGATCTTAAAAGATCCTTATTTGTAAGGTTCCTCAGGGAACCCCAGTAAAAAGGTTCTTCAAGCACCTTAAAAGGTTCCTCCACAGTATCAACCTCCTCACCTTTTCAATCAACCCCTCCCACCCTGCTCCATGTAAGTATCTGTACCAAGGAACACGCCCAGCACCTTCATCCTGTCCTGCCCCACCTCAAAACCTGGGGCAAAACAGAGGGCCACCTCCTGCCAGCTCCCCTGACAGGAAGGTGTCACTCTTGGCCCAATTTATTCTTGCGGATGATGCTCTGAAACATACCTAAACTCCTGATGCAGTTCCTGGACGTCTTTTTATTATTAATAAAAAACAGTGATATCATCAGCATATGCAGACACCCTCACTATATCAGAAGGGGCTGAGAAAGGGGCTGAGAAAGGCACCATTCAGCCCGCCAGCTTGCTCCTCAACAGAACCAGCAGGGGCTCGATGGAGATGGAGTACAGCATCAGCCCTGCCTGATTCCCCTGCACACTGAGAAGGGTCGACTCAGCCCACCATTTATTTTTAAAACGCTAAAAGCATTACTATATAAAAGTTAAATAAATTTGATAAACTGAGGGCCGAACCCAAAGGCTTCCAGGGTCTCAAAAGGTAGTGGTGGTCGACACGATCAAAAGCTTTCTCTTGATCCAAAGAGACCAGTCCCACATTAAAATCACCCTTCTTAGTTATATCGATAAAGCATCCCGGATTAAAAAAATATTATCGAATATTGTTCTCCCAGGTACACAATAAGTCTGATCAGGGTGAATTATTTTATCCAAACAGTTCCTCAGTCTCATCGCTAAACTTCTAGAAAATATTTTTAAATCGGTACATAACATTGAGACAGGTCTCAGTTTTAAGCATGCACAGGTCTCCTTTCTTGGGCAGCAGTGTGATGACGGCCCCACGGCAGCTTAGAGGCAGCTCCCGCCTCCAGGCTCTCCTGCAGCACCAACAGCAAGTCTGGCCCCAGCTCCTTCCAGAAGTGCTGATAAACCTACTGACAGTCCATCGATCCCGGTGCTTTCCCTCTGGCCAGCTGCTTGACAGCATTGGTCAACTCTTGAAGAGACAGTCCCATTTCCAGACTCTGCTGCTCCTCCAAGCTCAGACTGGGCAGTCCCTCCAGTAATGTATTGATATCAGTCTGGTTACATGACTCGCTGCAATACAGATCAGTGTAGAATTGCAACCACCGCGATCATTAATCTCCTCCTGACCAGTCAACTCTCTACCGCAGGGCAGCCGAACACAGGACAACCGCTTCCCATGTGCTCTCTTCTTCTCTAAACCAAAGAAGTGCTTTAGGAGCATCCATATCTCTCAGCTCAATAAATCAAGATCGCACTTGTGCCCCCGGCACCTTCTCCTCCAGCATGCTGCCCAAAGCTTATCTCAGCTCCACCAAGGTTTCCTTTGCAGCTGTGCTCTGCTCAGTCTCTAACTGTAGGATCTCTCTCTCTAGCTCTCTCTTATGACTGAGTTCAGTGACTTGGTTATGTCTAAAGTGTACTGCTTACAAAATAATTTAATTGGTGTTTTTCCTATATCCCACCACTGCCTCAGATGCTTCAATTGGCTTTTTGTTCTTGCCATTTAACCAAAAAATCCTTAAACTGTTTTGTAAAATTAATATTTTGCAATAATTTGGTGTTAAAATACCACTGAGATACCCTGTGTATTTCTTTACCTGTAATTGCTGTAATCAGAGTGCAATGATGGTCAGACAAGCTGTTCGGTATTATTGTTGCTTGTGTGAATTTATTGAGGTGGTGTTTGAGTGCATATATCCTGTCCAGTCTTGCTCTAACTGTATACTGAGAAAGGTGGTGTGACCAGGTATACTGGTGAGTGGTGGGATGCAGACACCTCAAACATCAACCAAGCCACTGAACTTAAAAAATAGCAGCCAATTCTCTCACTGAAGGAGGATGAGGTTCAATACTATTCCTATCCTTATTAAAATCTACTGTACAGTTAAAATCCCCTCCCACTATTAATATATCATCATCATGTACTGTTAAAAGAGTCTCTTTAAAACATTCAGGAATACAATTCTATCCCTTCCTATATTTGGAGCATAAACATTAATAAAATCATAAACTATCTGTCCTATCTTAGTCCTCACTTTACAAGCCTCCCCTAATTATCTCTTTAAAATCTAAAATGTCAACTTCCAACCCTGGTTGAAAAAAGCACAGCCACCCCTGTGCTGTTATTTGTTCCTTGGCTCAGCACACACTGCCCTCTCCATTCAGCAAGCCATCCTGCCTCATTCTCTCTATCTGTGTGTGTCTCCCTTAAAAAAGCCACCCCATCCCTTCTGTTCTAAAAATTCAAATAACTGTGCTCCTTAAAATCCTGCCTACAACCATTGACATTAAAGAGATCAAATTAATTCTGTCCATGATGGCTAAAAAGTTTTAAAAACTAAGAAAAGCAAACAGTAAAAGATATAAAATTCCTATAAAACCTATCCATTTTTTTCAATAAATAAATAAACAAATAAACATACATTTTGGTTTTCTGATGTAACGTTTTCCTAACTGTTTGCATGAATTTCTTCAGTCTATACTGTTTTGGTTGATCTAATTCCTGTGTTGTGGCTTTTTTTGAGGCTATATGCAGAATTCAAAAAACAATTTCAGATCTGAAACGACTGTTTTATATCTACGCCTCCTACCTTTTGTTTGATCCAAAAACCCTTTATTTTGTTGACTGAATATAGTTTTTCCTGGTAGTTTGCTTTCAGTAATGTCGAGAACAGCGAAGAGTCCGAAACCTCGCCGCCGTCTACACCTCCCATCTCCCCTCATAATTCCTCATCGCTGTCATTGACCGCCGCCGCTGATATTTTCAGCTGCTCCTCCCTTTAACTCAGCTACTGCCTGTTGCGAGTCGATAGAGATGGATTCACAGCAGCGCCTGGCAGAGACTCAGCGCTGCGCTCCTCTCCTCTGAACAGGGAGGCACAGCAGCTCCAGGTAGACACCCAGAGCCACCGCCACTCCCCTGGGTTCGTCAGGAGCCCCGCGGCACGAGATTCCCCGCAGCGCCGTGGCTCCCAGACTGAACCTCAGTCTCTTATAAGACCTGAGCCCAATCCCCTCACCATCCTCTCCTTCAGAGCTGACGCGCTGAGAGAGCCCCTGGTCCAATGAGACAGCTCCAGAGCTCCGCTCCGACACACTTTCATTTTCTTTAAGGTCTGCAGCTAGTGTTTTTATACTTTTTTTCCTTTTTCTTTCCACCACAGTGAATTCCTGATTTCCAGCGGTCTCAGCTGTCTGTTCTATTAGCTCAGTTGGTTCTCCTGGCCTTGCCAGTGGCTCTGGCTGGCGCGGATCTTCCTCCCGCTCTCCCCGATCATCCCTGACTTCCTCCCCGCCGGTTTCACCCTGTTCTTCCTCAGGCTCCAGTCTCGGACAGTTTTTGCGCTGATGCCCCTGCGCTCCACATTTAAAACAGCGCATTGTGTTAGTGCTAGCAAAGACAACACATTTGCTTCCTTCCACAGTAAACGTCCAAGCTACATCAATATCTACATTAGGATTATTTAATAAAATGAATACCTGCCTTCTAAATGACACGACATGCTTTAGTTTGGGATCTTGCATCCTAACGGTATCGATCTAATCGGGGATGTTAATTTTCCGTACCTTGAAAGCTCCCCTTTCCAGCAACTCATTTTTAAGGAAGGGGGCACATTTGACAGAATCATTTTAGTTACAGGTGTAGCTAGCGGAGACACCATCACCAAACTTCCTTTGACCACAAAACCTTCCTGCACCAGCACATCTACAGCTTGTGTTTCACTGAAAAAATAACTAACCTTTATTCATGCGTGACGCTGATTTAATTTGACCACCTCCTACCACCTCACTGATAGCGAGCAGGCATTCCTCCACCGACACTGTGTGTCAGGATCACAACGACAGCCGTGCCGGCGAGTCAAACCTGCCGTCGCCATAGCTGAGTCTGAGCTGACCCAAAGTCAGCACAAACACAGCTATGAACAAAAACAAAAACAAACAAACAAACAAACAAACAAATAAACTATTTATTATAAAACTAAAACAGTAATATAATAAATAATCCACATACACACTCCCACCCCAAACGCTTCCTCCAGCTCCTCCCGTAATCCACAATCTTCGCCGCGCGCGAGAGAGAGATACTTAGTATTTCAACATTTAGCAAAAAAAAAACGAAGTCAAAAGTTTGCTTTATTGTATGTGTTTTTTTTTTTTGATTTCCATAAAATATGGCAAACATGTATGTTCAGTTTTTTTCTTCAGATTTAAGTAATGTGATTTAATAAACAAAAATGAATTTAACTAACTGGCTTTTTCTCATTTATTAAATTCTGTAGATTAAATTTATTAATACTCATTAACGCTGTTTTTCATTAAGTCTTTGCCGCAGAATTTGACAAGTTCTTTGCAGAAAAACGCGCTTTTCTCTCTGCAGATTTTAGGAAATTTGACTGTAGATTTCCGTGGGGACCTTCCCAAAACAATGGGTTTATACTGCCATCTAGTGGCTGAAAATAAAACCGGGCTTTGCTGTGTTAATATGATGCTGGATTCAAAAATGTTCTTTTTCGAAAGCTAAAAATTACGTCACGCAGAACGCGACTGCCCGCCTCCTTTCTCGCGAATATTAAGCAAGCCACCGTAATGAATATTAAAACGGGAATTAAATAGGCGTACATTAAAATGAACGTGTTTAGTTATAATATGTATCTTAACTTTGAAGAATTTGAATGGATGTATTAGTAATCGAATTGATGAATCATAGTCTGATATATTATTGCAATAACTGAATGATTAATATTCATTAGAAATCTACATTAATGACTTAGATTCTGGTATAGTAAGCAAACTTGTTAAATTTGAAGACGACACAAAAATAGGAGGAGTGGCAAAAACTGTTGCAGCAGCAAAGGTCATTCAAAATGATCTAGACAACATTCAGAACTGGGCAGACACATGGCAAATGAAATTTAATAGAGAAAAGTGTGCATTATAAATATCATATAGGAGATACTGAAATTGAAT
>CM072692.1:4275934-4367677 GCA_036884735.1 Huso huso
CAGAAGACATTGCTGTTGGGTGACCAGGAAGTAAAGCGATGACAGACTTCTGGAAGACAGAATCAAGCAAGCTGAGAACTTCCTTTAACCCCAGTGTAGAACCAGATGTGAATTCAAATGAAAATCAAGGGGGCTATAACATGTGTTTCTTTCAGAACTGCATCTCTAGAGACTGACTAGCCAATAGAAGAGCAGGACAAGGCGAGATTAAAGAAATTGTTTTATTAATATTATTATTTAGCAGACCCATTTATCTAAAGCAACTTCAGAGACTAGGGGGTGAACTATCATCAACAACTGCTGTTGCTGCAGAGTCACTTCCAATAGGACCTACGTTTTTTACACCACAAAGGACAGAGCACAAGGAGATTTAGTGATCTGTTCGGTCTCTCACACACACACAGAGTCAGCAGCTGAGCGGATTTGAACCTCCTGGTATCAAGACAATTTCTAACCGCTGGACCAGAGGCCTCAGATTAATTAAGGCAATCTCTTTTCAGCATTATGAGGTCATCTCCTGCTAATCAATGGAACGGAAAGTCGTTTACATTCTCGCACTCGTTCATCCATGCTCTCCCGCTTTCACCTAACGTTTCACCGATTTCCTCCTCTGTCTGCGGGCTTCACCTTCTCTCTATTCTCCTCTTCCTCCTTCTTCACCACACTTGTCCCTTCTTCGCTTGGGGATTGAGGACAGGTGTGACCGAATGAGCCGAGCCTCGAACCCTGTATTGAAGACTCCAAAAGTGACCTATATTGAAGACCAAGAAAGACTTGAAACGTTAATTGAATTATATTGAAGACCTGAGAAAGACTTCTTAGTGAAACATTTGCCATTGAATTTTACACTTCGAAGCATCACTGAGAAACACTTCTAATGGAAACATTTGCCATTGGAATTTATACTGAAGACGCCTAGAGAAAGACTTCTGGAAACTGCCACAATTCTATTGAAGACGCTAGAGAAAGACTTCTAGTTGACACAAGACACTCCGAAGAGCCAGAGAAAGACTTCAGTGGAACGTTGCCATTGAATTTACACTGAAGGACACTGAGAAAGACTTCTAGTGGAAACGCTTGTTTGCCATTAATAAGACACTGAGAAAAGACTTCTAGTGGAAACGCTACAGCTGAATTTACAATTGAGAAAGACTTCTAGTGGAACGCTATTATTGAATTTATAATTGAAGACACAGAAAGACTTCTAGTAAAATGTTTGCCATTGAACTTAAAGAACTCAGAGAGACCTGAAACGTATTGGCTTGGCTTGCTACTCGAAGACGCCAGAAAGACTTCTTACAACTCACCTGCAGTAGAGCTTCTCCCCCCCTCCTCCTCTTCTCCCCTTCCCTCGCCTCCCAAGACTCTTCCCGAAGGCGCAGTGAACCGCGTGTCCTGGAAGAAGGGCCACTCCCGTACTGACTTAACCTGTCCTTGCCAGACATCCCAAAACAGCCTGTGAAACACACACACACACACAGAAACTTAAGTGACACTTTGTAGGAATCCTTGTCTCTGAAGTTATAAGTCCTGGAACAAGAAGCTGTTGTTAGTTAGTGAGCCAAAATGGGCGAACATGCTTATTAGAGAGTTGGGTAATTGTATATTTTAATGCTATTGCATCTTGCATTTCGTAAACTCACCTGAGACAGTAAGCTGGTACTGACGGGTTTCTACCGGTCATTGTATTTTCAGGCTACATCGCTTGCTCTTTGTATTTGAGGTTCCTTTTCCCGGGCCCCGGCCTTCATGGTTGTCCTGGTTACTATTGATGTTGGGCGTAACGTAAAGAACTCAAAGTCACTCAGGTTCCGGTCATGTGATTTAGGGATGACAGAGGTGTGATCGCCATAGTAACCGCTTACAGCCAGCAACGCTTGACTGCAAAGGGGGCTCAGCAGACCAATAACACGAGTTTACAAAAATAGGGAACTTCTGTAAACTGAAACCTGAGTGGCCTGAACCGAAGTGAATATCTTCCAAGACAAAATCATACAACTATTCCACTGGTATTTAGTAGAATGATAGACGGATTTTCGCTGCTCTTTAAAAAAAGGAAAACATCAAACAGAAAAACAACCATGAGGTGCTTCACAATCAATACAAGGAACTGGGTAATGCGAAGTAAACATTTCACTTGTAGTTTAGTCTATATTCTGAAGAAAAAACAAGCAAACAAAAAACACTTTCGCTTTTTTTGTCCCGGACAGAAACAGGAAGTACAACATTTCAAAAGTACAGAACTGCATCGTAGCATCGTGTGAAGAAAAAAGAAAGCCTTCGCCAGATGTGTTATGATGCTGGCTATACCAGCCCAGTGTTTTTCCGCTTATTGTGCTCTTGAGGAACCAGGTTGATTTAGGCAAGTTGAAACACCGATGCTTTGAAGTCTAAACTGAAAACATCCTTTAAACGTGCTTTTATATCACTGGTGTAGCTGAGAGTGTGTTGTACACATGAGCTCTGGTGGTTTTGTTTTTTTAACTTTGTACAGAGCTCTGGGATGCCATGGGCGTGAAGGGAGGCGATATATAAAATATAAAATAAGCGTGTCCCATACTGTAGGTGAGTGAAGTGTAGTGTAGTGTAACCGTGACCCGGCGCAGCGCAGTGTAGTCCCTGGTGTGAACCGGTGCAGTGTAGTGTAGTGTAGTGCAGTGTGGTGCAGTGCAGCGAGCAAGAGTAACCCAGCAGTGGAGTGCAGTGTGCATGGTGTAGTGCAGTGTAGTGAAGTGTACTGTGTTTGGCAGAAGTGCAGTGCAGCTGTTAACCCAGCGACCAGTGCTAAGCGTGCAGTGTGAGTGTAGTGTACTGTAGTGAAAGGTGAGGTGCAGTGCAGTGTACTGCAGCGTGAACCCAGAAAGCAGTGTAGTGCACGGTGTGCACCATGCAGCAGAAAGGGTGTGGCTTGTGGTGGTAACCCGTGGTGTACTGAAAGTGCGGTTGCAGTGCAGTGTAGTGAGCGTTACGCAGTGCAGTGTGCGCGAGTAGTGCAGTGTAGTGTAGTGTAGTGTAGTGCAGTGCAGTGTACTGTAGTGTAGTGCAGTGTAGTGTACCGTAGTGTAGTGTAGCGTATGTAGTGCAGTGTAGTGTAGTGTAGTGTAGTGTAGCGTAAGTAAATGTGTTTGCCCAGTCTTCACGGTATAACATCGTTTCAAACGCATAAAACCATCGTTACGGACGATAATGCACAAAGGAAAATATGTTCAAAACATCATTACAGTGTAAAACAGCAGGTTTGTAAATATACCCAGCCATGCTATTAGAATGTATAACAGCGGCCCGGATCACCAATGCAAGTGTAACACTACGATTAACATATACAGTAAAACGCGGTACAGCATTGTACATTGAGCTGTCTGCTGGACATTGCACGCAGGTACATTACACGCTGTCCACGATCTTATTAATTTACTCAGTCGAACTGAAGGACCGTATTTGCAAATTGAATCCAAGCTGTTAAAGATCAAAATGCAAGTCACTCAAAACCGACGTAAGTTGTTCAAACCTGTAACACAACACTGAAGTTTAGAGTTCATTAACTGAAGTAAAAGCACTTACCTTGGTTTTATTAATAGTTCAATGCACGGCGCCGCACAGAGTTGTCAAGTTTGCTTCCCGCGTTTACCATTAAGCATTGTAATGGCTGTTCTGTTCAAAACAATGGCTTTAGACTGCCATCTAGTGTCTGAAAATAAAAAACCGCTTTACTGTGTTGATGCTGAATTCAAATGCTTCTTCGGAAGCGCTAAAATTACGTCACATAGACCACGACTGGCCTCCTTTCATGAATATTACGTAAGCCCCTGCTGAATATTAATCAGGGAATGGAAATAGCCGTATATTAAAACGAACGTTTTTATTTATAATATGTATCTTAAGTTAACTTTGAATAATTTGAATGAATGTATTAGTAATTTGAATGTATGTAATTATAATCTGCTATGTTATTATATATGAATATTTGTCTAGAAACTGTGAATAAAACCAATTATAAACTAATAACTGCTGCACCGGGGTGAATCTTGTGGGAGACCCTGAGATGGCGTATCAGTGCACCCACAATATAGGGGAAAAAGAAAGAAAATGACATGGCATTGTGTTTGGATTTATAAAAAAAAAAAAAAAAATGCGATCTTTGTTCCAGGACCGCTGGGAGTATCTATGTCTAGAAGGTGAGTGGGCGATGTCTTTATAAAACAAACGCGTCGTTCTTTAAACTATTGGGCCGCTGTGGGACCATCTCGCTTCACAGACGTCTTTCAAAACAGTCACACTCAGCCCTGATACTCAGGATTTGTAGGACTGTGCTGTATTACACTTCCTGTGCTTTTTTACTAAAGGAGCTTATATAAGGTTTAGTTTACTCATGGTTTGTTCTTTAATATGTTTTACCATACCCATCTGTGCTTTACAATGCTTCCCTATGCTTTACCTCATACCCATCTGTGCTTTACAATGCTTCCCTATGCTTTTACCAGACCTATATGTGCTTTTACAATGTTTCCCTATGTTTTACCAGACCGCTTGTGCTTTTACAATGCTTCCTATGCTTTAATACTCAGACCTCTCTGTGCTTTTTACAATGCTTCTTATGTTTTACCAGACCTCTCTGTGTTTTTACAATGCTTCCTCATGCTTTACCAGACCTCTGTGTTTACAATGCTTCCTATGCTTTACCAGACCTCTCTGTGCTTTACAATGCTTCCTTATGCTTTACCAGACCTCTGTGCTTTTACAATGCTTCATGCTTTAGGTTTCACTGTGCTGTATTGTGTTTTGCTGTGCTTGTACTCAGGACCTCTTATTTAAGGGGTTCCCTATGCTTTTACAGGACCTTCTCTGTCCTTTAATAGGTTCCTATACAGAAACTTGATTATTTGTGCTGCACATTTCTCCCCTTTCATCTAGAAACCTGTGTTTTATTACTGCTGGCTCCCCTGAGAGTGTACCGGTGTCAGGGTTACTTTTCCAGGCTTGATACAGACTGAAGAATGAAGGGATCCACATTGATTCCCTTCTTAACTGTAACAGGCTTACAGAGTCCGCAGCTGGCTTCCTGTTGCATTCCTCCCCTGTTCATCCAGAAACCTCCCACCAGCAAAAACAAACCCCTGAGGCTTGTTTTGAGGCCTTGTTTTCCATGGTAAATGTTTTTAACACAGTTCAGATCAGAAATGACAGTGTCACAGCTGCCGGAGCTCCACTGGATAGAGACTCGCTTGCTTTTGAGTCTCTCTTGTTTCCTGTTAAATGTTATTTATTAACACAGTTCAGATCAGATTATTGACTCCCACAAGCAAAACAAACTGCCGGAGAGGAAAGAGACGCAGTTTTCGGAGTCTCTTTGTTTTCCCATGGAAGCGTGTTATTTATTAACACAGTTCAGATCAGATTATTGACAGTGTCACAAGCTGCCGGAGCAGGATTCAGATAGAGACGGCATGTTTTGATTCTTTGTTTTCCATGGTAAATGTGTTGTTTATTAACACAGTTCAGATCAGATTATTGACAGTGTCACAAGCTGTCACAAGCTGTCGGAGCAGGGGATTGTGATAGAGACGGGCTTGTTTTGAGTCTCTGTTTTCCATGGTAAATGTGTTATTTATTAACACAGTTCAGATCAGATTATTAGACAGTGTCACAAGCCGCCGGAGCAGGGATTGATAGAGACGGGCTTGTTTTGAGTCCTTTGTTTTCCATGGTAAATGTGTTATTTATTAACACAGTTCAGATCAGATTATTGACAGGCCGCTGCTGCTGGGGCAGATTGTGATAGAGGACGGCTTGGTGCCTCACCTTGTGGGTTTCATCTTTGTTTTATTAAGAATGTTCTTTTTGAAATATTGATTGCTGATTATTATAATAGAAGATTGACAAGGCAGTCAAACAGACCCCTGCTCTGTCCATGGTGATGTGTTTAATTAAAATGATTTAATGAAGTGTGTTAAATATTTGAAAAGTAAGTGTTGCATTACAGTGTGGGACTTCTCAAAACTGACGAGACGGGGTTTAGGGTGAGGGGAAGTCCAGTCACAATTTTATTGTAATGAACACTGTATTAGTTTTATTCATTAGAGCATCTAGCTCAGTCATTTTAAGAGGGTTTGTTTTGTGTTGATGGTTGGTTAATGATGTGATAACTACACTGAGTGTACTGGGAGACATCAGCTTTACAAGCAGATCATCACCAAACGGAGTCAAGGTTTTTCTACAAGTCTAAAACAGACACCCGGTCATGTGACAATTGCTTTGATTTTTTTTAAGGTCCAGCATTTTTAATAAAAAAAGACATTCAGTTATAAGTTTTCAAAAATGAACAGTAATCTGAAAAATATCTAATCAAACAAAATGTGTTTGATGAAGGGGGGTCAGGAGGTGGGGTCCTATTACCTGTAAAACAGGAAGGAAGGAAGTGAACGGGAGAGGAAAACCAGTGTGGGGCTGCAGGGACAATGGATTTCACCTGAGTCAAAGAGAGTGGAATAAAGAAGTGTGGAAAACAAAACGAGCAACAGCAAAAAAACAAGAAAAGGACTTGAGAGAATGATGTTCTGCTGATGAGAGGGAAGACATTGATTGAAACTTGACACCTGTGCAATATTTCTTAAAAAAAAAGTTTTGTCATATAAAATCATGTTATTTTTTTTATTTGCCCTGCTGTGCATTACTGGTAAATGTCATATTTATTGTTGTTCAGTGGCCAAGAGTTTACAAGACAGTGAAGAACTTATCTGGAAGGAGCAGCAACTGGCTGTGGCTGAGACGAAAAAGATTCTGGCTGGGGATCCGCTAACAATAGAAAGAAAGCAACGCTGATGTAATGGGCAAGCAAGCTGGGCTGAGTTGAGTGGGGGGACGGAGGGGGGTGATGCTGGGACGCCAGTATCACCGTCGAGCCCCTCTTGAGGTGTCCGGGCTAGTTGGACGAAAACACCGAGGATGGAAGGTACCCACTTGAAGACTCCAGAGATGTACCCCACTTGGCTCAATCCAGACAGTTGTCATGCTGATGCGCCTGGGGAGACCGTGACTGTGGTTGATCCCCTGAGCCAGCATCGCAGCAGTTAAAAAAAAGGATGCTTAGGGAGGCAAATAAGCTGATCCTGAGCCAGCATTACACTTCAGCCATCAACACCAGACAGAAGGATATCTACATCATCATATGGAAGGAAACGTTAAATGGATAGAGACACAGCTGGATCACATTAGTTTACTGTAAAGCTATGTCTTAGTTGGTGCTTATCTTGGCGAGAACTGAGTTCAAACCAGCATGAAGTTTTAACATCGACTCTCGTGGTAATGGAAATCAATAATCGTTGTTTTATTGTTTTGTATTCTATAACTGTTTTGTTTTTAATGTTCATTGAGAAACCTGATCTCTGTGAGCTGCTGCCCTTTTCACTATTTCTCTCAAAAGTCTGTTTGCAAATAAACCATGAAAGCAGAGCTTCATTATAACAATATACAACAATAACCCTGTGTCTTTGAGTGTCTGTTCTGTATACACAGTGTCATGGATTGCAGAGGTGATGTCAGAACAAGGAAGTAAATGCAGACACGACTGGTGAAATGAAATGATGGATGCTTGTTTATGCCGGTTTATTGCAAATAAAAAGGTTGAACACAAACACAGGACACGGCACTTTAGCCAAAATAAAAACAAACAAATGAACAGATCCAACAAATACTAAACAAACACAAACACATACCAGCCGTAGCAATTGCCTATAATTATCTTCCTCACTCTCCCGCTCTTTTCGCCCTGAACACACAACCCAGAGTGGGTGAAAACATGTGCTTTTTATGCAGTTGTACCGAGACTGACTGGTAGTCAATCATTCAATTAGAATTCGGTACAACTGCACGTGAATTCGGCGCAATTTCCTCGTGGTTCACATACTAACATTATTTTACCTGCACGTGGAAGTGATGTGCAATCCCTTCGTGCCTAAATACAAAATAATACATTTTAAATCACTGTGTTACACGGACCCATTTTATATCCCGTGTACCAACATTCATACAACCAACATTTACACACAACACGCAAATATATAACCCACACATGCACAGAGGATGCGGGCACATTGCCAAAAAATAGTTTCAACACTATAAAATCAGCACTGTACAAATAAGTACAGTATGTCAGTAACGTACATACCCTCTCTGATAATACTGAGCTTGTGCTAAACAATGTCAGTTTTCTCGAATATCTGAGGAGAGAACCTTTTTCTTAGGGGAGGGATGCAGTGTCAGTCTCCATGCCTCAAGCCTGTTCTGACTGAGGGAGCACCTTTCTTAGGGGTGAGGGAAGGAGCAGTTCAGTCTCCATGCCTCAAGCCTGCACTGGACTCTAGGGAGCACCCTTTCCTTAGAGAGAGCAGTTCGCCCTTTTTGTACAGAAGTGAAAGCCCAGTGCAGTCAATGAATATCTTTAATAGTAATATTTTGTTGGGGATTTAGAAACGGTATCATATAATATACTGTCCTAATCAATCTTTCATTATTAAATGAGGGACTTGGTGGAAACAGAGAGAAGGTTACTGTGACAGTCCCACTCCCCAACTCTCTCCTCCTCCTCCGCCCCTTCACACTGATTCAGCAGTTTCTGCCCCCTGCTTGTCTAAACCTGGCCAAAGGTCCAAAAATCCTGGCCTTAGAGCTTTACACAACTGCAGGAAATCAGCACAGTTTGTTGTCAAATCATCAATCTCTGCCTGCTGCTGCAAGAATGGCTTCAAACTTCAGGTCAGAGGATCACTTCAGCTGTCCAGTGTGTCTGGGAGATATTGAAGGACCCAGTCGCTATTCCATGTGGACACAGTTACTGTATGGGGTGTATGAAGAACCGCTGGGATCAGACTGATCATACAGGTGTCTACAGCTGCCCCAGTGCAGAGAGACCTTTATCCTAAAGCCTGTTCTGTGCAGAAACACCATCCTGGCTGAAATTGCTGGATAACTCAAGAAGAGAAGGCCCAATCCTCCTCCTGCTCAGTTATGCTGTACCTGAGATGTGCTGTGTGATTTCTGCACCGGAAGAAAGTTCAAAGCTGTGAAACTGTTTGATCGACGCCTGGCCTCTTACTGTAAAACACGTCAAGCCACACAGTGAGGTTACTCCATTAAAGAGGCACAAGCTGATCAATGCAATTGGAAATCTGGAGAAGAGCTTTGTGCTGAACACCAAAAGGTTTTGGAGGGGTTCTACAGAACTGATCAGACGTGTATTGCTGGCTCTGTACAGAAAAGGAACACAAGAGCTATGATACAGTCTCAGTTGAGACAGAAAAGGACTGGGAAGCAGGTAAGGGTTTGGAACCATTTCTTTTGTAGCTACCCAAGACCATAAGATTCACCAGGATATTCAATGTGTCTATTTAAAATATTTAGATCGCTTTCAACATTAGATCCATTAGTGTATTGATTTTATATTCTATTGAGACCTATTTTTACCTTCAGCCCAAACTATTATGGATTAGGGTTATACTTATTTGTAGTTTGTGTTTTATTTTGATTTTTATTTCATTTTTGACTATTTTGATATGATGATATTACTATTTATTTGTAACTGTAAATACAATGATAATACGAGATCATCAGGATAGCACTACATTGATAATGGTATTAAATCATTCTGCAAAATGTATTTTGTATGCCAGTGTAATCGCAACAATAATATATATTCTACTTACATTTAAAAAATAAAATATCACTACAATATAAACATATTGGATATCTCTCAATATTATCAACCAGTAGCCACAGAGTGGTCCCTCACACACACACACACAGAGGGCAATTTAGAGGACCAATCAAATCCTGGAACAGCATGTCTTTGGACTGTGGGAGAAACGGGATACCTGGAGAAAACCCACAATGTGAACACATTGGGAGAACATGCAAACTCCACACAGACAGATTCCCCAGGCCGATTCGAACCTAGGACCCTGGAGCTGTGAGGCAGCAGAAGTAACCACCACGCCACCGTAAGCCACCCCATTTTAAAAAAAAACAGAAAGAGAAAAAAAATGAAAGTTTCTTCAATGTAGTGGATTTCTTCTCCGCTTACTCAAAAGAGACTCAGGACCCCAGGCAGGTTAATAACTACAAAAGTAATTTTATTTAATGCCAGTGAAGAACAGTACAAACTGTCTTAAAGCTGACTACAAATACAAGCACATATAAAACATGTTAGTGGTGATACTAAGCAAAGAATAGGTGTGGGGTACTAAAGCACATCACAGGTTTGAACAGAAAGTTCTGCAAGACAAAGAGTGTTGTGACTTCAAAACTTCTTCCTCAAGATAAGTTACAAACCAGTTGACGCCAGTCCTTGTGATAAGAAGATGCTGTGGAAGTGAGTAATATCTATTGTGGGAGACAGTTTTACTAAGCTTGAGAGTCCAGCAACCTTCCACTGAAGGCCATTGCTATGCAGAAAAAAGAAAGTCAACAGAAATTCACTCAGAAATGAACCTCTTTCATTCAAACACTAAACAGACGGTTACTTCCAGCTTGCAGACTGTTACACTGGAATCAGGATAAATATAAAACCCAGGATAGAGTTTCTCAGTAAATGTGGTTTGAATCTGCAGGGGGGCTGTTTTGTCTCCAGAGACTCCATAAAATGATAGCGTGCCGGCAGTAAAGTCCAGATACACCCCTATTCTTGGGGAGCGGAATAATTTTACTTCAGATGCATTGTTATTCTGCCAGGCAGAGTACCTGGAATCACAGCAGAACAATTTCCAGGACTTGTTATTGTGTCCAAGCTGAAAGGAAATGTCCTCTCCTTTCGGTTGATTCCCTTTATATGCTCTCCTATATCTACCCTCCCAAGCACCTCCACCCAATCTCCCAGTAGCAGGGAGACCCAGACAAACCCTCTTTGCAAAGCACTTGGTACAAGATGTCAAATCTATCTGGGTGATCAGATATGGCTGGACCTCTCTCCTCGCTAGGTTACCTTTCTGTTCCTTCAGACAGACAGAGCTCTCTATGTGCTGTGTTGGGGTCCAGTGTGAGCTGACAGTAATCTGATTGAAGAGAAGAGAGGGTTAAAGGCCAGAGATGCTTAGAAAATCAAATCACTGAAAACACCTGCACTGGTTGGAAATTGCTGTCCCTGGGCTCCACTCCTCCCTGTTCTGGAGGTCAGCTCTTCTCAAAATGGAGGGACGCATCTTTCAATCAAATGTTAGTGAAAACAGAATTTTACATTTTAAAAGTCAGCTCTGGTCTCCTTGGCTCTGGAGCCTGTCGACTTTGGAACGGGCAGCTTCTTTTGCTGGGGAGAAAAGAGAGAAATGGAATTGAAACTTGAATAAATTGAGAACTCCGTGAGTTAAAAAAACAGATATCCCCCCCCCCAAAAAAAAAAAAAAAGTTTAGGTAACTGAAGGAGAAGGTGGCTGGAAAGTTAAGTTTGTAATATGCAATACATGTCTGTGATTCTCAGCAACACAACCATTCATTCCTCCTCCTCTCCCCTCTCCTCCAGTCCTCCCTGTCCTCCCCCCTCTCCTCTGCCCCCTCCCCCTTTCCTCTGCTTTCCTCCCCTCCTCTCCCCCCTCCTCCTCTTCTCCCCATCCTCTATCCTTCATTTATCCTCCTCTCATCCCCTCCCACTCTTTCTCCACCTCCTCATCCTATCCTACTCTCCTCCCTCTCCCTCCTCCCTCCCTCTCCTGCCCCTCTCTTCCCCTCTCCTCTACTGTGGTCATTGACAGTGTATAATGTTCTTTGACAACAGAGAGAGAAGCTTTTATCAGTCCACAGTAAATGATTGGGAGTTCCACTGTCTCGGGCTGAGGACTTCATGGGAAAGAAATTCTGCTCTAACAGCCCTACATTTAACCAAGGAGTATAACAATTGTACTGTTATAATAATATATGGGTTCAGTAATTTCACTTACAATTTTTCTTGGGTGAGCTCACCACGTGAATGGGTGTCTGAAAAATGTATCTGTAAGAACGCAAGAGATTTGAGGGCCTCTATTGCAAGCAGACCATCACAAAAAGCAGAAATGATTTTACTTTGGAATCAATTTTATGAATGCAAACAATAATGATGATTGGTGGTCAATGACTAGAGATAACTGAGGTGCAGGTAATATGATGCAATATGATGGCAATGAAAGTAAAGCTATGCAGTAATAGCACAAACTTTCACAAATTTCCTGTCATTGTTCTCCACTGGAAAACTGAAATTTTCTGTCTAATGCAGTTTAAATTACAAAGACAGTTTATATTAAGGTTGATTTCGGTATTAAAGGGCTAGTGTGTATGTAAAACTAGGGAGATCCATCCATCCATCCATCATTAACCGCTTTTAATCCTTTACAGGGTCTCGTGAGCCAGAGCCTAACCCAGCATACACAGAGAGCTAAGGCAAGACTACACCCTGGATGGGGACGCCAGTACATCGTGAGAATTAGTGAGATATATTATGTAAATTCAATGATACAACATATTGAAGAAAACTTGACAAAATAAAATTTACCCACCAAATTCAATGCGATTTTAGGATTGCACTGCAACAGCCCACACAGTAGGTGGCTAGTGAGTGGAGATCCCCTGTGGATGCTGGCATAAAGAAAGAGGCACGTAGTTATTTAGCATTTTAAATTCATTCAAAAACGGCCAACGGTACTGTTAAAGTTTAAAGTGAATAGGCAACTGGCAACTCAAGACCATAATTTAACAAATCAGTGTTTCTTTTTAAAACAACAAGAATACATTTGATATTTAGGATTAGTAACATAGGACAGCAGCAGTGTAGAGTAGTGGTTAGACTCTGACCTTGGACCGGAGGGTCTTGTGTGGGTTCAATCCCAGGTGGGGACACACTGCTGCTATACCCTTGGAGCAACTTTACCTAGATTGCCCAGTAAAAACCCAACTGTATAAATGAGTAAATTGTATGTACAAAATGGGTGGCACGGCATGGTGGTTACGCTGCTGCCTCACAGCGCCAGGGTCCTAGGTTCAATCCGGCCTAGGGTGTCTGTCTGTGTGGAGTTTGCATGTTCTCCTGTGTTCGCGGGTTTACCCGGTAATCGCTTCCTCCCACAGTCCAAAGACATGTTGTTCAGGTTAATTGGTCACCTAAATTGCCCTCTGTGTGTGTGTGTGTGAGAGTGTGTGGTCCCATCCAGTGTGTAGTCTTGCTTTGTGCCCTGTGTATGCCGGGTTAGACTGCCTTCACCGCAACCCTCTAAAGGATTAAGTGGTTATTGATAATGGATGGATGTACAAAATAATGTGAAATAAATGTAACAATTGTAAGTCATCGTGGATAAGGGTGTCTGCTAATAAATAAATAACATGTTGTTTAAGTGCACACAAGTTTAGTTGAGTTTGTGAAGAAACATTTTGAATGGCAGGTGCTTTACATTCTAGAGGCAGGCTTCTGAACTGTTCAATTTGATGCAGATATAAATAGAGAGCTAGCAAACACTCATTCCTGTTTACTTAACAAGCATATCTTTATATAGACATTTTGGGGAAAAATGTTTAGTATAGCATGTTCTCAAAACGTATACACCCCTGTTACGCTTAGCTTTACAGGAGATTCCATTTCTATAATGTGGTTTAGATGAGATACTGCATGTAGTGTAGTGCTCGTGGAATTATATTGAACACAGAAGAGGATGAACATTATTACATTAAAAGTATATTAAAAATGACAAGTGGGGGTGGATACAGAAATAAAAACACAGGTAAAGAATGAAATACAAACAGTACACTTCAGCAATACTACAGGTTAAAAAAATACATCAAATAAAAAAGGTTTTGCACAGAGGGATAGGTGCCCAATTATTTGTCATTTGAAACTGTTGCCTGGAGGAAGGGTGATCCACTTAGCAATGGATTCCCATAGGTTTTATTTCCCCCTCCCCCCCCCCTACTGGTGCTAACAGATCATATAATTATTATTATTATCTTTAGCAGACGCCTTATCCAGAGCTTAATTTTACAATTTACACAATTATATTTTTGTTTTTTTCACATACCCATTTATACAGTTGTTTTTTACTGGAGCAAATCTAGGTAAAGTACCTGCTTGCTCAAGGTACAGCAGCAGTGTCCCCACCTGGGATTAAACCTCCAGTCAAGAGTCCAGAGCCCTAACCACTACTCCACTAATTGCTGCCCATATGTTTATTGTAGTGACAAGCATAGGTGGGTGAATGGCCTTCCTCATTTTGAAATTTCTTATGTGTCACTTCACAGGTAGAAGTTTAAACAGTGTCACAGTGGATGAAAATTTGATTACAAAACATGGCAGAAAATTGAAAAAGCACGGAAAAAAATCTAAGAGGAGTTGAGGAAAGATGTTAGGGGGTGTGAAGCAAAATATACTTACTTGGGAGTCAAGTTCTTGTTTTTCAAAGAGCGACAGAGCTCTTGAGGGTTGCTAGCCTGAAAATTATCAACCCAAAAGTATTTAAGATGGGTGAAACACAAAATATCTTTAGACACACTAAAAGAAAAAAACATTACCAGTGACTACGCTTACATGCAGGCAATACCAGAGTATTTCAATAGCAGTATAACAACAGCCCAATAACAGCTTATGTCACTCACTTGATAAAAATACTGAATAGCACAGAGGACATTGGAAACCTAGCAGTGAACTGTTCAGGGTTCACACGGATTGACAATGATGCTAGAAACTGTCCTCAGCACAATACTAATCAGCATGATTCATCTGGTATACCGTCATAGGCACAAGTGAACATGTCACAACAGCATGTGGACTCACCTGAAATGGGACCTGGCCAGTCAGACATTGGTACACTATGATTCCTATACTCCACAGATCAACTTGCATCATAGGTCTTTGGCCATTATAACTTCAGGAGCCTGGAAAAAAAACACAGAAAGCACAGTGAAAGAACAGTAATGCACAGAACAGCAACAGAACAGCAAAATATCCATCCATCCATTGTCATTAACCGCTTAATCCTTTACAGGGTCGCTGTGAGCCAGAGCCTAACCCGCATACACAGGGCAAGGCAAGGCGAGACTACAACCTGGACGGGACGCCAGTCCATCGCAGGGCACCACACACACACTCATACAGAGAGGGCAATTTAGAGTGACCAATCAACCTGAACAGCATGTCTTTTGGACTGTGGAAGGAAACCAGAGTACCCGAGAGAATCCCACAATGTGAAAACACATTGGGGAGAACATGCAAACTCAGCTTAAAATATTACCATCAATAATACTATGCATCTAATGCCTATGCAACCTGTAGCAATAGTAACAGCCATACAAAGTGGTAAAGCACTCACCATGCACAGAGGAGTACCACACATTGGTAAGTGCCATCATATTGGTTGGCTGGAATCTGGGCTAACCCAAAGTCGGCTGTAGGGTAAAAGAAAGGAAGTGAGGCAGGAATAGCAATGTATGCTAGTCTCCTTGTGGGCTCAGTTTCTTGGTCCTCTAATAGTTAGACCATGTCACTAGTGATGGAGGGGAGAGGGGGAAGAGGAGGAGGGGGAGGAGGAGGGAAGAGGAGGAAGGGGAGGAGGAGAGGAGAGGAGGGGAGGAGCAGAAGCTCACCAATCTTCAAGCTTAATCGTTTCTGGGTTGGATTTGTCCCTCCTGTAAGGGCCAGCAGGATGTTCTGTGGTTTGAGGTCTCGTGGATGACTTTGCTCTGCAGCACCTTCATGGCAGATGTGATCTGGGTTGCAGGAACAGACGGATTGTGTCCTCATTTAGGGCCCTTGGCTATGAAAAAAGTGAACAAACCTCAAATAAAGAAAACCATCGCCAGGAGTTGAATCAACATGATCTTTATTTTAGTTTTTCATCCATCCATCCATTATCATTAACCGCTCAACTTTTTACAGGGCCGTGAGCCGGAGCCTCAACCCGCATACACAGGGCAATGTAAGACAGGACTACACCCTGGACGGGACGCCATTCCATCACAGGGCACCACACACACACACACACACCACACTCACACAGAGGGCAATTTAGAGTGACCGTGCTGAGATCATGGAGCTAATCCACTCTCTCCTACCTCACATTATACACTTTGATATATTAAGTCCAGTTTACTTGAATTAAGAAAATATGTCATAGGCACAGTGGTGTTTGATGTAATATCCTTTCCACTTTGATGTCACTGCTGGAAAAAATTGCTCAAAATCAGTTGATCGCTCGCTTTGTTCACAATTGCTGTGTTGTCAGGGTACTGAGTTTCTATTTGCAAAAAACACCAACATTTTTTCCACAAGTTTGGCATGTTTTTCCTAAGAACACCCCTGTGCACTAATGTTGTAATGCCAGAGGGGAAATAACAGAGTGCAATATCCTGTACAATTAACCCTTTAGTAAGCTATATGTTCTACATTTAACTTTAAAGACATGTAGCCTCGCATGGGTTTTTCCAGGTATTCCAGTTTCCTCCCACAGTCCAAAAACATGCTGTTCAGGCTGATTGGTCACCTAAATTGCCCTCTGTATGAGTGTGTGTGTGTGTGTGGTGCCCCTGCGATGGACTGGGCCCCGTCCAGGGTGTAGTCTCGCCTTGCATTGCCCTGTGTATGCCGGGTTAGGCTCTGGCTCACCACTTCCCCTGTAAAGGATTGAGCGGTTAATGATAATGGATGGATGGACATGTAGCCTGGCTTTCAGCACTTCTATTACAAAAATAAAAGCAATCATATCACCTCTTAAAGGACATTTAGTTGTATTTGACAAAAAAAACTTAAAACTAGGAGTTTAAAAAGAGATACACAAACTAAAACCAGGTATCAAAGTTTTCAAATGTAACTTACATTTCAGGTAGTCTGCCAGATCCTCCATTGCAGTACTAGCAAGAAAAACAAATCAAAACAGGATCACATCAGATAACTACCACACAGGAGCTTAAAGGGAGCTCAAGCTGTTTACTTATCGTTGTTATTAACTATTTAAGTAAGATGTGTATATTGTTTTTATTAATATATTTTGATATCCTGATTAAACTGCAGTCTACAGTGTTGGTTTTTCAAGATGGCTTTTCCAAAACTTTAGAAGAATTTTCAGAACTACATTTCCATCATCTTCCTACCATGTATCTATAATGGGAGTGCTGGGAAGTGTAGTTCTGAAGTTCTTCATCTGAAGGGTATGTTTAGAAAGCAATCTTGGAAATTGAGTGCTGTAGAAGACTGCAATTTAATAATAGTGTAAAATAAATGACCAGGATGTCAAAAATACATAAATAATACACACACCTTACTTAAACAGTTGTAGTGACATATGGGAACATGTAACACACAAAAGTGATGAGTGGGGAACTTTCATAATTCATCAAATAAAGTACAAAGTCAAAAATTCACAGAAAATATTGCATGGAAATAAAAGACCATTAAACAGCTTATTTTATGCTCGTTCTGAGTGTACAAACAGTATGTTTCATAAAAGAAAGATTCAAAACACACAGTGCATGTCAATAGAAATAACTAGAAATTGTCAGTATAACTGGATTATAAATGAAAGTAGGATCATGTTCTTTTTTTAAAAGAAAATCACAATCAAACTGTTGATTTTAGGCTATAACTATAAGTGATTCACACACTTTAATGCATCAAAGCTATGACTAAAGATTATGCACTATTCATTTTACAATGTACACAAAAAAAGTCTGTGAATAAAGGACCATCATCCATCCATCATCATAACTGCTTATTCCTTTAGAGGAGTCAATACAGTGAAATACATACATACACACATATAGACTCTATATAGAGAGACAAGGAGTCAATACATCCATCCATTATCATAACTGCTTAATCCTTTAGAGGAGTCAATACAGTGAAATACATACATACACACATATAGACTCTATATAGAGAGACAAGGAGTCAATACATCCATCCATTATCATAACTGCTTAATCCTTTAGAGGAGTCAATACAGTGAAATACATACATACACACATATAGACATACATCTATATAGAGAGACAAGGAGTCAATACATCCATCCATTATCATAACTGCTTAATCCTTTAGAGGAGTCAATACAGTGAAATACATACATACACATATAGACTCTATATAGAGAGACAAGGAGTCAATACATCCATCCATTATCATAACTGCTTAATCCTTTAGAGGAGTCAATACAGTGAGCCGGAGCCTAACCCGGCAGACACAGGGCACAAGGCGAGACTACACCCTGGACGGGACGCCAGTCCATCGCAGAGAACCACACACACACACACTCTCACTCAGAGGGCAATTTAGATTGACCAATCAACCTGAACAGCATGTCTTTTGGACTGTGGAGGAAACCGAGTACCTGAGAAAACCCACAATGTGAACACATTGGGAGAACATGCAAACCCACACAGACAGATCCCCTGTTGGAATCGAACCTAGGACCCTGGAGCTGTGAGGCAGCAGCGCTAACCACCATGTCAATATATTAATGAGCAAAAGCATACTAATCACACACAGATGGGAAAGGTGACTTACCTCCATCACCAGATAGACACAACTAGATGTTTTCTAAAAAAAGAAAAGCAGGTAAAGATGAGTGTGAATGCCAAGCACTGTTAAAGGAACGCAGAATTAAGTCTTAATCAATTTCAACAAAAATGATGCATGTGATAATAGTTTGCATTTGTTTTTTTGCATATGTATTACATAAGAAATAACCCATGACAGGTTGTGTGGTAAGACCATTATTACCACATGTATATGTATATATCTACACAGAGGTTGGCATTCGTTTATTTGTCTAGACCAGGGGGTTCTAATATTTTTGGGTGTGCAGACCCCTATTCAACCAAAGGTTTTGCAGTGACATGTAGTTATATGCCATATATGGAAAACTCCATTCATTATCATTAACTACTTATTCTTTTACAAGGTTGCAGTGAGCCGGAGCCTAACCTGGCAGACACAGGGCAATGCAAGGTGAGACTACACCCTGGACGGGACGCCAGTCCATCGCAGGGCACCACACACTCACACACTCACACACTCACACACTCACACACACACACTCACACCACACTCACACACACACACACACACACACACTGGGCAATTTAGAGCGACCAATCAATCTGAACAGCATGTCTTTGGACTGTGGGAGAAAACTGGAGTACCCGGAGAAAACACACAATGCGGAAACACATTGGGGAGAACATGCAAACTCCACACAGACAGACCTCCAAGGCCAGATTTGAAATCAGGACCCTGGCACTGTGAGGCAGCAGCACTAACCACCACGTCACCATGCCGCCCCTATGAAATGATCATATATATGAAATTAATATTACCTGGAAATCATACAATCTCACAAAATTGTCATGTTTCAGCCCCTAAGGAAAAAAAAAAAAAATAATTTTAATGATATGTGACAGGGTGGCTGGGCGGTGTGACATCAGGACAGAAGCAGGAATAGAAACTGACACCAGGTACTGCAGTTTAAAAGGCTTGCGCCCTTTTAATTAAATAATACAAAAATAAATAAAAGGTTTGAACAAAAAGAAACTTGCTCACAGAGCAAAATAAATATTGAAACAAAACAAGTCACGAACCCAAAAATAATACGATCCCAGGTCAGGCTGGGCAGTTGCTGTCACTGTTCCTGGAATGGTTTTAAATAAAGTTTTGTTTTGTTTTGTTTTGTTTTTCTCTCACTCCTCTCGCTCACTCTCTCCTTCTAACACCCACCCAAGTGCAGCGAGCTGCAGGCTTTTATAGCGTGGCCAAGGGGTTTAACTGGCCAGTAATTAATCCATTACCCCCCGGCCACAATCTGCACGAGCTTTTAAATTACCGTGGATGGGGCTTCCCATCCACGCGACTAAACAATACAAACAAAATCGGCTACGCCGTCATCTATAAATACAGTAATAACCAATAACAAAACCTGCGGCGCTTCGCCGTCTTCTATACATAATAAATAAATCATAATCATAATAATAATACAAAACAAATGCAAAATAATACAGGGGCGGAGAGGGGAAACCCTGATCTAAAAATAAATAAATCTGTATAGGGCTGCTCGCCCTGTTACATGATATAACATTAATTGTGAAGGAAACTATTACCATGGGCAAATACAGAGAAAACAAAATTGCCAATGTTCTTACCTTTAAAATCTGTATCTCCCTGTCTAACTGTGTCCAGTAAGTTTGATCAAAAGAGAGGTTTTTCGTGTGTATACATTTGATGGCAACTTCTAATTTTTTTCTAAAAAAAAGAAAAAATGAAATATGTACCTCATTTACATTCATTTCATCCATGTGCACTTTTGTATATATCATCAGGTGCATTCATGTAACACTTTTTTCCATCAATCTATCCATTATCATAACCGTTTATTCCTTTAGAGGGTCACTGCAGTGAGCCGGAGCCTAACCCAGCAGACACAGGGCAATGCAAGGCAGGACTACACCCTGGACGGGACACTGCCAGTCCATCGCAGTGTTTCACACTTTTTAATAAAGAATATTCCACTTCAATTAAAAAAATACATTCATTTAAACTCCAAAAACTGTAAACTTTTAAAAATGTACAGCTTTTTTGTTGTTGTTGTATATTTTGGACCAAATTGAATTTCTATTCATGTTGTACCACTGCTAACAGATGTTAGACAGCACGTGTCTTTGAAACTTGTCTGTACTTGGTGACAATACTTTAAATATATATTTTTACTAAGCTTTGTATCTTCTGTGGGTTTGACAATCAAAAGTCACTGTACATATAGCCATGACATAACAACAGACAACTGCAGAACAGGCAGAATGCATGCTGTGTTCAGTGTGAATGGCCCTTTAGGCTATTGGCTCATATTTGAGTCTCAATTTGCATATTCCCAAGCAGACCACGTGACTCGCAAGCAATGCAAAGTGACTGATACATCAGCAGAGAGAGAAAGAGACCTGACAGCTGAAGTCGCCACACACTTCAGAGAGAGAGAGCAACAATGCAAGCAGTTCCTAATTAATTATCAGTTTGCAATGATATTCCAACAGCTTTAAACACTTACAAATGGTAAGAAATGTTCATATGGAGAATATGTTTTGGGGACCCATTGTCATGGGGGTGAATTGTCGACCAATTATCAGGGGGAACCTATTATCACAGGGAAGAACTGTCGCCAGGACCAATTATCAGGGGGAACCTATTATCACAGGGAAGAATTGTTTCTGGGACTAATTATCGGCAGGACCAAAGATAATTTATCATTGACCCAAAATGTCAGCACTCTTTAGAGA
Source organism: Huso huso (assembly GCA_036884735.1). Lineage (NCBI taxonomy): Eukaryota > Metazoa > Chordata > Actinopteri > Acipenseriformes > Acipenseridae > Huso > Huso huso. The sequence continues at coordinate 4,297,190 of CM072692.1, forward strand.
ATAAGACCATATTAAGGGGAACTTCTTCGCTGTATTTTTGATGTAGGGGTATACATTTCCACTATTAACATAATTCATTAAATCCATGTAACAGGGGGAGACCTGTGCTGACTCTTCTGATGTGTTCATAGGGCTGCAGGGGAGGGCAGCACAGGGAAGAATCCGCCTGTCAGTCATGGCAGTGACACGGAGAGGGGGACCTTTCCTTCTCTCTGAGTGGGGAAGGGCGGGTCTTGGGGGAATTGCTGACCCTATAAGTTTCATTCTGCTGTTCCTCAGGTCTGCCCACGGAGACGTAAACGGCGTTTGAAGGGGGGAAAATCCCGGGACGAATTATCGCCAGACCAAATAAAGAATAAAAGAACGAAGAAAAGAATTAGCGGTATCAGGGAAAACTATGGGCAGCCCCGAAGAAGTGGATAGCAGGCTGAGGGGAGCCGCTTAGGTAGGACGGAGATTATAGGGGACGGTTGGGGTGAAGCTGCCAAGTGCAGCACCTTTTATTTTGTAGTTTTGCTCGCCTGTTTTTGTTTTCCTGTTCCTTTTGCCTTTTGATTAGTATTTTGTTCAAACCTCTGTACCCTGTACCGCCGAAGAGGGTAGAGTTGTGGCTCTGTCCTACCATAGTTGGAACGGCGGGCCACACAACGAATTTCATGGGCTGAACCAAAACAAGTTTCTAATAAAACTGGGCACCAGCGGTGCTTTCAGCCTCATTTATCTGTGTCCTGTGTCAGTGAATTACCCACCACCCTTCCACACCCCAGTACTCGGTACTTTTCCTGTGCATTGTTTACCTCACGTTTACTGCTTAGTCAAGGTGCACACAGTACGAGGTAAGTGGCTTACTGCATGGTAAACTGGTTACCGCTGTTTAGTGCATGTCCCAAAATGTTCTAACTCCTTCTTAGAAATTCTGTATAGCCATAGAAATGTAGCTATACATTAAAGTAACACATCTGCATATTCTTTATGATTATCATAGATTTTTATTCTTTCAAAAAGTTACATCGATCTTTGACAGCAAACCCTATATACAGTGGCTCTCAAAAGTATTCACCCCCCCTTGGACTTTTCCACATTTTATTGTGTTACAACATAGAATCAGAATTGATTTAATTAGGAGTTTTTGCCACTGATCAACACAAAAAAGTCCATAATGTTAAAGTGAAAAAATAAAATCTACACATTTTTCTAAATTTATTAGAAATATAAAACAAAAAATAATTAATTGCATAAGTATTCACCCCCTTGAGTCAATATTTGGTAAAGGCACCTTTGGCAGCAATTACAGCCATGAGTCTATTTGGATAAGTCTCTACCAGCTTTTCACATCTGGACACTGCAATTTTTGTCCATTCTACTTTGCAAAATTGCTCAAGCTTCATCAAGTTGAATGGGGACCTTTGATGAACAGCAATTTTCAACTCTTTCCACGTATTCTCAATTGGATTGAGGTCTGGGCTTTGACTGGGCCATTCCAGAACATTGACCTTTTTGTTTTTAAGCCACTCCAGTGTGGTTTTGGCTGTATGTATGGGGTCATTGTCCTGCTGAAAGGTGAGCCTCCGTCCCAGTGTCAGATTTCTTGTACAGGACAGCAGGTTTTCCTCAAGGACTGTTCTGTACATTGCACCATTCATTTTCCCTTCTATGCTGACAAGTGCCCCAGTCCCTGCCAATTAGAAACATCCCCATAACATGATGCTGCCACCACCATGCTTCACGGTAGGGATGGTGTTCTCAGGATGATGTGCTTGCGCCAAACATAGCCCTTAGCGATGAGGCCAAAATCTCTATTTTGGTCTCATCAGACCATAGAATCATCTTCCACTTGGTCTCAGAGTCTCCCACATGCCTTCTGGCAAACTCTAGCCGAGATTTGATGTGAGTTTTTTTTATTTTTGCCACTCTCCCATAAAGGCCAGTTTTGACAAGCACCCGGGCTATTGTTGCCCTATGCACAGTGTCTCCCAGTTCAGCTGTGGAAGACTGTAACTCCTTTAGAGTTGCCATAGGCCTCTTGGTGGCCTCCCTGACTAGTGCCCTTCTCGTCCGGATACTCAGTTTTTGAGGACGGCCTGTTCTAGACAGATTCACAGTTGTGCCATATTCTCTCCATTTCTTAATAATGGACTTTACTGTGCTTCGGGGGATATTCAATGCCTTGGAAATGTTCTTATATCCTTCCCCTGATTGGTGCTTTTGAAGAACCTTATTTCGGATTTGCTTTGAATGTTCCTTCGTCTTCATGATGTAGTTTTTGTTAGGAAATGTACTAACCAACTGTGGGACCTCCAGAGACAGGTGTATTTAACCTGAAATCATGTGGAAACACCTTCATTGCACACAGGTGGACTCCATTCAACTAATTATGTGACTTTAAAGACAATTGGTTGCACCAGAGCTTATTTTCGTGTCATAGCAAAGGGGTGAATACTTATGCAATCAATTATGTTCTGTTTTATATTTGAAATTAATTTAGAACAATTTGTAGATTTTATTTTTCACTTTGACATTATGGACTTTTTTGTGTTGATCAGTGGCAAAACTCCCAATTAAATCCATTTTGATTCCATGTTGTAACACAATAAAATGTGGAAAATCCAAGGGGTGAATACTTTGAGAGCCACTGTACTAGGCCCGAAGATTTAGTGTACTGAATTTTTAGTAATTCGGTATAGAATTGCAGTTTTAAATGACATTACATGAAATGAAAAACAATCTAAAAAAAAAATAATAAACAAATGTTTAGAAATATAAACAGTAGGCTACTTACCTCTTTGTGCCTTCCCCTTAAATACCATACCAAATGCACCTTGTCCTAGGACATCTTTCATGCTGTACTCAAATTTCCCCACTGTCTCCATTTCCCTCTACTTGTGGATGCTGCAATTTGAAGGGAAAATATAAATGAGGCTCTAGGGATGTCTTCTAAGTAACCCCGGTTGTTCCATTGTCAAACCCTCGACAGCTAGAAAGTTACCCTTTTCCTCCCAATTTGTGGGCTACCTTCAAAAAAAGAAAAGTTGGTACAATCATGTGTGTCAGAGCTGTATCTCTGTCATTGTTTAAATGCTTGTGTTTTAGTTCCTGTGTGTGCCTGTGGGTGGTGTCTGTGTGTGTCAACTGAGCGTATCAATCATCCATCCCATCCATTATCATTAAGCGCCAATCCTTTACAGGGTCGCAGTGAGCCGGAGCCTAACCCGGCAGACACAGGGCAAGGCGAGACTAGACCCTGGACGGGACGCCAGTCCATCGCAGGGCACCACACACACACACACTCACACACTGAGGGCAATTTAGAGTGACCAATCAACCTGAACAGCATGTTTTCAGACTGTGGGAGGAAACCGAGTACCTGGAGAAAACCCACAATGTGAACACATTGGGAGAACATGCAATCTCCACACAGACAGACCCCTAAGTTGAATCGAACCTAGGACCTGGAGCTGTGAGGCAGCAGCTTAACCACCACACCACCATGACACCCACCAGCAATGTTTTGCAATATCTAACAATGATAGTGCTTCAATGTTTCATGTTGGCATGTATTTACGTAAATATAATATATATATATATACACTAAAACCCATCTTTTGGGTATGAATAATCCTGGAGGCAGCTGTATAGCCTATGCGCCAGAAAATAATAATATTGTAATTAAAAACATGCAACACATATTAAAATATAACAAAATAAAAATGAATATACAATAAATCATATTTAAAAGTATGGATGAAATAAATAAAGCAAGGGTTAATATGACAATGATGTACTCACCCTAATTTTCTCAAATGAGCAGCTGATGGTCGGTGAGAATTTTTTTATTTTAAATTTTTGCAATTGTAATATTTACAGCTGGAATTAAAAGGCAATTTTTAGTCACTATTTTATACCCTCAAGACCATACTCTGTTGGTTAGTATTTTATAGAACTCTCTGTGAGCCCCTTTGTTGAGTGGGGGGCTATATTCTCACCAGGTCCTTTTTTTCTGTCCTGGCCAAACGTATTCTAACATTATGAGTATTATTTAAAACTAAAAACAGCCTCTTTAAAATATGTGTCTCTGTGAGGAGAGAGTAAGGAGAGCTGAGCTGACAGGTAAAGTGCTCCAGGGGAGGAGCGACCGTTTTACTCCATGAAGCATTCGAGTCTTCATATCCCTACACTGTACTGTCTGTAAAGAGGGAAAACGCACTATTTACTGTGATTATTCGTAATGCACATCCGTCCTTATAGTGTTATAAATTGAACTTTCATTTACAGAAAACATTGCCACAAATTAAAAAAAAAAGATACAAAAATATTGTTTATTTTATTATGATTGTATTATTATTCAAAATATAAATAGAAATCTCATGGATTTTTTTTTTTTTTTTTTTTTACACAAATAGGCTATGTATTTCAGTGAAAAAAGCCAAAAACAGTATTATTTTTCTATTTGAATAACTCCAAGATTTACTCAGCTACTTAAATGACAAAACACTGAGAACGGCTCTTTTTGTGTCGAAACAAGTCTGTTATTGTTGTTCTCACAAATTGATTGAAATAACTTTAACAAACGGTTTGAGGTTACAATATTTTTGGACTTAAATTCGCTTTGTGCCTCCAACCCAACTACACACGTCTGTTAATGCACCACAACCCACACCCCTTACGTAACACACTGGAACAGCACTATTTAAAAAAAAAAAAAAACAACTCTGTAACACAAGAATTATAACTAAATACATTACCTTGTCTTGAGTTTAGAAAAGAAGCAGAATGTCTCTGTGACTGATGCACTTTCTGAAGACTTGTGTGAAAAATAAATAAAACCTGTCTGTCAGAAGCTGTTGTTTTGCTTTTACTTACAACCAGTCTTTCAAGATTAATTGAAACTATTTTCCATGGTAAAATTATGTTGAGCCAATTCTTCCGCTTTACCATTTATAGGGCACACATAAAATTTAAATTACTACCATTTTTTTCGCTGATTGTATGAAAAAAAAGGGCTCTAGACCAGAGTGTTGTGTTCAAATCCCAGGTGGATAAGACGGCTGTTGCTAAAATACCCTTGAGCAAAGGTACTTTACCTAGATTGCTCCAGTAAAAAAAAAAAAAAAAAAAAATGCATAAAATGGATACAACAATTGGTGAGTAAAAATTATTTGATATCTTGTAACAACTGTAAGCCACTCTGGCTGTGAGGCAACAGCGCTAACCACTACACCACTGTCCCGCCCCCTTTAAACTGAAAAGAGATAACAGCTAGTCCCTGGAATGATAGCAATGACGTTTGTTTTTACAGTTCAAAAATACTCCCCAAGTGTCCGATCATGAAAGCATTCTAAAATCACTTAAATGACAGGAAAATGTAACACAGTTACGCCAAGTGCTGGGTTAACTACCGAGCCAGCCCAGATCAGAGCTTAGTCTGGTGCTGCATTAACACCAGATCCCCCCAACTGAGAAACTGATTGATAAAAGTATAAGTTAATGCTTTAAGTGAAAGAGTAGACCAATGCAGTATTTGCAGATGTCAGTGACATGGCTGTGTCTGTTTAACTCTTAACTCGCTTTCTGTTCTGCTCATGGTCATATTCAATCAAGAGATTTAGTAACCTGTCCAACACCGCTAATAAGGACCTTTTAAATGAGGCCCCGCATTGCTAAGAATTAAGCCAACACCCTGTTTCCATAGAACAATACATGGCTTCAGGGTAAAGACAAGTTCTAACAGAAATGCAATGGCTGCTGAGAAAGAAGTTCAATCAACTTGTTTTTTTGTTTTTTTACTGGAGGAATCTAAGTAAAATAACTTGCTGAAGGCTACAGCAACAGTGTGTGTCCCCATCTGGGTTAATAATTGTAAAGGCTATTGATTCTGAAATGTGCTAACAATTAGATTTACTCTGAATTGTTTTCATTTTAAGCAATCTGTAGCGCAGAACCTTTATCGAAGTTAGAAATCAGAAATGCATATAAGGCAGGCAGCGAGCAATGCAGCACTCCCTGTTCTTTGGTATTCCACTTGGTGTTTGATTAGTTTAATTTGCAATAGTAAAGGACCAGAATAAGGGTGTCTGTCAAACATTTTAAACAAAATGTATGTGTGACAGAAAGACAATGAGTTCTGGTTTGAAATCTCTTCCAACCTGTGAGGCGCTTAAATAGCAAAAAAGGAGAAGGGTCTGACGGGCTGGCCTGACAGTTCGTTTCCGGGGCCGGAAGTCGGTCAGCCTGGAAGGAAGTGAGCCTCTGTTGCCGGAACGTATTGACCTGGAAGGTAAACGAGGTAGCAGCTGCAAGTAATAAACGCAGCTGTAATCGTTTACCAAGGGGTCATGCGGGATAGCATTTAGGGGCCAGAGAAATGCTAATCTTTTCCTTCACTTGGGTTGTGTGCATGACCTAGAAGGACGTAGAGCCGCAGTAGTTACTGCCTGTGGGGGAAAGAGTATTCGTGAGTGTTTGTTTGTTTGGTCTTGTCAGTAATTGTCTTGTTTATTCAATCACCAGATGGCTACACACGTTCCGGAGCTGTCGCTAAAGGCCAGCAATAAAACCCGGAACAGCACTTCACTGTATTGTCACTATATACTGTATCACCCACCACGAGCACTACAGCGCGCACCCAGGACTGGTGACCGCGTTTGTACATTGTGGGAGAGATACATGTGTTTAAAGTTTGGGACTGTAACACTGTTCTTATCTCCGTGCAATACACATCGTTGTGTATTTCCGGGCTTTATTATTTGGTTGCCAGACCTGGATTATAAAATAAAACCCCTTTCCAAACCAGATTACAATTGTTTGTGGTTTCTCCTGCACTGCATCACCGCTACACCTGTTCACAATCACTAGCCACTTTGCCTCAATCAGTCTCTTTTTTTGTTGGTTCTGTACCATTCAAACCTAGTGGAGATTTTCTCAGTGATTTGACTTTTCTAACTGTCTCTCCTCTAACCGTCCTCTTCTCTTCAATCAGATTCTTGTCAGCTCACACTGGACCCTAACACCGCATATAGAAAGCTCTGTCTGTCTGAAGGAAACATAAAGGTGACATGGGGAGAGACCCAGCAATATCCTGATCACTTAGAGAGATTTAATTACTATCTCCAAGTGCTTTGCAGAGAGGGTTTGTCTGGGACTCGCTGTTACTGGGAGATTGAGTGCAGTGGGGGAGGGGCATCTATAGGAGTCATATATAAAGGAATCGGCAGGAAAGGAGGGGATGTTTCCTGTCTCCTTGGATACAATGACAAGTCCTGAGTTTGTTCTGCTCTGGTTCCAGTTACATTGCCTGGCACAATAACAATCACACTGCAATAACTGCCCCCCACTCCCCCAGAATAGGAGTGTATCTGGACTTTAATGCTGGCACGCTGTCATTTAATGGCGTCTCTGACACAATGACCCTCCTGCACAGATTCCAAACCACATTCACTGAGCCGCTCTATCCTGGGTTTGAGCTTGATTATAATTCCACTGTAACAATCTGCCAGCTGAACTAGACTGTTTTGTGTTGTAAGAAACCCTTTGTATTGAACTCCCTGTCTGTCCTCAACACTCCTCAGGTGAAGGGAATGTTCAATCTGACACAACTTTGGATGGGGGGTAGGATGGGGGGTTAGGGTAAAAATGGCGCCACCTGCAGAGCGGAAACAAGGTGAATTATTTGTTTGTTTGTTTTTAGCAACGAATGGGTTTCATATTAAACATGTTGATTGTCCCATATGTGAGGCAAAAGTAATACTGTTGATTAGAAAGAAGTACATATCAGCCTAATAACAAGGAATAATACATTCCCTTGGCAGCCCGCAGTTTAGCGAATCCAGCTTATTAATATTCCAACACGACGGGCAAGTGCCTCGTCATTTTTCATGGCTAGCTATGACCCTTGTATATAAACAGCTGTAGTCAAAAAAGTCTACATATTTTAGTTTACAAAACTATTGCTTCAAAAGAGATTTTCCTATAATTTGTTTTTGAGAAATTTCTAGAAATTATACAATATATATATACAGTATATACAATAGTTTTAAAGTATTAACAATATTTTTTAAACAAAATACTAAGCTATATGATATACAGCCTTTAGTGTTTACATCACTGTTGCTAAACATTGTAACAATAACACGCATCAATATCTGTGGATATGACATGCATTGCATTATGGGTAGCATATTACTCTGGGCTCCAAACGGAGCTCTTTCTAAAAGGCACAGTCTGGTAACAAGGCGTTATTGGAAATGAGAATGTGTACTCAAGGGTTTCACTTGAGTAAAGAAAATGAACGATTGATTGATTCGTGTTTAAGCTGAATCTTTAGTAATTGCCAGGGATCCTAGTTTAAAAAAACAAAAAATTCTGATAAGAAAAATTAAAAATCCACAATTAAAATAAAAAGGCTAAAATTGAGTCATCGTCCACAAACAGTGCTACTGAATAACAGTTAACACAGGAAGTGTTTATTGGTACAGTTTATTATTACAAATGTGATTAAATATAGTGATATGTTTTTACCACAACTGGATTTCATCTCTTTTTTAAGAACTGTTATATATATATATATATATATATATAAAATGGCATCCAACAGTCAGTGCTGTAACAGTTTTTTTTTTTTTAAAGAGAACTTAAGTTTGCTTTTATTGTATGTTTTATTTTATTTTTATTTTTATTTTTTCTTATTCTTTGATTTCCATAAAATATGGCAAACATGTTTGTTCTGGGTTTTTTTTTATTCATTTTTTTTAATGTGATTTAATAAAACATTGAATTTAACTAACTGTGACTTTTTCTTATTTATTAATACTCATTAACACTGTTTTTCATTAAAGTCTTTGAGGTAGAATTTGACAAGTTCTTTGCAGAAAAACTCCCTTTTTTTCTCTGCAGATTTTAGGAAATTTGACTGCAGATTTCCGTGGGGACCTTCCCAAGTGGGTTTATACTGACATCTAGTGGCTGAAAATAAAAACCGGGTTTACTATATTTATATGATGCTGGATTCAAAGTATGCTACTCTTTTTGGAAGCGCCAAAATTACGTGACGTAAAACGCGACTGCCAGCCTCCTCCTTTCTCATGAATATTAAGTAAGCCCCCCGTACTGAATATTAAAAGCGGACTGAAATAGGAGTACATTAAAATGAACGTGTTTATTTATAATATGTATCTTAAGTTAACTTTTGAAGAATTTGAATGGATGTATTAGTAATCAAATTGATGTATTTATAGTCTGTTATATTATTGCAATAACATAATGATTAATATTCATGAGAAATCAACATTAATAACTTCGATTCTGGTATATTTAGCAAACTTGTTAAATTTGGCAGAGGACAAAAAATAGGAGGAGTGGCAAAATACCGTTGCAGCAGCAAAGGTCCTTCAAAACATTATTATTATTATTTATTTCTTAGCAGACACCCTTATCCACGGTGACTTACAATTGTTACAAGATATCACATTATTTCACATTATACAGATATCACTTTTTTTTTTTACATACAATTCCCCATTTATACAGTTGGGTTTTTACTGGAGCAATCTAGGTAAAGTACCTTGCTCAAGGGTACAGCAGCAGTGTCCCCCACCTGGGATTGAACCCATGACCCTCTGGTCAAGAGTCTAGAGCCCTAACCACTACTCCACACTGCTGCCCCAACTTGAACTGAAAGCTGTCCTTGCAGATACACTTTACCTACAGGCTGTTAATTACAACACCGTTTCACAATCTATAAGGTCAGTGGCTACTTAATCAAGGTGCGCTCAGCTCAGCTCAGCTCACTTCTCTCTTTCATTAAGACTAGTATTGGAGATCGAGGAGTCCTGGAGGATCAAACCTACACTATTGCATTATATTATTTTGTTCTCTGTTATGTTTTGATTTGAACTTAAGTTTTGCTCTGTGCAGTTTGCATATGAAAGTGTGATCTGTACTGTTTTGAGCATTCTTTTTGTTTATGGAATTAAACCTGTATATGTTGAATAAACCAAACTAATATCTGAAGAAAAGGACTGTGCATTTCTTTCATCAAGAAACAACTAGTCACTACTTTTAAAAAAACTACTACACGGTGAGCTGAGCATAATAACATAATTGTCCATTCTAAATTGGGAGAAAATAATAGGCAACGACTAAATTTATAAAAGAAACTACTACATTAAGGCAGCCGTTTATCCACTCATCCTCTGAGTCATATGTAAAATATCCACTAGATGCTGCTATGCTGCTTTTTAGTGATAAGGCTAAGACCAGGGATCCTAGTTTTTCACAAAAAAAAAAAAAAAACATCCAAGAATAAATACTGTTTTTTTTTAAAAAACAGTATTCATATTAGTTCATCTCCGAGTTAGTCTTCGTCATCTGGACGGCTATTGCCAAACTCACTCACAAGATCTTTAGAGGTGATGTTTATCGTTGACGGTGTTACGACGAATTCAGTGCCCCGTAGGATTCTTACGTGTCCCCGATGGATGTGCGCATGCGTTTGCAACAAAACCTTGCTATCTGCCAACGGGAGCGTGTGATTCCTCGCTCACGACTCAAAGCGTGTAATTTGTCATTGCAATCCGTGACTAGACTGTAGAGCAGCGCCTGCTGCAACGTGAACGTGCGGTCTGCTGCAAACGGGAGCGACTTTATTGCTTCTGGACGGAAGATGTTTGTGTAGCTTGTGATTTCGGCGATTCTACATCCAGAATAGATTGTTTAAATACAGTAACAACAACAACAACAACTATATATTGTGTTTCTTCAAATGTGTATAAATTAGCTAGTTACTTACTCCTATTAGGACGGAAGTATTGAATGTACTCTTACTATATTGTGATTATCGAACTGTACATGTAGTTAAAGTTGCTCTGAAGTTATTGTATATTTTATCTGCTCTTACTGCATTGTGAAATATGTATATTTTGTGACAACTGTAAGTCGCCCAGAGTAAGGGCGTCTGCTAAGAAAATTAATAATAAAAAGAAGAAGAAAAACAACAACAACAAAACGCAACGGTAATTAAATTCGTCTTGTGACGGATTGTACCAGTATGTTTCACAGACCACAATAAACAAGTTGAAACACTCTCTTTTATATTTATTTATTATTATTACTACACAAGTAATCTACCACATGTAAATTAATCCAGTTATTTTATAATTCAGTTAAATGCAGTACAATCTTCTAAATGTTTATTTACTTATTTATTTGTAAGTAATTTAATTCCTGACAGCTTTTCACAACTGTCACACACACAGATAAACCAATAACAGAAATGTTGAACTTGAAAGGAAATTAGAATTTTATTTTTTATTTACCATCTCAATGCATACTCAACAACTTTTGTCACTCTGGTGTGGATTTGCTCTCAATAAACAAGGGGGCACCATTTTTTCCAGGGGGACAGTTTTTGGCAGTCACTGGAATATTTGGTGTCCCCTCTGTAAATCAAGCAGGAGCTTGCCAAAAACTTCCAAACTTATATTGTTAGTGTGTCTCTCTCTCTCACCTGCATACGAAATAGGTTTGTGTCACTCTGCTGTGCATTTGCTTTCAATAAACAAGGGGCATCATTTTTTCCAGGGGCACAGTTTTTTGCAGTTACTGGAATATTTGGTGCCCCCGCAGGATCTTTCTAAAAATTACCAAACTTACACTGTGTCTCTCTCTCTCACCTGCATAATAAATAGTTTTTTGTCACTCTGGTGTGCATTTGCTCTAAATAAACAAGGGGCACCATTTTTTCCAGGGGCACTGTTTTTTTTTACAGTCGCCCTGGAATATTTGGTGCCCCTCTGTAAATTAAGTTAGGGGTCTTTCTAAAAATACCAAACTTATACTGTTAGTGTCTCTCCCTCCTCTCTCACCTGCAGACTAAATAGGTTTGTGTCACTCTGGTGTGCATTTGCTCTAAATAAACAAGGGGCACTGTTTGTTTTTACAGCCGCCCTGGAATATTTGGTGTCCCTCTGTAAATCAAGCAGGAGCTTGCCAAAAACTTCCAAACTTATACTGTTAGTGTCTCTCTCTCTGCATACTCAACAACTTTTTCGTGATCAAATGTTTTATTGGAGGAGTAAACAGTACAACATAACAAAAAAGGATTGCAACAAAAACTCTCCCCTTTTTATTTTCACCCCCACCTTTTCCATTAAAATCTAGAAACATAAGCATCTATTTTGTCCCACTATTTAGTAGGAGTTGGAAGAAGAATCATTGAACTAATACAATTTTAACAGTAATTTTACTGGCGGGGGCACGGCTCTAGTGCAGCTGGCCCAGTTGCACCGGCAGTGGAAATGAGGCATTTGTGTGTCCTCATATTGTGCATGCTGCACAAAAAAGCTGACCTTAGTTGATGGCCGTGCAACAAATGTGTGGAGGAACCACCTGCTGCAGCCATCACACGCAATCTCAAAAATACAAAGTAGAGGATGTAGAAAAACTAATGTAGTGTAGAGAGTTTAATTAAGAAATCATTACGAAGTATGGAAACCATGTACATTTCATGTGCATAAACTTTTAGAAAACATCTACTTCTATTTATTTATTTTTAATTTTGATTAGATGATGTTTGGAGTTGCAGTTGAAAAAGTTTAAAAATACAACTAAAGTGTTCACTACTAAATTACCCATTCATCAAAAAATATATATTTTTTTAATAAATCTCCCAGCGAAAACAACAACAACCTAAAATTACCCTATTCATTAATTGTTAGAAATATGTGATATTAAAAGGGCAGGAAGAATAGAAGTTATAATTATTATTATTATTTATTTCTTAGCAGACATTTTTATCCAGGGCGACTTACAATCGTGAAGCAAATACATTTCAAGTGTTACAATACAAGTAATACAATAACAGCAAGAAATACAATAACTTTTGTTCAAGCAAAGTACAAGTGTGACAAACCACAATTCAATAATACAGCAGGTAATAGTGATAGTTACATCAGGATATGATTAAATACAAAGTACTACAGGTTAAACACTTGGCAGATTACAGTATTCTGAAGTACAGGATTAAATGCAGTAAAATAGGGGGCAGATAAGAGCAAAATAAAGCACATTTACATGAAGGGTGATAGTGTCCAAGGATACAAACAGAGGAGTTCTACAGGTGCTGTTTGAAGAGGTGAGTCTTAAGGAGGCGCTGAATGTGGTCAGGGACTGGGCAGTCCTGACATCTGTAGGAAGGTCATTCCACCACTGCGGAGCAAGGGTGGAGAAGGAGCGGGCTCTGGAGGCAGGGGGGGAGCGAGCGGAGGTAGAGCTAGTCTTCTAGTGCAGGCGGAGCGGAGAGGTCGAGTGGGGTGTAGGGAGAGATGAGGGTCTGGAGGTAGCTGGGTGCAGTCTGGTCAAGGCATCTGTAGGCTAGTACAAGAGTCTTGAACTGGATGCGAGCGGTGATCGGGAGCCAGTGGAGCGAGCGGAGTAGTGGAGTAGCGTGCGAAGCGAGGCAGAGAGAACACCAGGCGGGCAGCAGAGTTCTGGATGAGCTGGAGCAGACGGGTGGCGGATGCAGGGAGACCAGCCAGGAGGGAGTTGCAGTAGTCTAGGCGGGAGAGTACCAGGCCTGGACCAGGAGCTGGGTAGCATAGTTGGTGAGGAAGGGTCGGATTCTTCGGATGTTGCTCAGGAAGAATCGGCAAGTGCGTGCCAGAGTGGAGATGTGCTGGGAATAAGAGAGGCAGGGGTCCAGGGTGACTCCAAGGTTCTTAGCGGAGGAAGAGGGAGAGAGTGTGGTAGATTCCAGAGGAACAGAGATAGAGAGATCAGAGGAGGGGAGGAGGAGGGAAAGAAAAGGAGGTCAGATTTAGAGAGGTTGAGTTTGAGGTGATGCGAGTGCATCCAGGAGGAAATAGCAGACAGACAGGTAGAGATACGGGAGGAGATGGTGGAGTCAGAGGTGGGGAAGGAGAGGAAAATCTGAGTAGGATTGCTGTCCACTCAAGCAATCGCGTTGCCACGCAGTTGCCAGAACTTTGACAATACGTTGTCAGCGCAGTTACACGGGGCAATCCTCACGGACGGTCGCAGGCGATAAAAGTTGCTAGTAAATTGACTCGTGTAACAAGGGCTTAAGGCCTATTCTGAAATGATGTTAAAGATGATGTGGCATGTCCACGGATGACATCCTTCCACGTCCCTCAGTTTGTGGTGGTTGAGCAGCGCTGGCTGTTCCAGCCTGTAGAGCGGCTCTTACACCAGCAGCAGCTGCGCGCTCGATGATTGCATGTGAGTTACTGGAACCGCCAGGATGTCTTTCTGAACGTGAACCTGACCGAGTCCGTGGAGATTCACCCCCTCCGAAGAATGATGACGTAACAAAGCGGGCGGGGCTCATTTGCATACAAACTCCAGATTTAGCTGCCAGTTAAATATTTAGCTAAATGTTAAATCTTGTTAAGGATTTAAGATTTATTTAAATATTTAGCTAAATGTTAAACCGTGTAACTAGATTTATAAATGATATCTAAATGTACACATTTAAAAAAATATATTTATTTTCACAACATTTATAAATCTGTGAAAAAAATACAACATTTACGTTAAATCTGGGAAAAAAGACATGTTAAAATATTAAAATGTAAAAGCTTTTTTTTTTATATACACATGGCACCCCATACGTTAATGATCGCGTTGCTATAGGTTTTGTGAATGGAGGCTGTTCTGCTGTGAGTATATCGGGGTGCTCTGTGCTCCCTCGTTAATGATCGCGTTTGCTATAGGTTTTGTGAATGGAGGCTGTTCTGCTGTGAGTATATCGGGTGCTCTGTCCCCTCATAATGATCGCGTTGCTATAGGTTTTGTGAATGGAGGCTGTTCTGTTGTGAGTATATCGTGCTCTGTGTCCCCTCGTTAATGATCGCGTTGCTATAGGTTTTGTGAATGGAGGCTGTTCTGCTGTGAGTATATCGCGCTCTGTGCTCCCTCGTTAATGATCGCGCGTTGCTATAGGTTTTGAATGGAGGCTGTTCTGCTGTGAGTATATCGGGGTGCTCTGTGCTCCCTCGTTAATGATCGCGTTGCTATAGGTTTTGTGAATGGCGGCTGTTCTGCTGTGAGTATATCGGGGGTGCTCTGTGCTCCCCTCGTTAATGATCGCATTGCTGTAGGTTTTGTGAATGGAGGCTGTTCTGCTGTGAGTGTATCGGGCGCTCTGTGCTCCCTCGTTAATGATCGTTGCTATAGGTTTTGTGAATGGAGGCTGTTCTGCTGTCAGTATATCGGGGTGCTCTGTGCTCCCCTCGTTAATGATCGCGTTGCTATAGGTTTTGTGAATGGAGGCTGTTCTGCTGTCAGTATATCGGGGTGCTCTGTGCTCCCCTCGTTAATGATCGCGTTGCTGTAGGTTTTGTGAATGGAGGCTGTTCTGCTGTCAGTATATCAGGGTGCTCTGTGCTCCTCGTTAATGATCAAGCGTTGCTATAGGTTTTGTGAATGGAGGCTGTTCTGCTGTCAGTATATCGGGGTGCTCTGTGCTCCCCTCGTTAATGATCGCATTGCTGTAGGTTTTGTGAATGGAGGCTGTTCTGCTGTGAGTGTATCGGGGTGCTCTGTGCTCCCCTCGTTAATGATTTCAGTTGTGTTGCACATTCGAAACACAGCTAATCATGGAACGAGTGATTTAGAGATACAGACACGGAGATGACTTCAAGGAGGAGGAAACAAAGATGTCTCCACAGCTGCATGTGAACCTCAGCATTTCCCCGGTTCGTTATTAATAGCGGGCTGTCAAGACTTGTCAGCGAGCAGAGCGAGGTGAGATAAAGACACACACACGATTATTTAAAGTCGTGCGTGACTCGCATGACTCTGAACAGGTCTGTGTTTTTCTCTCGTCATGAACCAGCTGCTGCCCAACCCAAGGGACTGCTTTGAAGACATTTACTTCCTGTTTCATGTGACCCGCAGTTCACTTCAGCTACAGTGAAGAGGAGCGCCAGCAGTCGATTTTATACTGTGATTGTTGAGAGGATAGTGGATAATAAAACTATATGCATAATAATAATAATAATAATAATAATAATAATAACAACACACATAAATATAATACTAATAATCAGAGTTGAAACTCAGCCGGTACGTCCCGGAACTGCGTACCTGCAAAACATCTTGTCAAGGCACTTCAGTATTTCAACTTATCACAATGATAGGCTACATCATTTTTTCTTTGTATTTTCCGTCCTTTTCGCTTCTTCTTCTTCGTTGTTCGGTTATTATTGATGTTTAAGCAAAATAACTCGACGTCACGCAGGTTCCGGTCATGTGACTTATGATGACAGAGTATGCTGACTGCCAAAGGGGCTTCCGCATACTTGTGAACATGGAGTCTTCAAAATAAGCGAGCTTTTGTAAACTGATATTTCCTAAGACAAAAGCATACAACTGTTCCACTATAATTTGGTAAAACTATTATTGTGTTAAATACATAAGAAAGTTTCAAACGAGAGGAGGCCCCACGGACCATCTTGCTTGTTTGGTTGTTAGTAGCTTATTGATCCCAGAATCTCATCAAGCAGCTTCTTGAAGGATCCCAGGGGGTCGGCTTCAACAACATTACTGGGGAGTTGGTTCCAGACCCTCACAATTCTCTGTGTAAAAAAGTGCCTCCTATTTTCTGTTCTGAATGCCCCTTTATCTAATCTCCATTTGTGACCCCTGGTCCTTGTTTCTTTACTGCACAATACTGTTATTTTGGTACTGCGTCAGTGACTAGGAGAAAAAGAACGCCTTATTTAGTTTTTCAGGGCAAATCGGGTAACCCTAACGACATGAACAGTGCGAGAAACTCAAGCTCTAATATAAATCACACCAAAATCAAAGCAGAACAACTGGACAAAACATACAAAAAGATCATAGTTTTTTTTTCCTATTAAGTGCTGTTGTAACTGTTAGTATTAACCTGTATATTTAAAGTTCAAAATTAATAATTCAAAATAAAACATAATCTTAATTGATACAAAATTGTTTAAAATACAATGCTCCCATGGCACTCCATTAGCAACACAGACGTTTCCAAAAACAAACCCAGCATTTGAGTAACTGTGATAACAAGAAGCGCTCGGGATGATTTCAAACAGCATGAAAAGATAAGGGGCCGCTCTAAAGAAAGAGAAAGAAAAATGACATTTGAAGCGATGTACTCTTTAACAACGGACTTGTTTCAATTGTGTTGCAGAGAAGAAACACAGCTAACTGAGGAACGAGTGATTCAGTAGAGAGAGGCATGGACCCGACTCCAAGGAGAAGAAGAAGGAGTAAAGAGAATGACCCGCCTGATATGTCACAAGAGCCTGCCAGGTACTGAAAGTCGGTGCGACGGCATGCTGAATAATACCTTTACTAAGAAGCTGTTCAGGAATCCAAATCACTGAGCTGAGTCTCAAGCCCAGGGTTAGAGTCCAGACCTCTCTGTGCTTTACAATGCTTCCCTATGCTTTACCAGACCTCTCTGTGCTTTACAATGCCTCCCTGTGCTTTACCAGACCTCTCTGTGCTTTACAATGCTTCCCTATGCTTTTACCATGCCTCTGTGCTTTTGCATAATGCTTCCCTATGTTTTACCATGCCTCTGTGCTTTACAATGCTTCCCTATGCATTACCAGACCTCCCTGTGCTTTACAATGCTTCCCTATGCTTTACCAGACCTCCCTGTGCTTTACACTGCTTCCCTATGCTTCCCTATGCTTTACCAGACCTCTCTGCGCTTTACAGTTATTCCCTATGCTTTACCAGACCTATCTGTGCTTTACAATGCTTCCCTATTCTTTACCAGACCTCTCTGTGCTTTTACAATGCTTCCTATGCTTTTACCATGCCTCTCTGTGCTTTACAATGCTTCCCTATGTTTTTACCACACCTCTCTGTGCTTTACAATGCTTCCTATGCTTTACCAGACCTCCTGTGCTTTTATAGTGCTTCCCTATGCTTTACCACACCCTCTGTGCTTTTACAATGCTTCCCTATGCTTTACCAGACCTCTGTGCTTTACAATGCTTCCCTATGCTTAACCAGACCCCTCTGTGCTTTTACAATGCTTCCCTATGCTTTACCAGACCTCCTGTGTTTTTATAATGCTTCCCTATGCTTTTACCACACCTCTCTGTGCTTTACAATGCTTCCCTATGCTTTTACCACACCTCTCTGTGCTTTTACAATGCTTCCCTATGCTTTACCACACCTCTCTGTGCTTTACAATGCTTCCCTATGCTTTACCACACCTCTCTGTGCTTTACAATGCCTCCCTATGCTTTACCAGACCTCTCTGTGCTTTACAATGCTTCCCTATGCTTTACCACACCTCTCTGTGCTTTACAATGCCTCCCTATGCTTTACCAGACCTCTCTGCGCTTTACAATGCTTCCCTATGCTTTACCATACGTCTTTCTCTCTTATTCCCTCTCTCTATCTTTCTTTCTCATTCCCCTCTTTCTTTCTCATTTGAAAAACCATGTTAATGAGTATTAATAAATAAGTCACAGTTAATCCAATTATTTTTTTTTATTAAATCGCATTACTAAAATCTGAAAAAATAAACATAAAACTCATTTTATGGAAATCAAAGAACACAAACACACACAATACAATACAATAATACAAACACACACATACAATAAAGCAAACTTAAGTTGACTTTTTTAAAAACTGTTACAGCATGACTATTGGATGACATTTCTTAAAAAAGAAATTAAATACAGTTATTTCGTATGAAACTCATTCGTTGTTAAAACAAATAATTCCTCTTGTTTCGGCTTCTGCAGGTGTTTCTTTTTACCCTCTAACTTTCATCCAAAGTTGTGTCAGATTGAACATTCCCTTCACCCGAGGAGTGGAGAGGACAGACAGGGAGTTCAATACAAAGGGTTTCTTACAACACAAAACAGTCTAGTTCAGCTGGCAGATTGTTACAGGGGAATCGTACCAATAAAGCCTAAACCCAGGATAGAGCGGCTCAGTGAATGTGGTTTGGAATCTGTGCAGGAGGGTCATTGTGTCAGAGACGCCATAAAAGGACAGCGTGCCGGCATTAAAGTCCAGATACACCCTATTCTGGGGGGAGCGGGGGCAGTTATTGAGTTTTATTGCTATTGTGCCGGGCAGAGTAACTGGAATCAGAGCAGAACAAACTCCAGGACTTGTCATTGAATCCAAGGAGACAGGAATGATCCCCTCCTTTCCTGCTGATTCCTTTATATGTGACTCCTATAGAAGCCCCTCCCCACTCCACTCAATCTCCCAGTAACAGCGAGTCCCAGACAAACCCTCTGCAAAGCACTTGTTCCCAGCTCTCAAATCTCTGGGTGAGCAGGATCTCTGGGTCTCACCCCATGTCACCTTTCTGTTCCTTCAGACAGACAGAGCTGTCTATATGCTGTGTTGGGGTCCAGTGTGAGCTGACAGGAATCTGATTGAAGAGAAGAGGACGGGTAGAGGAGAGACGGTTAGAAAAGTCAAATCACTCAGAAAATCAAAAGTCATTGTCTGCTGCGTCCTCAAATCACTCCCTCCTCCCTGCTTCACCAGTCCCTGCACCCTCCTCTATGCTCCCTCCTCACTCTTCTATGCTCCCTCATCCCTCCTCTCCTTCTCCATGCTCTCTCCTCCCTCCTCTATGCTCCTTCCTCCCTGAACTCTGCTCCCTGATCTATCCTCCCTGCTTCCTCCTCCCTCTATAGTCCCTGCTCTATGGTCCCTCCTCTTTGCTCCCTCTTCTGTCCTTCTTGTTCCCTCCTCCTCTATACGCCGCCCTTCCTGCCCCCTCCTGTATGCTCCTCCTCCATACTCCATCCTGTATGCTCCCTCCTCCCTGCTCCCTCCTGTATGATCCCTACTGCTCTCTGCTCCCTCCTGTATGCTCCCCCTCCTTCCTGTATGCTCCCTCCTCCCTCTTCCCTGTTCCCTCCACCTCTATGCTCCCTGCTCCCTCCTGTATGCTCCCTACTGCTCCCTCCTCCCTGCTGCCTCCCCCCTCCTCTATGCTCCCTCCTCTGTCCTGTTTCTCCCTCCTCCCTGCTCTCTCCTATATGCTCCCTCCTCCATGCTCCCTCCTGTATGATTCCTCCTACCTCCTCTGTCCTCCATGCTCCCTCCTCCCTCCTATATGCTCCCTCCTCCCTGTTTCCTTCTTTATGCTCCCTCCTCTCTCCTGCATGGACCCTGCTGCATCCTCTTTCCCTGCTCCATTCTCATGCCCCTTCCTCCCTGCTCCCTCCTTCATGCTCCCTACTCCCTCCTCTATGCTCCCTCCTCCCTGCTCCTTCCTCCCAGCTCCCTCCTCCCTGCTTTATTATAGACAAGTATATTTAGACTGTAATAATTAACATTGATAATCAATAGATTTGATCTATAATTCTTACTTGAGATTTATTTCTCACTTTGGATAAGTTCTCTCTTTTTTTTTTTCTGTCTTCAATAAACTGCTGCTATTAATTAAACCTCTTGCTGTTTGATTGTTTTATTCATTATAATTTCTCGATCTTATCAAACTTCTTCAATTGGAACCAATCAAATGCAGCTCTGCATACAATTACAGTTCACTTAATGTTCCTACAGGGTATGTGTTGCATTTTCCCCACTCAGACCCCTTGCTTACTAAATATCTTCAATAGAATATCGTCCACTCTTTAAATATATCTGTCTAATATTTTAATGAGCAATCCATCCCACAAGTGCAGTGATACTGCAATATACATTTACTACCAGCACAGGGTGACTGGGAGGGATAGCTGTTCATTTTACCCCACAACTGGTTCCACATGCATTGTACATGTATTAAAAGATGGGATGATTATCTATTCAGGGACACCAAGATATTTAGGGAGAGAAAGGTCTGAGTGAAAAAACAGGCAACAAATGCCCCTCCCCCAGTCATTCTGCATGTATTCATCTGAACCAATACTTGTTGGAGAGGAGTGTAGATTAATGGCTTCACAATTACTAATAAATAATAATAATTGCTGCCCTCAAGCTCCACCCCTCCCTGTTCTGTAGTGTTAGCTCTTCTCACAATGGAGTGACACATCTTTCAATCAAATGTTTCAGTGAAAACAGACTTACATTTTAAAACTCAGCTCTGTTCCTTGGCTCTGGAGCCTGCAGACTGTCAACTGCAACTTCATTCACTGGGCAGAAAAAGAGAAATAGAATTGAAACATACAACAGTCATTGTCTGCTGCATCCTCAAATCACTCCTCCTCCCTGCTTCACCAGTCACTGTTCCCTCTCTCCTCCTCCATCCTCCCTCCCCCTCCTGCTCCCTCCTCCATCGTCCCTGCTCCTCCTCCCTGCCTGCTCCCTCCCAAATCCTCCACCCTCCCCTGTCCCCCTCCTCCATTGTCCCTGCTCCCCTCCCTGCTCCCCCTACCTGCTCCCTCCTCCCTGCTCCCCCTGCCTGCTCCCCTCCTCCATTCTCCCTGCTCCCTCCTCCCTGTTCCATCCTCCCTGCTCCCCCCTGCCTGCTCCCCCTCACATGCTCCTCCTCCTCCTCCATCCTCCCTCCACCCTGCCCCCTGCCTGCTCCCTCCTACATGCTCCCTCCTCCCTGTTCCCTGCTCCCTCCTCCATCCTCCCTCCACCCTGCTCCCCCCCTGCCTGCTCCCTCCTCCCGGCTCCACAAGTAATCAGACGTTTTTTTTTGCTGTTTTGGGGCGATCAGCCAACAATACAACCGATTCCACCCTTTCTGCGTTTTCATTGGTCAGATTATATGTCAGTCACACAGCCTGACGAACCTGCTGAATGTGAGCTGAAGCAATCATGAAACTTCATCACTGAGAGCAGCAGTGGAACATTATTATAGTTTAAAAAATAATGTTTACACACACACACACACACACACACACACACTCACACAATAGAAATAATAATATGTTTTTATATTTCTGATAAATAAAACTAAATAATAATAATAATAATAATAATAATAATAATAATAATAATAATAATAATAATAATAATAGGTGTTACACTTATGGAGCGCCGTTTCTGCCCTCACAGCAACGAACATATATAGACATGATTTTATTTTTAATATCTCTTTATGCATTATTCAGCTTCATTAGGTGATTCTTATTCTTTAGCAGCGCATTGTAAGGTGTCTGTACGCTGTATGTTATTAATGTAGTTATAATGTTATATTAAACAGCAACACATTCCACAATCCTCTCGGGAGCGCTTGATAAAGAAACCCGTCCAGCCCTCCCTGATCAATCCAAGAGAAACCCGTTTACAACATCGGAACCACCTCGGCAACAGCCGCCCGCATCCCATCTGAGGACAGAGCTGCATTTCCATGAGGGAGTCACCGCGAACATGGAGAAACCGGACACCCGAAAAATCACCCGGACCCACACCAGCAGGCTTTGAAATACACTTTGATTCTGACTGAAGGGAATCCACTTCACACAAAAAGGGTTCACAGAAATGTGAGCAAACACAACCACCCTCAGAACAAACCGGTAAACACAGAAATGGCAAAATAGAAATGTGAAAGCGTCATTTTAACACGCCCCTAACAATTGCCACGGAAACCCTGACGGCAAAAAACAAAACAAAAACAAAACAGAAATGTCACTCTGCAGAGAAGAAGAATTCAGCTCCACAACACCTGAAAAACTCCAGGAAACGTTACCTTATTATCATAAGAGTTTCTTTCTTTAAACTTATTTTTATTTAATTATTTATTTAAAGGGGTTGATACCCATTTCGTGCTTGAAAGGAACGTGCTGTTTTTAAGTTACAAGTTCAAAGTGTTTCTCTTTGGTTGCAGTCAGATCACTCCTAGTACAGACCACAGCAATTGCGGGTTTCTCTGTACTGTCTCACACAATGCAAACCTTATTTTAAACTGTGTTCACGTTATCAAAGTTGTTGCTATTTTAAATACAATTATTTATGGAGTTCACCAGAGATTATAAAAATACTGCATGGGGAGTAATTAGTTTCTCAACGACAATGCAAAAATGTGTCATTTCTGTGCTCTGTTTTGTTTCACATCGTGGTTTATAACTTTGCTATATCTTGCATGACACAGTTTTTCTTTTTATATCCCATGTATAAAAAGAAGCTTCTTCTGAATAGCAGAGTTATCTAATTAACTTTACATAAATATAAACGCTGATAAACTTTGATAAGCGTTTCCCTAGTTCACATCAGTCTAGAGACAAATGCATTTGAATAACGTTTAAAATGGAAAATGAAGGATCGCACATAATTTAACCCGTCACAATTCACACAATTCACCTACTCCCTCATCTCTCCTGCATGCTCCCTGCTGCATCCTCACTCCTCCTTTTTCCCTGCTCCCTCCTCCCTGTTCCCTCCTCCCTCTGTGCTCCCTCCTTCCTGCTACCTCCTCCATGCTCCCTCCTTCCTTCTTCCTCTATGCTCCCACCTCAATTTTCTTTGCTCCGTGCACAGTGCTACATTTTCCCTGCTATCTTCTCCATGCTCCCTCTTCCCTGTTCCCTCCTCCCTGAACCCTCCATTCTCCCTGCTCCCTCCTCCCTCCATTTTGCTCGCTTCTCTATGCTCCCTGCTATTTTATAGACAAGTATATTTAGACTGTGATGTTTAAGCTTGATAATCAATGGATTTGATCTATAATTCTTACTTGAGATTTATTTTTGACTATTGATAAGTTCTCTCTTTTTATTTTTCTGTCTTCAATAAACTGCTGCTGCTATTAATTAAACCCTCTTGCTGTTTGATTGTTTTGTTTATTATAATTCCTTCATCTTATCAAACTTAATTAAACTTTCCATCAATTGGAACCCATCAAATGCAGCTCTGCATACAATTACAGTTCACTTAATGTTCCTACAGGGTATGTGTTGCCATTTTACCCACTCAGACCCCTTGCTTACTAAATATCTTCAATAGAATATCATCCACTCTTCAAATATCTGTCTAATATTTTAATGAGCAATCCATCCAACAAGTGCAGTGATACTGCAATATACATTTACTACCAGCACAGGATGACTGGGAGGGATAGCTGTTCATTTTACCCCACAACTGGTTTCACATGCATTGTACATGTATTAAAAGATGGGATGATTATCTATTCAGGGATACCAAGATATTTAGGGAGAGAAAGGTCTGAGTGGAAAACAGGCAACAAATGCCCCTCCCCAGTCATTCTGCATGTATTCATCTGAACCAATATTTGTTGGAGAGGAGTGTAGATTAATGGCTTCACAATTACTAATAAATAATAATAATTGCTGCCCTCAAGCTCCACCCCTCCCTGTTCTGTAGTGTTAGCTCTTCTCACAATGGAGTGACACGTCTTTCAATTAAATGTTTCAGTGAAAACAGACTTACATTTTAAAAACTCAGCTCTGTTCCTTGGCTCTGGAGCCTGCAGACTGTAAACTGCAACTTCATTCACTGGGCAGAAAAAAAGAGAGAAATAGAACGTGGATTAATACACAACAAACACAAGACTCCAAACAGCAATCTGAAAAGAAACAAGGCTTATTCACTGCATTTCAGGATGTAAAAATCCGTACTTCAAGATGTTCATGATTACAATGAATATGTATTCCTTCCGTATCGGTGCAGCAGCCTGCGTTAATGTGAACACGTCTGCCACTGCACTGGAGTCTTGTGTTCCTTCCTCTCCATCACATATCTTTACCCAACAGTACAGTGTCCATATTAGGACACCCTTGTGCATCAAACATACAACAGTAATTGTCTGCTCCATCCTCACATCACTCCCTCCTCCCTGCTCCCTCCTCCCTGTTTCATCAGTCCCTGCTCTGTATTCCCTGCTCCCTCCTTCCATGCTCTCTCCTTCCTGCTCCCTGCTCCCTCCTCCATTTAACATCCTCCCTGCTCATTCTTCCCTGCTGCCTCCTTCCTGCTGCCTCCCACTTCTCCCTGCTGTCTCCTCCCTCCTCCATGCTCCCTCCTCCCTGCTGCAATATTCATATAGCAAACCATCTGCAAGAGGTCTTTATTAATGTCTTGCAAGTCCTGCCCCTCCTCAAGCCATGGTCTATTTGAGAAATCTCTACCAAAGGAATCTATTTCACACCAACCTGTTGTGGTTATTTTGACTAATTCCCCCTTGCAGAAGTCCTCAATATGGTCTTTAAGTTCAGATACAGCTTTCCTCACAGCCCCAAAAGAGATGTCTGTATTGGCAGTAACTCTGGGTAAGTCTCCAGCTTCAGGAGTGGCACAGAGAGGCTGGAAATTCTACAACAGGAAAGTGGAGAAAAGGAGTTTTCAGTGAAACAGAATGGGGTCCAAAACATTCCTGGGGAAAAGCAAGGATTCATTCAATTGGAGAGGTCTGTCTGAAACCGTCCCAGTTATGGACTTGAGATTTTCTAACAAGCAGTGATGTTACCTGTAGAAAATGGATGTCATCCTCTGTCTCTGAAAGCTGTTTCAGCTCAGCGTTTCTCCTCCTTAGCTCAGCAATCTCCTGCTCCAATTTCTTCATGCCTCCTTCAGCCTGATTCACTGCAGCCTTCTCGTTAGCTCCAATCAGCTCAATAACCTCAGTGTGGATCTTCTTAATGGATCGGATCAGCTCAGTAAAGATCTTCTCACTTTCCTTTATTTCTATGCATGCAGATCTCTGCGTGAAAGAACACAGTAGAGGAGACATGATTAGAATTGATATCAACAACACATCAGGCATAGACAGTAAACTTCTGTAGATGTGTTCCAGTCCATCTGTTAATAATAATAATAATAATAATAATAATAATAATAATAATAATAATAATAATAATAATAATAACCTCCTCTTCTCAATACCCACTTTCAGTGACTCCACAGTCTGTTTCAGATCCTCAATTTCTTTCAGTCTCTCCTGGATTCTCTGTTGTATTTCTGTCTGTGTGTCTCCCAGCTGCTTCTGTGTAGAAACAGAGTGACACAGTGACATTTTTGACAGGGCATTGAGTGATATCCTGTCACACTCAATACAGACTATTTCAGAGCAGGCTGTGTTTTCACACCTCTCTCCCCTTCATATGGAGTTAAATTAACAATACACACATTATGCAAACAGATATCCTAAGGGTCGAATGCACCAGCGTGGATTAACCACTAACCCAGATTAAATCAAGGATTATATTTGAATCATGTTACACAAAATTTTAAACCAGGATTTATATGTAATCCTTGTTTAAAATTAATCCAATGTTAAACATTTAAAAGATTAAATGTGATAGGTAAATTAAATTTAAACCTTCCTTGGAGGTGGTTTAAACTTGGACAAAGGCATCAGTTTCAGACAACGTGTGTATAGTAGTAAGATACAATACCATCTAGTGCACAGCTGCCAGCAATACGAAAGGACACTTGATCCACAGTAGCTGTCCACTAGATGGTGCTGTTTCATACTAGTAACAGTGAATGATGGCTGATCTAGCATGTGTTACATGTTTGTTTTGTTAAGCACCTAGGAAACTGAAGCAGCTTCCTCTTTAATGGATATTTAGTGCTTCTGATTTCTGGTTTTATCCGATAAGCACAGATAAAACAGCACTGATACAAAACAATGAAATCAGTGCAAAAAATGCCTAAATACACAAAATCCCCAGAAGACCCATGACCAGAAGGACTTCACTGTGGAAGAGAGCAAAGGAAAGAGGGGACTAGTAGGGTGGTCGAAAGAAAATGTAGATTTTAACAAACAAAATCCCAAATAGGTTATTAAATTTCGTTTTAAACTAACTTAAACATATCTGTTTAAGATTAATATGATATTGTATATCATATTAATATTGTATATTATATTAATCTTGTATATTATTAATTCATATCATAGCAGATGCCCTTATCCAGGGTGACTTACAATTGTTACAATATATAACTTTATTTTTTACATACAATTCCCCATTTATACAGTTGGGTTTTTACTGGAGCAATCTAGGTAAAGTACTTTGCTCAAGGGTACAGCAGCAGTGTCCCCCACCTGGGATTGAACCCACGACCCTCTGGTCAAGAGTCCAGAGCGCTAACCACTACTCCATATCATATTAATCTTGATCTTTTCTGCTTTTTTAAATTAGGTGATTGACTTTACTGGGAATGTCATTTTTAAAAAGTTTAATGTCTTAAACAATGAAACTGATCTATGATTTTATTAAGTTGCAAGATATATATATATATATATATATATATATATATATATATATATATATATATATATATATAAAACACTAGGAATATAAATCATGCTAATTTTACACTACAAATTCCAATGCACCACAAAAAAGCTGAACAAATCCTTCTTACCCTGTGAGGCAGGGCTGAGATCCTGCATGTGTAAACAGTGTGTTTTTGTTTGATTGTAAAAAAAAAAAATTATGATCAAGTTTGTGCTAGATATGGCAAGGCATATTCAAATCCAGATGTGGAATGTGGCCAGGTGTTAATTGATTAATTGATTATCGCTTAAACCCGGCCACATGCTGAAAAAGTGTCTGAAAAGCCAGTTTCTTGGTTCTACAAGCTGGGATACAGACTCTCTGGGAAGGAGAGTGTTGCTGTAGGATCCTCAAGACTGGGTGTGTTAACCAGGGTGAGAAAAACACAAGAGGAAAAATGTATCTCGGATCACTGTGTGAGTTAACCAGGATCGCTAGCACTGGAAGGAATAGGGAACAAGTTTAATCCCACCCAAGTCTAGAGAGGAGGTGTCAGGGAGACTGTTCCTGGAGCGGGACCTCCTTTCTTGTTTGGTCAGCTTTTATTTTCTAGCTGTTTTCGAGCAGTGTTTTGTTTTGAATGTTTTGTATTTTTGTATCAAGAAAACCTCCTGTGTCTCTCCTGTCAATCAGCGATAGCCACACCCGTAACAACGCCCTTGTTACACCCTGAAATACATTGTAGTACATCATAGTTTAGAAAGAGCAATTAAAAAACTATGGCTCTTTAAATAGCTCTTAATATACAATTAAAATCTGATCTAATGTGAAATTGTGTAACCTAGTAAACAGACATGTTAAATATCCCTGGCAATTCTTATCTTCTAGGATAGCTACAAGGAAATGGTTGAAACCCTTACCTGTTTCCAAGTCATTTCTGCCTCAGCTGAGACTGTGTCATGGCTCTTGTGTTCCTTGTCTGCACACAGCCAGCAAATACACGTCTGATCAGTTCTGCAGAACCCCTCCAAAAGCTTTTGGTGTTCAGCACAAAGCTTCTGCTCCAGATTTCCAATTGCATTGATCAGCTTGTGCCTCTTGAAAGCAGCAACCTCACTGTGAGACTTGATGTGTGTTTCACAGTAAGAGGCCAGGCACGTCAAACAAGATTTCACAGCTTTGAACTTTCTCCCAGTGCAGAAATCACACGGCACATCTCCAGGTCCAGCATAACTTTGAGCAGGAGGAGGATTGAGTCCTGACTTCTTTAATTTCTCCACAACTTCAGCCAGCATGGTGTTTCTGCGCAGAACAGGCCTTGGGGTAAAGGTCTCTCTGCACTGGGGGCACCTGTAGACACCTGTATGATCAGTGTGATCCCAGCAGTTCTTAATACACCCCATACAGTAACTGTGTCCACATGGAATAGCGACTGGGTCCTTCAATATCTCCAGACACACTGAACAGCTAAACTGGTTATGTGCTACCAGAATATTCGCTTCTGCCATTACTGCTGCAGTGAGACAGAGAGACTGACGATTTCACAAGAAACGAAACTTCACTGCGCTGATTTCCTGGAATTGAGTAAAGCTCTAAGATGCGGGGTTTGGGACTGAGGCCAGGTTTACACAAGCAGGGGGAGCAGAAACTGCTGAATCAGATACTCTATGAAACTGTTTCTAAATCCCCCAACAAATATTACAATGTTAAGATTAGGAATTAAACAACTGATATTAACAACTGTTTAATATCAGGGCTGAAGAGTCTGACTTTGTGTTTTAGCCCCAAATCTATAATATGTAAAATTAAGGAATGTTCTGTTACACGTATGTTTGTGATGACGGTTTGAACGGCATCTCGTTACTTTAGTGACGCCTTACTGTAATAATATTACTTTAGTCAATAACAAGGTAATATAACGTTTAGCTTTTAATGGCAGTAATAACATTACAGTTACTTTCCAAACAATAAACGCTTGCCTCGTTTTCTCTTGTCTCTGCTGTAGCTACATCGGTTGTCTTTTCTTGTTTTAAAGCCAGTATATTTCAGTGCGGTTATAACCGTAAACGTGACGCACTCTTTATTATTTATTTATTTTATTTTTAATTATTTATTTAGGAAGGCCATCTGAGCTACAAGTAGCTCGTTTACAAAGGCGTGCTAGAAATAACAGCAGCAGGTTACAGGTTTCAAAAATAATAATAATAATATAAACGCATAATGACAAGACAATACACAAAGTACACATCAGATTTACACAGCACATACACAAGCCTGTTTAAGCACTAGAACAACAGGTTTTTTTTTAAATTCCCACAGCAGATGTCAGGTCTCAGTCCTGCGGGTAACAGGTTCCTGTCTGTAGCAGCAGAAAAAAAACGAAAGACTTTCTTCCCGCAGCACTTTTTCCAGACGGTATATTAAAGTATTGTGTGTCTCAGACATTACGATAGACTGTATTTACAGGTAAACTCAGAAACAAGCTGTTTAAATAAACTGGTAATGTGTTGTGTGCCCCTTTAAAAAGAATCTGATTCCAGTGATAATTCCTTCTGTTAGTAGGCGATAGCAAGTTTAATGTAGAATACGCGCTGCAGTGATGGGCTAGCGGAGTACACGGGAGCACACAGATACACATCCTGTTACACATTGTATCGATCTTCTTCAGCGATTCCTCGCTAGCAGACCTGCAGATCACATCATTATAGTCTAGAATAGGGAACACAAGTGACTCATTTAAACCTTGCTGTAAAGCTTACACAGTGGCGCTGACCACACCATCCTCCAAGCTTCATTCCAATTTTACTACATACATCTTTAATGGGTTTATCAAATTGAAGAGTTGTGTCAATATAATCCACTAGATATTTAAAAGTGTCGGCTCTCTCCAATGCTGTGGTTTTACAAGTAACAAGAGAGAAATGTTATCTATTTTGTATCATTTTCTCCGAACCAAATACCATGATATTTGTCTTTTTTTCATTTAAAATCAGACCATTTTTATTTATATTTTCAGTCAGCACCGCGCGTCACGGATATCGCGACATTTCGCTTACAGGGATATCAGGGACACACACAGAGCCTTCTGCGTTCTGATTGGACACGAGGAAAATAGGTCCGCGAGCCCTACCCGTATTTTCATTTGTCAAACAGAATGCGTTCTTATTGGCTCTTATTCTCGCCCTTCCATTGGCTGATGGAAGTGGTTTGGATTTTCAGTTCTGGCGGGTTCTACATCGAGAAGGGTTTGTGTGCAGAACGGAGATCTGCGTCACTGTACCTGCGTCACTGTACCTGCGTCACCGTGCGAGTGCGTGCGCTGCTCCTAAAGAACGACATTCAGGGGTTTCTGGGGTTTCATCAGAACGGCAACAGCTTGCGTGGTCTTGCGCGCATTATTATTACATATAAGCACTTTGATTTATTATATAACTGTACATTACGTATGAGACAATACAACAACAATTAGCCAATTGAAAATGAATGTTAAAACTGTCAGATCAGAATAACACCGGTGTCGGTTTCCCATCAGTCAGCTTTGCTTCAAGACATACAGCTCACTAATGTTCCTGGCTCCAGAACTGAAGTCTGTCTGAATTGCTTCTTTTATATTAAACAGATCAGTTTCGTATGTACAGAACGGTGTCTAATTATTCTGTTGTTCATTTATTAAGTTGAGCAGATGAAGTGGATAGGGTGTGCTTGATTCGTGTCTGCCTTTCTCCTGCTTAAACAACTTCGCTTAGAAAATATATTATGCAAATATTGTAGCGTTTCACGCAGTAAACAGAAAAGAAGGAGACAACACGCTGCTTCCAGGTTCAAGGCTTTATTTAGGCTCTTTCAGCACCATACAGAGTACACTACTCTAGCCACTTGCTCTCGACCGACCCACAATGAGCGTGCAGTGTTGCCAATTCCTATTGGGTGAAAGTCACTAGACGCGCCTTAAAAAGTCGCTAAAATGCCGCAAAAATGTTTGGGGGGGGCGTTGAGTGAGTATTTAATTCCAATCCTAATACACCACATCAACAATAGACGGTGTAACAATCCACACAGCACCTGAGTGCTGGAAAGAACTTCAAAACACCAAAATAAATAATAATAAAATTATATATCCCTCTACAAAACGCAGGGCAGCACACAGCATACATTTTTTAAATATGTAAAATATAACATCATCCTACCTTACAATAGAGCCTGGATGACATCCTTGTCTAAGGGGGCCTCTTCTTCAGGATTTGCCTGCTTGCTTTTCTGAGGTAGGATTCCATTGTGCCAATTATTCTGAGCATGCTGGAAGGCAGGGAGTACTGGTAGCATTTCTTGCCTGCAGTTTGAAGTCCGTATCAGATGTGCAAAATTGAGTTCACAGTTAGGAGCGACAGACGATTTCTTAATTTAGTTTTAACTACATTTAATTGACTGAACACGCGCTCCACTTGTGCGTTGCTGTGTGGCAGAGTAAGGATGGTCAGTGCCAGATTACAAAGTTCTTTGAATGGTTTGTCACCTGTAGCATTTCTGTAGGATTCTACTTCACACCAGAATTTCTCAGTGTTATCCACATGTTCCCACTGGATGTGATGTATGTTACGCCACTGAATCTCAATTTGGTTGATTTCTTCAGGGGATGTCATGAACATTTCTGCCAGCTCTGTTATTGGTTTCTTTGTATGGCGAAGTGCTTCACCTACAGATAATGCAGACATCTGCCGCAATATTTCTATATTGTCGGGCAGACGTTTCGGATCTCCTCCAGCAGTTTCACTGTGAAATCAACACAGCGCCCTCATATCCCCCCTTTCGCTGCTTCTGGCACAGCATCTTCCTGATAGCCTTCTCGGCCTCGTATCCAAGTTGGGGACGAGGATCCAGGTGTTGGCGGATATCACCTTTGAGGTAATCAACCTGTGCAGTTGGAAGTGTTACACTGCACCCAAGTGATGTTACAAGCCTGATTAGTCCGTCAATTAACTTTGTTGGATCAACGTTGTTCCCTGGAATGTTTTGTTGACAGCCTGCACCTGCGATAGCACATTTTTCACAAATATCAAGAATGCACGACTTTGTGGATCACAGTACAGGCGGTAGAGTTGGTCTGCCATGTAACAGCGCTCATTCTCTCGTGCAACGGCAAACAGAGTTTTCAGTTCAAGCCACTGTTGAAGGATTCGCCTTACTGCTGGCTCTACAGAGATCCACCTGGTGGCGCCCGCCCGCAATATCTTCTGTGGCTCTTCTCCGTCATTAATTGCAACGAACAGTTTCTTATAGGTTATTTGCCTTCCTGCACTTTGAGAGAACCAGTTGTAAGTTTCCTTCACTATGAAATCCAAAAACTTAGGGAGGGATTGTTCATAAGCTCGCGACACTGCCAGAATCAAACTGTGACACACACAACGCACAGGAACAAGGTGAGGAATTTCAGATTTTAGTTTTGCATATACATCATTGTTTCTCCCTATCATTACCGATGCATTGTCTGTACCAATTCCAGTGAGTTTTTGAGGTCTAGCCCCAGCGTTGCAATGCAATTCTTCAGAGCGGAAACTATTCCGTCTGCCGTGAAATCTTCAAGTTCCACAGCACTGAGAAATCGGAAACAATTTGCTTTGTCAAGCACTGAAGTATCTTATGACAATGCCAAGCACCTTGATCACAGAAATGTCGTTGGATTCATCTATGAGCAAACTGAATGGGCCCTCACCAACGTCTGCCACTAGCTCACTAACAAAATGAGGCCCTAATACATTATTAATGATAGCCGTACACTTAGACCTGTGCAGCTTCAGTGCAATGGTCGACACTTTGCACTGCGCTATGTTCTGCAATATATAGAGCCAAAAATGCTTCTGTTTCTGCAACTACATTCCTCGGCGAAGATGAAGCAAATGAATCCATACGAACCTGCCTGGTATCCGTGAAGGGTTTTGTGCATTCAATGTGCTTTGCAGTATTTGCGTGTTTAATCAGGTCTGACTTTTTTGCATTCAGTGTAGTTTTACAAAGCTTACTGTAAGCTTTGTTTGCCATCCCAGGAACAGACTTCAGCCAAAGTTTGAAATCATCCTCCTTTAACCATGTCTCTCGGAAATGTTGTTCATATTTTTTAGACAATTTATCCGCCATTTCTAACAACTGAACTCGCCTCGAAAAGAAATAACCGCCGAGCAAGCACGGCACGAGCTGTTACGTATATTGTCAATCGTTAAGATAACTAGCTTTGATTTGTTGAACTCGGGGGTAAGGGGAGGGGGTAGGTAAAGTCTATGCATCAAAATACTAAATGACAGTCACTACAACCTATAGGAACAGCAGGGAGTTGGGGGATAGGCGGGATCTAGGTCATTAGCTGCAAATTGACAGTTGCTATAACCTATAGAAACAGAAGGAAGTTGTATGGCGTTATCTTTATTCAAGTATTATGTTTTAGATAAGTATATTCTGTTTGAAACAGAAAGTCGCTAGATTATCACCAGATTTTATTTAAAGTAGCTAAATTAGCTCTCTGTCGCATTCACATTAATAATATCGCCGTCATGTCTAAAAAGTCGCCAAATCTAGCGACAAATTCGCTAAATTGGCAACACTAAGCAGCGTGCAACACCCCGTTTCATAGCTTAGCCCCGCCCCTTTATGTTAATCGGGTGCCAGAGCGAACAGCTTTCCCATTGGTCCTCAGCCATACACCAGGACCAATGGGCACACACAAACAACAGCCAATGACAGGGACCAGGGCGCACCATGTGTGCAGGGTAGCTCGTAACAGGTAATACAGACGGGGGGGGGGAGAGAGGAACACACTTCAATGGCATTAACATCACAGACAGTAGAAACAAGAGGGAATACATTACGCAAACAATACACAGATCGCTACAGTATGTTAAATTGACGAGGTCTTGAAATCTAAATGCTGTATTAATGTTGTATTTTAAACATGCTGGCAGTGTGTAACAGTTACGTTTATTAGAATCAATTACGATGGGCTGTAGTTTTCTTTGTTCTGCTGGCTGTGTTTAACAGCTTTGAATTGGGGGAAAACGTTAAGAAGATATGAAAGGTGTTGTCAGTCAGAATAGAATAATAGGATTCTTCTGCTGCTGGTGGCTGAAGGGGGACCCCAAGACCTCTGCTTTTTTTTCTGCCTCCCCATTTATTTTGACCACCAGCTGCCACTGTTAATGAGAAGTGATGGATTGAGAGTATACAGTGTGGGGTGGGGAGTGTTGAGGAGGGGGTGCTGTTAATGAGAAGTGATGGATTGAGAGTATACAGTGTGGGGTGGGGAGTGATGAGGAGGGGGTGCTGGAGATGAACTGTGCTGGAGCTGGGAGCTGTAAGTTGGGAGCTGTGTGCTGTGCCGTGTGAGAAGCTGAGAAACCAGATTGCAGCTCAAGCTGTGGACTTGGAGGATTGGAGCGGTGTGAGATCACTAGGAGCAGTAGTTGAGGATCAGTGGGTTATTAAACGACAAAATGGTTATTAAACGACCTGCTTATTTAAATATAAAAGTTTTGTTTTTAATGTAAAATCTGATTATAAGCATTATTACGGTTAAAATGAACTGTGCTTGCATTTAATAAAACAATGCATTTAATAAAACAATGCATTTAATAAAACAGTGCTGAAGGTTTTGTGAATCTGGCCCAACATTTCCAATTGAAGTGAAAAGAATCCCTTTAACAATAATCTGCGCAGCTGCAGAGTTTGTCCTGAAGAGGGCGACAAAGGCCAGGCTTAAAAAACGTTTCTGCTTTTCCACTGTGGGCAGATTGCACATGTAATGCAATTTGAATGTGATTTATGTTATCCTTGGAAATGTCTCCTTTCTTGAGATGACATTTCACTCACATTATTGTTAAAATAAGCAAACAATAATAATATTGAAACTGCCTCACGCGTAGACGCGATATCTAATTAGATGCTTGTTAGGGTAATAATCCAACCATTTCAGAAATCCGATGAGATAATTTACAAACATATTATTATTATTATTATTATTATTTATTTCTTAGCAGACACCCTTATCCAGGGCGACTTACAATTGTTACAAGATATCACATTATTTTTACATACAATTACATTATTTATTTATTTACATGTTATTTTTACATACAATTACCCATTTATACAGTTGGGTTTTCACTGGAGCAATCTAGGTAAAGTACCTTGCTCAAGGGTACAGCAGCAGTGTCCCCCAACTGGGATTGAACCCACGACCCTCCGGTCAAGAGTCCAGAGCCCTAACACCTACTCCACACTGCTGCCCCATTATTATTATAAAAACATAATAATAATAATAATAATAATAATAATAATAATAATAATAATAATAATAATAATAATAACAACAACAACAACAACAACAACAACAACAACAACAACAACAACAACACCACGAGGAAAAGGCATCTTGTACCTATTGCTTGCCTGTATAAAGGTATGCATGAAGCTCCATGTTTAAATTGTTACCGAAGAGATTCCCCAGTGCTGTACCATGCTAAAAAAAACACCTTGATCAAAGGGAAGCCGATATCCAACAACCCTTGTATTGAGGAGACTAAACTGCAGTTCTTTGTTTCTCCCAGCAGGGGGTGATAATGCCTCAGTGTTGGATGTATTTTAATCCCTTCAGTTCTGACTAGCACTTCTGGATTTCTTCAAAGGGAACAACAAATGGGACAAAAACATAGGAAAACCTGCTACATGCAGCACACACTTTTGTGTCATCCACAGGCCTGATTGAAATGGTATCCCTGACATGTATTCTGTGATGCGTAAAAGATGCATCTCCCTGACACAAGTCTGTTTCAGTCACGATGGGATCACAGGGCAATAGATCTGACAGACTTTTGATAGAGGGCTGATAAGAGGTGCTTGGTTGGCTGGTGCTTCCATTTTCAAGGCGGCATAAATTAGTACTGAGGCTTTTTCACAAGGAACAGTCTCTAAAGTGATGTGACTCTCTCTATGTATGGGCCATTCTGACTTGACTGCAGATTTCCACCCCCAATACAACACAACCTGAAGGAATTAGAGGCTGGTAATCATTGAGGAATGGTCCCGTATCCCTCCAGCACATTTTAAAAAGCACCTTGCAGAATCGCTACCTGCCACGTCCAATCAGTGCCGTGCTGGCTGCCCATGGACACCCTACACCATATTGACAATGCTATGGCAGGTGTTTCCATTTTTTTGTACAAGTAATGAAAAACCTTTTTTCAATAAACAGATTAATTTTTAAATAAAAATAATAAATGACCCAGACAATTAAGTGTAAATCATGTGTGTTTAATGTGAGTTGTCCTGATTTGTTTACAGCTAATATACAGTTTTATATTTTCATTTATTGCAGATTTCTTATATCATCTATTCAGTGTTTATAACACATTATAAATGCTGTTACTACCCTGTATTACCGTATTACTTCTTTTTGGCGCTGCTGCGTTTATTTTAAATTTAAATGACTGCAGCGCTTAGAGTGCTGCCTCTATACGAGGGTGATCTTTATTAATACGATTTTCAAATGCTGCCGATATTTTATTACATGACCTCATGATATTTTAGAAGTCAGGCGGCTGCTTATTTTCTGTAATACGGTAGCCTACCTGTATGTAGCAGCATGTGTGGCTATGACGGTTACCGAGAGCCTATTAGGTGGGAGTTGAAAGGTCAGGGGAGTACTGTACCAGCGAATCAGGAGTGTGTATTGGTTGTTAAGGGGCAGGACAATGCTGGTGTGGCAGTGGAGTCCAAGAGTGTGACGTAGATGTTTTCTGTCCCAGAAATGACCTCCGAATATCAGTTTGATTTCTGTAAAAACTACAATACATCCTACCCACTTATGTTTTTCCTTCCTCACTGTGACTTGCGTGTTTGCAATTTCTCTGCAAGAGAAACCGGAACTAACTCTTCTCATAGATAGTAAGCACACTGTATCTATTTGTACAGGAATTACAATTGAACTAAAAACCACCTATAGGAACTTCAGAATGTCACCAGGGTGTCACAGTTCACACCCAATTGTAGCCGACTACACCACCTGGTGGTTATGGTCACCAGGACCCAGTATAACTATTACGTGTACCAATTTTTACTTTACACAGGTTCGTTAAATATTGCGACAGCAGGATGCAGGATCAGAGACCAGCACACCTAGGGACAGACAGCACAAGCGTTAACAGTTTAAAATAGATTTTATTTTTATAAAATATAAAACAAAATGTTTAAAACCAACCAATCACCACCCACATTATGACAAGGGTGGAAAAGTAGCAAATAAAAAAAACTACATCCACTACTTTGATAGGGTGAAAAGTAGCAAAAGAAAATCTATTTAGGCCACGCCCACTTGCTGCAGGACCGAAATAACCGTCCTGCGTGGCCCCCTCTATTTCTATGGAGGCAAGAGTAAAACTGTTCACGGCAGTTTCAAAAACACAAGTAAAACTGGCCTACCTTCCCTTTAAAAACACTAAGCTTAACTATTTGCTACAATATAGATAAAAAGGACACAAAATAGACACATCATTACTAAAAACAGCACGAACATTCCATTGGCTTCTAATTGAAATGCAGGCGCTCCTAATAAATCAAACGAGATCAAACTAAATCAAAAGCAAATACACAAGTACACCAGACCCAGGGAAAGCACTGGGGGATAAAAACTGCATATATAACTAAAAACAGGGGGGCTAACAAACCGCCTGATAAACAAACAAAAAAAATACAAGAGAGTAATACCTTCCCTGTATTTCTGTTAAGCTCGTCTGGTTCGCATTACTCTGCAGTTATTACTGTGTTTTGTTCCAGACTCGGATCCACGCCGCTTCCGTCCCTGTTGCTGCTGCCGTACTTGATTCCAATACAGATCCACGCCGCTCACGTCCCGAGGCTGCTTTCACTTTCACTCTTCCTTTCTTCTCTTCTCTTTTCCTCTGCGCTTTTTTCTCTGTTGCTTTCTTCTTCCTGTTGAATACAGAAACGTCCCCTACCTTTCTGTACAACCGACCTATTGCCCGTTGACCTAAATTATTTCCACCTGTACCTGATCAAATCATTAGTCTGCTCGTAATGTCAGGTTTTAAATCTAAAGGTCATTTAGTGTTTGATGAGACCCCATATATACACAGTTCCATGAACACATACATTTCAATAATATAGCGTGGCGATCCTGTGTGAGACAAAGTATAGGATTTCAATCTCTGGAAGAAGTGGCTCAACTGTTTATTGTGCAGGTCTGGTCTGTTGTCAGTCTTCCACTAGCTTCATTTCTCAGTCCTTACCTAGTTTCACATGCACTCTGTGTAACCCCCAACTGCCTGTAGTTGCAGAACTTTGGCTATGGTTTTTCACTTTTGCTGTGCTTAACCCGACACGACCACTTGTTCTGCTTTTATATATCAGATGCATGTGGTTTCTATTATCGCATATATGTAGATACGTGCAAGATTGTCTGTTTGTCTCTTTCTCAGAAAACCATATTTTCATACTCCTCACATCTCACACGTTCCCTTGTGGTATTGTCAGCCACCTTCAGTTATGTGAAAAGTTCAATAGAGAGTCCAGTTCATTATTATTATTATTATTATTATTATTATTATTATTATTTTATTATTATTAATTAGTCTTTTAGCAGACGCTTTTATCCAAAGCGACTTCCCGAGACCAGTGGCTGAACTATGCATCACGACTGCTGCTGCTGCAGAGTCACTTACAATAGGACCTCGGTTTACTTCTCATCCGAAGGACGCCACTAAACTTGCCAGTTCAATATTCCACTTACCTGGGATCATGTTCAGAGCCCTGAGGTATCCCTGTTCATCTGGGCCGCCTTCTGTCAGACATAAGAGTTAGGGAGAGCTCAAAGGTCCAGTATGGGTCTTGTATGAAGGATTGCAATGTCTTTATGGCTGTGGTAGTTTATGTTGTTAATAGTTGTGGGTTAGGTAGTAAAATATGAAACAGTGTGTGAAAAAAATAATAACAGAGCATCGCCATACATTATAAATATCATGTAGTATTACATCTGATAGGTAAAAGCATCATCTTTCATATATTCATTTTAAATCTCCTGTAGAGAGGAGGTCATCCATGTTCTTTTTAGTTTTGTGGTTATTATTTGTTTATTTAGCAGACGCCTTTATCCAAGGCAAAGTTTTGTGGTAATCAAATAGAAGTTTACTTAACTGATTGGTTTTCCTTTTAATAAGGTAAATGCCAGTGTAGAAAGCTGTGTGTCTGTAGGTGAGTGCCAGTGTAGAAAGCTGTGTGCCTGTAGGTGAGTGCCAGTGTGAAAGCTGTGTGTCTGTAGGTAAGTGCCAGTGTAGAAAGCTGTGTGTCTGTAGGGTGCCAGTGTAGAAAGCTGTGTGTCTGTAGGTAAGTGCCAGTGTAGAAAGCTGTGTGTCTGTAGGTAAGTGCCAGTGTAGAAAGCTGTGTGTCTGTAGGTAAGTGCCAGTGTGAAAGCTGTGTGTCTGTAGGTAAGTGCCAGTGTAGAAAGCTGTGTGTCTGTAGGTAAGTGCCAGTGTAGAAAGCTGTGTGTCTGTAGGTAAGTGCCAGTGTAGAAAGCTGTGAGTCTGTAGGTAAGTGCCAGTGTAGAAAGCTGTGTGTCTGTAGGTAAGTGCCAGTGTAGAAAGCTGTGTGTCTGTAGGTAAGTGCCAGTGTAGAAAGCTGTGTGTCTGTAGGTAAGTGCCAGTGTAGAAAGCTGTGTGTCTGTAGGTGAGTGCCAGTGTAGAAAGCTGTGTGTCTGTAGGTGAGTGCCAGTGTAGAAAGCTGTGTGAACCATTAAAGGCCTATGTACAAACGATAATCAAATCAGTTAAAACTAGTTTTAAAACCACTTACTTTTGTTGAAAGCGACATGATATAACTTTAGGTTAAGTGTCACGGAATGCTTTGCTGCCTGTGAGAATTGAGCAACACTCATATCATGTAACTAAATTAAATGTAACTTCTTGTTATCTGGGTTTCTGCTGACATTGGTAAAGAGAAGAAGAAACTCAGATGTTTATTTTTAATGTGCTGTGTCTCACACCATGCATCACGCTTGGGAAATAAGACCACATTTGTTCATGTAAATTACGTAAGATAGTTCTATATCTGTGCTGTTCGATATAATTTCCGGAAGCAGCTCATTCCACACACTAACATCTACACTGATGCCAGCCCAGAAACTAACTTCTCTGTGCCAATGCCGGCTCTGAAAAAAAACAACATCTCTGATGCCATGAAAACTCAGCTGAGAAACATCTACACTGATGCAGCTCAGAAAACCATCAGCTGAGGCCTGTGTGTGAGATCACTGATGGATCAAATTTGATTTGCTTTGTTCATGTTTGCATTTTGATTCCTGAATAAACTATTTTTTGTTTGACTTTATTTGAAGAAGATTAATTATTTTTGTGAAGAATCAAACCTCTTATAAAGCCATATTGACAAGGAAACAGATTGTG
The DNA here is from genome assembly GCA_036884735.1 of Huso huso. Lineage (NCBI taxonomy): Eukaryota > Metazoa > Chordata > Actinopteri > Acipenseriformes > Acipenseridae > Huso > Huso huso. The sequence continues at coordinate 4,337,757 of CM072692.1, forward strand.
CACGTGACTGCAAACTATTCGAAACAAAGTGCACAGTAATAAAGAAACTTAAGGAAGACATATTTCTTGATAATGTTGGAGTTTAAATAAAAGATCACAAATGCAACTTGAAGGGCCTGCATTGCACATGTGAAGTTACCCATCATTTTACCAGCTCTCTTGATCTGAAACTTGAGTTTATTTTTGCCACACAGAAAATCTCGTGCATAATATACTTGCATATCTGTGGAGCGCCCTTTCCCTGCTGTTGCTCCTATTAAAGCACCTATTAGAATGTAAAATTGAGACATTTTGATAACACAGATTAGCTTCTTTTTTTCAGTCATGGACTGTTAGTGCTCCTAGTGAAAGTCCTACCATGGGCTAATTCACTCACCTCTCATTGCTGCCTTTCACTTTTCTCTGGAGGACTGGATTCCAATCAGGGGGGCTAGGTGGCACAGACAGACAGACAGTGTGCTAATTCATTAGCTTCTTATTCCTGCCTTTCACCTCTAGGGGCCTAGGTTCTCTGTCCCTGTGCACTAAAATGAATAAGCAAAGTTCAAAGAGATTTTCACATATTTCAGATAAACCCATGAAGAGACTGCAGCAGATGTGATGAAACTGGGATGTGATGTGCGGTTAGTGTTGTTTAGTGTTTTGGTTGGGCAGGTTCTGGTTAGCCATACTGTACTGGAGTTCTGAGATATGATAGAAGGGGTCCAAATCCTGGCATAAAATAGCCACCTGTTTAAAGGCAGGTACAGTACATGCACATAGACACACAAGCATAACAACATACACATACAGAGACACAGCTCCCATGCGCAGTGTTAGTGAAGTACTGATCTGACAGCATGCTGCAGCTCCCATGCTCAGTGTCAGTGAAGTCCTGGTCTGACAGCATGTTGCAGCTCCCATGCTCAGTGTTAGTGAAGTCCTGATTTGACAGCATGTTGCAGCTCCCATGCTCAGTGTTAGTGGAGTCCTGATCTGACAGCATGCTGCAGCTCCCATGCTCAGTGTCAGTGAAGTCCTGATCTGACAGCATGCTGCAGCTCCCATGCTCAGTGTTAGTGGAGTCCTGATCTGACAGCATGCTGCAGCTCCCATGCTCAGTGTCAGTGAAGTCCTGATCTGACAGCATGCTGCAGCTCCCATGCTCAGTGTTAGTGAATTCCTGATCTGACAGCATGTAACATGTGATTACATGTTACCGTTTGTTTTTCAGTAAATACAAGTTTAAATTGCAGAGTTTGTTCTGCTATTTACTATATTAAATACACCACAGCAGGCACATTGTCATATATTTTAGATATTTTCATTACAATCTGAAAGCTAAATTTAGTGAATGGCAGTTTTAGTACAAATCTCACGCTACATTACTGTTTTTCATCATGGTAATGTTTAAATGACTGTGCATACTTCTTGGCTGAAGAGATATCAGCTCATCATCTATCTATGGGTCTATCTATGGTGTAAGACCAAAACCAGTGGGAGAAGACATAGGACTGCAAGAAAGAAATTATTATGTAATGTCTGGTTGGGGCAGGTTGTCACATGTGACATCCGCCCAACAACAGCCCATTGACATATACAACTATTGCCAAAATTTTTGCATCACCTAGAATTTTAGGATTGAGACAATATATATATATATATATATATATATATATATATATATATATATATATATACAGTGCCTTGCATTTAATTGGGATTTTTACCATTTGATTTACACAACATACTTTGAAGGTGCAAAATATTTTTATTGTGACACAAAAGTTAATTAAACAAAAAAAAAGACATTTGTTGGTTGCATAAGTATTCACCCCTGAGTCAATACTTGGTAGAAGCACCTTTGGCAGCAATTACAGCTGTGAGTCTTTTGTGTAAGTCTCTACCAGCTTTGCACATCTGGATCCTGCAATTTTTGCCCATTCTTCTTGGCAAAATTGCTCAAGCTCTGTCAAGTTGGATGGGGACCGTTGGTGAACAGCAATTTTCAAGTCTTGCCACAGATTCTCAATCGGATTGAGGTCTGGGCTTTGACTGGGCCATTCTAAGACATTCAGGTTCTTGTTTTTAAACCACTCCAGTGTAGCTTTGGCTGTGTGTTTAGGGTCATTGTCCTACTGGAAGGTGAACCTCCGTCCCAGTCCCAGGTCTCTTGCAGACTGAAACAGGTTTTCCTGTAGAATTTCCCTGTATTTGGCTCCATCCACCTTGCCCTCAGTCCTGACCAGTTTCCAAGTCCCTGCCGATGAAAAGCATCCCCATAACATGATGCTTCCACCACCATGCTTCACCGTGGGGATGGTGTTCTCAGGGTGATGAGCAGTGTTGGCTTTGCGCCACACATAGCGTTTTGCGCTAAGGCCAAAAAGTTCAATTTTGGTCTCATCAGACCAGAGAACTGTTTTCCACATTTGCTGTGTCTCCCACATGCCTTTTGGCAAAATCCAAACGGGATTTGATATGGGTTTTTTCAGCAATGGCTTTTTTCTCGCCACTCTTCCATAAAGCCCAGCTTTGTGGAGCGTCCGGGTTATAGTTGTCCCATGGACGGTTTCTCCCATCTCAGCTGTGGATCTCTCCAGCTCCTTCAGAGTTACCATTGGCCTCTTAGTTTTGCTTCTCTGACTAATGTCCTCCTTACCTGGTCACTGAGTTTTGGTGGGACGGCCTTCTCTAGGCAGAGTCGTGGTTGTGCCATATTCTTTCCATTTTTAATAATGGATTTAACGGTGCTCAGGGGATGTTCAAAGTTTGGGATATTTTTTTATAACCCAACCCTGATTGGTGCTTCTCCAGAACTTTATCCCAGACTTGTTTTGATAGCTCCTTGATCTTCATGATGCTGTTTGTTTAGATATGCTCTCTAACAAACTCTGGGGCCTTCAGAAACAGGTGTATTTAATCTGAGATCATGTGACACTTTAATTGCACACAGGTGGACTCCATTCAACTAATTGTGTGACTTCTGAAGGCAATTGGTTGCACCAGAGCTTATTTAGGGTGTCACAGCAAAGTGGGTGAATACTTATGCAATCAAGACTTTTCAGTTTTTTTTATTTGTAAATAATTTTGAAAAAAATATGTAGATTTTTTCCCCACTTCGACATTATGGACTATTTTGTGTAGATCAGTGACAAAAATCCTAATTAAATCCATTTTAATTCCAGGTTGTAACACTACAAAATGTGGAAAAGTCCAAGGGGGGTGAATACTTTTGCAAAGCACTGTATATATATAGTGCCTATAGAAAGTCTACGCCCCCCTGAACTTTTTTTCAAATTTTGTTGTGACGGTGCCTCAGACTTTTTCCACTTATCTACACACCATACTCCACACTGTTAAGGGGGAAAATGTTTTTATTGAGAAAAAGATTATATATTAAAAATACAAAACTGAAAGATCATAATTGGATAAGTCTCCACCCCCCTGAGTTAATACTTGGTGGAAGCACCTTTGGCAGCAATTACAGCTGTGAGTCTGTTGGGATAGGTCTCTACCAACTTTGCACACCTAGATTTGGCAATATTTGACCATTCTTCTTTACAAAACTGTTCAAGCTGTGTCAAGTTCCTTGGGGAGCGTTGATGGACAGCCATCTTCCAGCAATGCCACAAATTTTCGATTGGATTGAGGTCAGGGCTCTGACTGGGCCACTCAAGGACATTTACCTTTTTGTTCCTTAGCCACTACAGTATATCTTTGGCTGTGTGCTTTGGGTCGTTGTCATGCTGAAAGGTGAACTTCCGTCCCAGTTTCAACTTTCTTGCAGAGGGCAGCAGGTTTTCTTCAAGGACATTTCTGTACTTTGCTCCATTCATTTTCCCTTCTATCCTGGCAAGTGCCCCAGTCCCTGCTGATGAGAAATATCCCCATAACATGCTGCTGCCACCACCATGCTTTACAGTAGGGATGGTGTTCTTTGGGTGATGCGCTGTGTTGGGTTTGTGCCAAACATAACACTTTGAATTTAGGCCAAAAAGTTCCATTTTAGTTTTGTCAGACCACAAAGCTTTTTGCCACATGGCTACATAATCTCCTGAGTGTTTTTTTGCATACTTCAAACTGAATTCAAGGTGGTCTTTCTTGAGTAAAATACAGGCCAGATTTGTGCAGTGCTTGGGATATTGTTGTCACATGCACACTTTGACCAGTCTTGGCCATAAAGGTCTGTAGCTCTTGCAAAGTTGCCATTGACCTCTTGGTAGCCTCTCTGATCAGTCTCCAGTTTGGAGGGATGGCCTGATCTAGGCAGGGTCTTGGTGGTGCCTTACACTTTCCACTTCTTAATAATCGTTTTGACCATGCTCCAAGGGATATTCAAGGCCTTTGATATTTTTTTATACCCATCCCCTGATCTGTGCCTTTCAACAACTTTGTCCCTGAGTTCTTTTGAAAGCGCCTTGGTGCTCATGGTTGAGTCTTTGCTTTGAAATGCACTACCCAGTAGAAGGAACCTACAGGAACTGCTGAATTTATCCTGAAATCATGTGAATCACTAAAATTTAACACCAGTGGAGGCCACTTAACTTGGTGTGTGATTTTGAAGGCAGTTGGTTACACCTGAGCTAATTTAGGATTGCTATTACAAGGGGGTGGACACTTATCCAACCAAGCTATTTCAGTTTTTATTTTTAATTAATTTTCTACAAATTTCTAGAATATTTTTCACTTGGAAGTTGTGGGGTGGGGATGTACATCAATGAAAAAAAACTATTTTAATGCATTTTAATTCCAGGCTATAAGGCAACAAAAGGTGAACATTTTGAAAGGGGGTGTAGACTTTCTCTAGGCACTGTATCCCACTCTATTTCTCTTCAAAGTAAACCCACTGACATTCAGCAGCAAAGTCTAACACATTTAAAAATAACAGTGACAAAACTCAAAGAAAAAGGGGAACTTCAAGAATTGTAATTAGACATAGCCGGAAGAGAGAAATCAGAGTATATGTGCAGCTCTGCAGTTCAGCTGGATTGTGACCCTTCAGTCCTGCAGAATCTCTCAACCTGGACTCTGAGATGCTGAGGTTCCTGCTGATCACCTGCTTCTGTGAGTCTCCTCTATTTCAGCTTGAGGGAGGGAGAAGGGAGGGAGGGGTTCCAATGGTCTAGTTGTGCTCCATGCAGAACATATTAAAAATAAACTTTATATAACTTTTGGGGAAAAATAAAAAAACGCTTGAGTATGAGCCCGAGGTCTCCAATCCTTGTCCTGAAGGGCCGATGTCCCTCCTGAGTTTTGTTCCAATTGTGCCCTAAATTACTTAAGTGGACTAATTATTTGTTCAATTAAGTCATTTAGGGCACAGTTGAAACAAAAACCAGGAGGGACACCGCAGGGAGTGCGTTCAGATCCTCCTCATTTGATATACTTGAAAGCTTTGTTTAAAATGGAGAAAAAACTCTGATTAGGCAAATTATTAGTTAAATTTATGGTTCAATTAAGTAATTGAGAGCTCAGTTGGAACAAAAACCAGCAGACACTAACAGGGGGTCCCCAGGACCAGGGGCTGGTTTCTTTATGCACTTACGATGGCGTATTGGGCAAGTACGCTATCACGCTTGTATTCTTAGTATATCATTTATGTACTTTTTAAAAGATATTCAGTATACTGTGCATTTATTATACAGCATATTCATATACAAAAATATAATTATGTAGTATATTGTCAGTACATTCTAATGTATAATACCGTAGGCTAGATGTTTAGTAAATATATTGAATAATATAATCGTGCGTTAGATCTGTGCTGAAGCTGTCTCTGTTTCTTCCAGGTCATCTCTTTGGAAAGCAGAACACATTTCCAGTAGCAGGTAGGTATCTTTCACTGTTTCCAAGCAGATCAGGTCATGTTACTGAAAAGCTGCAAAACTGCACTGAACTTTATAAAGAAATGTGATCATTTGTTACAAGACCATAGTGAAGCCATCAGTGCATCTTCAATATAACAATCATGGTAACACGTTACATTGTCCTGTATTCATCATGGAGGAGCAGGAAAAAAAAAAACATACACATGCCAAATTATGAACATAAGCAAACGAAGCACTCATTAAAAAACCTAATGTCTCTTATGAAAAAAGTGTGCGCCTGGCATCTCCATGCAAATAATGAAAAATGGAACAATCCTTGCCTCTCAAACAACACAAAAATGCACTGAATTCTAACAAGAATTCAAACCTTCCTCAAAGTATTGACTGAGTAATAATTGCAATAATTCGCGATAAAAAGCAGTAAATAAACTAGAAAGATCGGACCTTGCGAAATTAAATTAAAAGTAGATATTATTTAGGGTTGCCACTAATTTAAAATAATTTTAAACAATGCAGAAAAAACTGCCAAGCGGTCCTCTGTGCTTTCAAAAGTGTCAAAATATGCAGTTCAGACATTTTCAATGCAATATTATTTTCAATGGTGTAGCAGGATGTCTTGATCGCTCAAACTTTACGGATGTAACCCGGTTGCCTGAAAGAGAAGATAACCGCCAAATTGAATACTTTTGGGGAAAGTATACCAGTGCCATAGTGAGGGAGAATGGGGACAGCATCTGAGGGACATCTCGCTACTGCCATCTAGTGTTGGTGGTGTGAGCGTGCAATCTCAAGGACCCTAGTGCCTATTAAAAGCATAGAGGGATCTACGACATTAAGTTGGTAGAACCTGGTAAATATATGTGGAGTAGCCCAGCTAGCCGCGTACATATATCGTTCAACGAGGCACCTCTGAAGAGGACCCATGACATAGCCACACCTCTGGTTGAGTGTGCGACCACCCTCCCAGGTGGGGGTAGGGTGCCTTTCGACTGGCTGAGGAGATCCATGCGCAGCGGGATCTCCCAGGGCTGGTCCTGCAGCGGCTGGCAGAGGTTTGTAAACCAGGTTCTCCTGGGCCATCTGGGGGCCACCAGGAGAACCGTCGCTTCCTCTCTTCTGACCTTCTTGAGGAAGGCAGGGAGCAGCAGTATAGGCGGTAAAGCGCTAGGGCGTCGATGCCTAGTGTACCGCCACAGCTGCAGAGAGAGAACCACAGGGGGGCAATGGGTCATCTCTGCCGTGGCAAAGAGGTCGACCTGGGATTCCCCGAAGCATTCCCAAATGCACTGCACCACCTGAGGGTGCAGTCGCCAATCTGACAGGTGAGGACCCTCCCTGGAGAGGAGGTCTGCCGTCCAGTTCACCACTCCCGGGAGATGTACAGCCTGGAGGGACAGTAGGTGCTTCTGTGCCCAGATCAGTAGCTGAAAGGCTATGCAGTGTAACCCCGGGGACAGAAGCCCTCCCTGGTGGTTCACGTACCCAACCACTGACACCTTGTCCGTGTGGACAAGGACATGTTTGTTGCAGAGCACAAGGAGAAAATGTTGTAGCGCGAGGTGGACTGCTCTCAGCTCTAGTGCATTTATGTGCAGGAATGTCCAGCAGCCTGACCAGGATCCGTGGACTCCTCTGCCTGCCCAGACTGCCCCCCAACCGGAGTTGGATATGTCCGTCATCACCACTTGATGGTTGTAAATCACTCCCATCCTTACGCCTTCACTCAGGTGAGGGGCTTGCCTCCACCAGTGTAGTGCTCTCCAGCATAAATGAGACACTGTCAACCGACGGTGTCTGTTGCGCTTGGGGTGTAGCCGAAATGAAGTATGAAGTAACCCGCGCTTCAGCACCAGTTGAATAGCTTAGGACGCTGTGGCTATCAGACCCAGTAGTTTCTGGCACAACACTAATTGCACTGTGGACCCTGGTTGAAACAGGGCCAGGCAGTTGCGAATAGCAGCTACTCTGTCATCTGACAGGTAGGCTTACTTTGTAAAACCATACTCTGCACTGGTGTTAACTGGCTTTTTGCATCGTGAGGTGAGATCCAGCCTCGACAGATGCTCCGTCACAATCGCTGTGTGGGCCACTGCTCCTTCCTGGGACTGGGAACAAATCAGCCAGTCGTCCAGGTAATTAATTACTCTGATCCCTTGCAGCTGCAAGGGAGCTAGGATGGCATCCATGCACTTTGAAAACGTGCGGGAGACTAAGGAAAGGCCAACGGATTGGAACATGAACATACACGTCCTTCAGGTCTATCGAGCCCAGCCGGACAGACTGGAGGATAAGAACATAAGAACATAAGAACATAAGAAAGTTTACAAACGAGAGGAGGCCATTCAGCCCATCTTGCTCGTTTGGTTGTTAGTAGCTTATTGATCCCAGAATCTCATCAAGCAGCTTCTTGAAGGATCCCAGGGTGTCAGCTTCAACAACATTACTGGGGAGTTGGTTCCAGAACCTCACAATTCTCTGTGTAAAAAGGTGCCTCCTATTTTCTGTTCTGAATGCCCCTTTATCTAATCTCCATTTGTGGCCCCTGGTACTTGTTTTTTTTTTCAGGTCAAAGAGGTCCCCTGGTCGACATTGTCTATACTTTTTAGGATTTTGAATGCTTGAATCAGATCGCGTAGTCTTCTTTGTTCAAGACTGAATAGATTTAATTCTTTTAGCCTGTCTGCATACGACATGCCTTTTAAACCCGGGATAATTCTGGTTGCTCTTCTTTGCACTCTTTCTAGAGCAGCAATATCCTTTTTGTAACGAGGTGACCAGAACTGAACACAATATTCTAGGTGAGGTCTTACTAATGCATGTGGTGATATGTGACCATCTGGAACCTCCTCTCCCTCAAGAACTCTGTAACAGGGTGAGGTGCCCTGCACATGATTTGTTTATTTTATTTTAGAGCGGGGTCTCCCCTCCGCCCCTGTGTCTCATTTGTGTTATTTTGCGTTTGTTTTATGAGTTATGTATTTACATGTGACGCGCCGTATGTTTTGTTATTTTGTTTTATTTATAACGTGTGCTGGCAGAGGCGAGACTGGTGCTCGTCCTCTGCCAGGAATAATTAATAAACTTGTGCAGATTGTGGTCGAGGGGTAAAAGAATAATTATTAGCTAGTTAAACCCCTCAGCCATAATATAAAAGCTTGCAGCTCTCTGCACACAGGGTGGGTGTGTTAGGAGCGAGAGGAGCGAGAGAAGCGAGAGAAGCGAGAGAGAAATGAAACTTAAAAGAAATACCACGATCAGTGAAGGCTACTGCCCAGCCCTGACCTGTATTGTTTAATATTTTTGTGTTCTTGACTTGTTTTTGTTTACTGTTTTACTTTCACTCTGTGAGCAAGTTTCTTTTTGTTTAAACCTTTTTATTTTATTTTTGTATTTGAATAAACGGCGCAACCGTGTCTTTGAACTGCAGTACTGCCTGGTGTCAGTGTTTGGTTCCTACTTCTGGCCTGACATCACAACTCATCCACCCTGTCACAAACCCATTGAGGTGTCTCAGGTCTAGAATGGGGTGAAGGCCGTCGTCCTTCTTTGGCACCACTAAATACCTCGAGTAGAACCCCTCTTTTTGAGAGGTGTGTTCTACAAGACGGATGGCTTGTTTTTGAAGTAGTGTTTCTACCGGGTCGTTCACGGATGTGATCATGATCCCTCGAAAGGGAGGAGGCCCGAGTGGAACTGCAGTGTGTAGTTGGTGTGTATGGTGGCGAGCACCCAAGAGTCTGAGGTGCAAGTGCACCAGTAGTGCAGATGGTGTTGTGCGTATGGGTGGGTCTGAGGCCGGAAGCCTTCAGGGCCCCTGCTGAGGCTGGGGCGACGGCTGCCTTGGAGGCTGCCTGAGGCAGTACAGGTGGAACTGTCTCCCTGTGCGCTGACACGCTTGGGCCCCACGTCTGGCATTCCCCGGTGCTTGTTGCTGGCTCCTTGCCGCAGTGCCTCAGGTCACCCCGTGGTACCATAGGGATCGGTATAGTCCGGGTTACCGCCTCCCCCTTCCCTGTGCCGAGGCATGGGAGGGGAGGATCGCTGCCATCCTGTCGGGATGCCTCTACCGCTGGTCCAAAAGTATGGCCAGGGGGAGATGGGTGCGTCCAATAAGGCGGAATTGTCTGCATCCGGGATCTTAGCCTGAGACAGCCACAGCTGTCTGCGCACCACCACTAAGCCTGTCAGGCTTCTGCCAGGGTTTGCCCTTGGAACCCCGATATTTGCAATAAAGTCCCCGAGACAGCGCGTAGCTCTGAAGCAGGCGGCACGGGAAGGGTAACAGAGTGCAGCATGCCATCTAGGTAGGCCATCAAGAGGCCTCCTGTGTTTGCAAGGTGTGTCACCTGCACTTCGGCCACGTTAGCCTTTTTCAGGTGGGTTTCTGTGATCCTGCATTGGCCGTTAGGGCATACAGCATCCTTGGATAGACCTCCTACTGGGGGAGCTCGCACTAGGGCCACTATGGTGGAGTCCATTGGGGGGAACTGTGCGAGCCCTGCAGCCCCTCTGCTCCCTCTAAAGGGCTGGGGGTTGAAGTCTGCGCTGGTCTGAAAATAGACCTGCGCTGCTTTTGGCTGCCTTCCTGGGTACCTGGGACGTTGTTGGCCCCTTTCCATCAGTGCCGAACTGAGTTCGAGGGGTGCTGGAATATCAGATTCTTAAATGAGCTTGTAGCTGGGGGCCATTACTTGAGTTAGGTCTGGGTCCTAAGCCACCGTCCACAAGAAGGACTCCTCATCCCAGGATGCCGCAGGGACAAGCGCATCCTGTTCCTCCTCACTCATCACCACATCCTGATGCTCAGCCTCTGTAGCAACCACTGGCGAAGCCGGGGTATGCTCTGGGGCAGGCGCTGGTGGAGCTGGGGCAGGTGGGGGGGGGACCTGCTGCCTGCTTAAGTGCTCAAGTATCATGGCTACTCGGCAATATCCCTCAACTTGTCCACGTTTCTAGCTCTTGGAGGGTAGGCAGGGAAGGCCTGGGATCCCGAGACCGATGATGGCTCTCCTAGGCAGGCTGCTGGGTTCTCGTCTGAGAAAAGCGCCAGTCTTTTTTGCAGGGTGCTCTACTTGGACCCAGCACAAAAGGAACAGGACGACCTGTCTGCCAAGGCAGCAAAGGCCTGCTCAGTACCCAGGCACCTCGAGTGTGTTTGTCCTGCAGAGGCAATTTCTGCTTGCAGGATGCGCATGAGTGGAAATTAGACATTTCAGCCGAAGCACCAAGGTGTCAAGGTTGTATAATACAGAGACACCGAAGAAAATAACAGGGGATTGAGTGTTCTTGTGAAAAACCGTGGGTGCCGAAGCACAGAGGTACCGAGGCTGTGGGGCAATGTGGCACCAAGGGTGCCGCTGCACAGGTCTCGAAAGGCCCTGAGGCTACCAAGGGAGCTGAAGTGCAGGGCTCGAAAGACCTCGAGACACTGAGGCTATCGAGGCTCTGAGACACGAGGACCCAAGGATACCGTGGGTGTTGAGGCCAACAACAGTTAAATTGCACACCTATCAGTTTATTTATAATGGAATTACACCACCTGACAACTCGGAACAAAGAGACAAAAAAAATATTTTATGGGAAATGAATTTCCACATGAGGTATCGCTTACTTACATGTGTATAGCTTTACACAGAAATGTAGTTTTTGTCAACCACAGGTCTGCAGACACCGTCTACAATCTCTTTTTTTTTCGTCAGTAGAGGGGGTGGGCCGGGTATGGGAAGCACTCTCTGTAGCAACATACACTACTGTGTTTTAAAGCTGCAGCGTACCCACACGTGCCAGCATGTGCAAGACGATAGAACTAGCATTTAAATTCAAAATTGGGAGGGAAACACTTTTCAGCCATGGGGACCCTTCGGCCGTGGGGCCCTATGGGACCATATAGGCTTAAGGCTGGCCCTGTGTGACCTTCACCTTTATTTAGAGACCACCTGGTCTAAGTGACCTCTTTAAATGACATCTATGCTTTTATTTAACTGCATTAAAGGACCACCTGTCTACCAGTGACCACAATCCTCTTACTAAACAATGGACTTAAACAACCTGTATTAAGCAACAATTGTAGCAGGCTTTTTTTATCTGCAATCAATAAACATACTATTAAAACAACAGTGCTCTCTTGTAAAGGAAGAGAGAAAACATGGAGAAACTAAAGGTATTCCTCACTCTAGATATGACAGAATCATTGCTTCTTTCACAATGCTTTGCAAAAACATTATCTAAACAAATGTAATTCAATTACAGTGCTTCATTTTGGTAAATTCTATCTTGTAGTCTTTTTACAGTGTATTTTAAACATACAGAATTATAGGAAGGCATTCATAAGTTATGGGCCTTTTTGAGAGGCCACCTGTGTTAAGAGGCCACTATTTGACTGTCCCTTGAGTGGTCTCTTAATACAGGTTTGACTGTATTTTAGAATCTGCCTGCAGTGAAAACCTGGACTGGAATGGATCACGTGGGCCAGAGTTGAGTAGCCCTGCTGTAAATAAACTGTCTGCCTTGTTTCCAATTAAACTAATTCACTCAGATGGGATTCAGTGTTAGTTAGCAGTCAGGATCCAAACTGTCCATTTTAACTGAAGTCCAACGAGGGACACTGTTTGAAGGTAAGTCTGACAGTTTAAGAGCTGAGAATCAGATCTCCTATCGATGTCTTCTCTTTCAGAAAGTGTTAATGTCAGGCTGGTGGGTGGGAACAGCTGCTGCTCTGGGAGAGTTGAGGTTCTTCATGATGGCCAGTGGGGGACAGTGTGTGATGATTCCTGGGACATGAACGATGCCCAGGTTGTGTGCAGAGAGCTGGGCTGTGGCTCCGCTGTGTTGGCTCCAGGAGGTGCTCACTTTGGCCAAGGGGATGGAACAATCTGGCTGGATGAGGTGGCATGCAGTGGATCAGAGACCTCACTGCACAGCTGTGGATCACAAGGATGGGGTAAACATAACTGTAACCACGGTGAAGATGCTGGAGTGGTTTGCTCAGGTAGGAAAGATTTATTTGTTTCTATTAAAAAAAAAAAACATTACAATATCAGGATCTCTTCTGCAACTTTAAGAACTCTTTTGTTGGATTCCTTTTTTGTGTTATAAACATTCTCTCAGGTTAACATTGTCATTGATCAAAAAGGTTTTAAACAACCATTGATAACACATAATTTTAAACAGTCCATGAACAGAGCATTTTATAAACAATTAACTTCTACTCCCAAAGTCAGAGGGACCTGATTCCTGGAATGAAAAACTTCTCGTCCAGCATTGACTATTGCAGACACCTTACTTTCTGCCCTGTGTATTTTAATTATTTGTTGCATTCCTGGGTCTCTTAATTGCTGTTGGGCTTATGTGTTATTTTGAACTCAGTTATCTCAATTTAGAATTCATATAGTTCAGAGGAATAACATATTACAGCCAATCAGTAAACTTCAATCACTTTTTGTTTAATTCAAACACAGTGGATTAGTGTTTTATATTGTCTTTGGGTTCCTATAGCTGCACAAAGTGCAAAACTTACATAGTAACAGAAAGGCTTAAAAGTGCATGTATACTGAGGAAAGAGAGAATCTCAGCTCTCCATATACTGACAGCAGTGTGGAGTAGTGGTAAGGGCTCTGGATGCTTGTAGGTTCAATCATAATCGTAAATAATAATAATAATAATAATACTGTAAACTGACAGAAGAGAAATGTTTAACTGTACATAGAGGAGACAGGCTCGACTGTGCATGTGAACTGATAATGAAGTGCAGGCTTAACTGCCCATATAAGTAAATGTTTGATCCCTGTGATTAATGTATTGACCTCTGTTATCAGCATTGCAGAGTGTTTGTGTCAGGCTGGTGGGCGGGAGCAGCTCCTGCTCTGGGAGAATTGAGGTTCTTCATGATGGCCAGTGGGGGACAGTGTGTGATGATTCCTGGGACATGAACGATGCCCAGGTTGTGTGCAGAGAGCTGGGCTGTGGCTCCGCTGTGTTGGCTCCAGGAGGTGCTCACTTTGGCCAAGGGGATGGAACAATCTGGCTGGATGAGGTGGCATGCAGTGGATCAGAGACCTCACTGCACAGCTGTGGATCACAAGGATGGGGTAAACATAACTGTAACCACGGTGAAGATGCTGGAGTGGTTTGCTCAGGTAGGAAAGATTTATTTGTTTCTATTAAAAAAAAAAACATTACAATATCAGGATCTGTTCTGCAACTTTAAGAACTCATTTGTTGGATTCCTTTTTTTGTGTTATAAACATTCTCTCAGGTTAAATAAGAAAATAGCATTGTCATTGATGAAAAAGGTCTTAAACAACCATTGATAACACATAATTTTAAACAGTCCATGAACAGAGCATTTTATAAACAATTAACTTCTACTCCCAAAGTCCCAGGGACCTGATTCCTGGAATGAAAAACTTCTCGTCCAGCATTGACTATTGCAGACACCTTACTTTCTGCCCTGTGTATTTTAATTATTTGTTGCATTCCTGGGCCTCTTAATTGCTGTTGGGCTTGTGTGTTATCTTGAACTCAGTTATCTCAATTTATAATTCATATAGTTCCCAGGAATAACGTATTACAGCCAATCAGTAAACTTCAATCACTTTTTGTTTAATTCAAACACAGTGGATTAGTGTTTTATATTGTCTTTGGGGTCCTATAGCTGCACAAAAAATTACACACTAACAGAAAAGCTTAAAAGTGCATGAATACTGAGAAAAGAGAGAATCTCAGCTCTACATATACTGGCAGCAGTGTGGAGTAGTGGTAAGGGCTCTGGATGCTTGTGGGTTCAATCATAATCGTAAATAATAATAATAATAATAATAATAATAATAATAATAATAATAATAATAATAATACTGTAAACTGACAGAAGAGAAATGTTTAACTGTACATAGGCTCGACTGTGCATGTGAATTGATAATGAAGTGCAGGCTTAACTGCCCATATAAATAAACGTTTGATCCCTGTGATTAATGCATTGACCTCTGTTATAAGCATTGCAGAGTGTTTGTGTCAGCTGGTATTTGTTCCACCCAAGTCCTCAGTGACTTAATTGGTCTAATTATTTAATAGCTGGATACATTTAATACCTAATCCAGGCCCCAAAATATTATAGGCAAATTTAACCTTGAATCAAGGATTTTAAATCATCAACTAAAATTCCTTGCAAAACAACATTTTAAAAAAATGTCAAATTGTGTAAATAATAATTAGATCAATTAAGTAATTGTGAGCAGAAGTAGTGTCCCCACCTGGGATTGAACCCACGACCCTCCAGTCAGAGTCCAGAGCCCCCTAATCACTAATCCAGCCCCCCTAACCATTACTCCACACTGACTGTCGATTGGACTAAACAAGGCAAATCAGCATTGCTAGGCTGTTAACATCTGTTGCTAAGGAACTAACAGTAATGGCAGACATAGCTTAAACATCGATGAACAGAATGTGTTTAACCTGCTAAAATGATGTGTTTCGCTCAGGTTCAATGACAAAGCCTTCAGTGTCCTTGGTGTCCAGTTATCCTTCATTTCTACCTGGTGAAGTGGCCAACATCACATGCACTGGCCCCTCCAGACTGCACACCAGCACTGATTTCTATCTGTACAGAAGTGGTTCTGGAAACTACATCACAACACAGAGAGCTGCACCTTCACAGACCAGCGTGACTTTCATTCTGTCCGACCTCTCTGAGTCAAAGCAAGGCAGCTACAGCTGTGTGTATAAAGTACAGGGGAGAAGTGAGATCTTCAGCTCCCCTCACAGTGACCCTGTACACATCGCAGTGGGTGAGTGGACTTCTATTAGCTATACTGCTGCTGACACTGTCCTTCTCTTGAATCTGTTGGTAACCAATGAACACACAACTCTGTTCAGAACAAAGATGTTTAATAATCTGCTCTAAAATCAGCTTATTTCCAATTTGTATTTCACATATACAAGGATCACACATGCTCTTTGTATTTTGTTTGGTTTTCTTCATGTTTTGGCAAACATACAGTAGCTTGAAAATGTAAAAGAAGACAGACGCTTGGGCAGCTGTGTGGAGACACCTGTTTAGTTGATCCCGATGAAATTGTTCAATGTGTTTGCTGTATAGGGGGCTCTCCAGGACCAGGGCTGGAGACACAATGTCTATTAGAAATGATAGGGGCTCTCCAGGACCAGGTCTGGAGACACAATGTCTATTAGAAATGATAGGGGCTCTCCAGGACCAGGGCTGGAGACACACTGTATTAGAAATGATATGGGCTCTCCAGGACCAGGTCTGGAGACACAATGTCTATTAGAAATGATAGGTGCTCTCCAGTACCAGCTCTGGAGATACACTGTATTAGAAATGATAGGGGATCTCCTGGACCATGGTTGGAGACACACTGTATTAGAAATGATAGGGTCTCTCCAGGACCAGGGCTGGAGACACACTGTATTAGAAATGATAGGGTCTCTCCAGGACAACGGTTGGAGATCACTGGTGTGAGTACATAGATTAAAAAGTGTATCTAGAATGAACAGAATGTTTTTAACCTGCTAAAGTGCTGTGTTTCGTTCAGCTTCAATGACAAAGCCTTCAGTCTCCTTGCTGTCCAGTTATCCCTCATTTCTACCTGGTGAAGAGGCCAGCATCACATGCACTGGCCCCTCCAGACTGCACACCAGCACTGATTTCTATCTGTACAGAAGTGGTCCTGGCAACTACATCACAACACAGAGAGCTGGACCTTCACAGACCAGCGTGACTTTCATTCTGTCTGACCTCTCTGAGTCAAAGCAAGGCAGCTACAGCTGTGTGTATAAAGTACAGGGGAGAAGTGAGACCTTCAGCTCACCTCACAGTGACCCTATACACATCGCAGTGGGTGAGTGGATTTCTATTAGCTATACTGCTGCTGACACTGTTGGTAACCAATGATCACACCATCAGGGTCTTCATTGGCTACACCAGCAGAACCCTCTCTCAGGACAGTGATTCTTATCCAGCTGTAGTGACACTAGTTTCGGACATTCCTGATTATTATTGAATTTCTTAGCAAACACCCTTATTCAACAATTGTTACAAAATATCACATTATTTTTATATACATTTACCCATTTATACAGTTGAATTTTTTTTTATTGAAGCAATCTAGGTAAAGTTCTTTGCTCAAAGGTACAGTAGCAGTATCCCCCATCTGGGATTGAACCCACAATCCACCTGTCAGGAGTCCAGAGCCCTACCCAGCACACCACACTGCTGATTGTTGAACAATCCTCTTCTTTTCCAGTGTTTCTGAAGCAGCCACACATCTCTCTCAGCCCGGCTGGCGGTGCTGTTGAGAGAGGAAACAGTTTTGAAATCACTTGCAGCTCTGCAGAACGCTACACAGAGAGCACCTTCCTCCTCTTCAGAGTCTCTGCAGGCTTCAATGAGAGATGGAACAGATCAGCACCAACCATCAACCAGTCTGCCCTCTTCAGCTTCCCTGCTGCAGACTCCCACATGAGGGAATTACTCCTGTCAGTATCAGACCGGGTATCGGGAGAGTGTTTGAATCCCAGCTGAGCGAGATGCTCCACGTCACAGTCACAGGTAAGCAGAAAACAAATCACCTTCTGTGGAGCACGAAATGTGTTGATCAGTTTCTAATGTTGTTGATTCATTAGTTTGCCTGATATAACTATGAACCGTCACTGTGCTGAATTTCAGTGTCAGTATCTCTGATCTGTCACCGTGTTGTATTTCAGTGTCAGTATCTCTGATCTGTCACTGTGTTGTATTTCAGTGTCAGTATCTCTGATCTGTCACTGTGTTGTCTTTCAGTGTCAGTATCTCTGATCTGTCACTGTGTTGTATTTCATTGTCAGTATCTCTGATCTGTCACTGTGTTGTCTTTCAGTGTCAGTATCTCTGATCTGTCACTGTGTTGTATTTCAGTGTCAGTCCTGATTCCAGTCATGTCTGCTGTCAGTGCTGCTGCAGTGCTGCTGCTCTCAGTATTTCTCATACTCCTGAGATGTAAAAACAGAAGGACAGACAGCAGAGAGGTAGTGAGGAGCGCTGCAGGTGAGCGACAGCAAAGATACCAGCAGAGGGAGCCGGCAGCTCTGCACCTTCAGTTTGATCACATGCATTCACATGCGTTCACATGCGTTCACATGTGTTCACTGCCAGGCAACTTTCTTAGGACCCAGTGTCTCTAGGGATCAATTCAGTCACTGGTGTTCATGTTGGTGGTCAAAGGATCGTTATGACAGTGGTTCAAGTTCAACACAAACAATTGGATTGAAATCATGGGGTGTCCATGAAAGAATTCTCTGTCATGGTCCTCAAACCATGGCGGGAGATCCCATGGGGCGGTCTGGTGGCCAAAGCACTGCCCGGGTGGGGAGGGCTCAAGAGGTAATCCCTGTCACACTGCACACCAGTGACTCCTGTAGGTGGCGGGCGCCTGCAGGCAGCGGTGTTGTAACTGGATCTGTGTTCGTCCTCCGACGCATCAGGTCTGGTTGGCTTCACTGTGGGCTTGCAATGTGAAAGGAAGTGGGCAGCTTGATAGCGCACGTTTTGGAGGATGCTTGAGTGCACTTGTCTTCGCCTCTCCTGAGTCACTGCGGGGGTCGTAGCAGTGAGAAAGGGTCTTTAAAACAATTGGACATTTCAAATTGCTTTAAAAATGGTCTATTTTTAAATAACCCTTTTAGACGATAGACATTTTGAATTGCATTTGGCAGTAATCAGATGAATGCATGGTTTTAACCTGTCCGATGCTGTGTGTTTGTTATGTGATTATGTGAAGTCATTGTTTATGGGTACTGTGTTTTTGTGTGTGTTGATGCTGTTGTTCCATGTGCTTCTTTACAGTCAGGATGAATTCATACGTTTCCAAAGGCACTGGTAACCTGCACTCTGAGGATGCTGATGAGGTCTATGCGAACACTGAGTTTTTCAAGGAAGATACAGTTGACCAGGACTATGAAGAGATGAGAACTGAGGATGGTAAAGAAGTCATAGATGACCTGGACTATGAAGAGATAAGCGAACCAGAGTATGAAAACTTTGATTTCAATCAGGACAATAAGGGGGGAGCTGAAGAAGATGATATCTATCTGGATTTCAGTTAGCAGACAGTAACAAGGTGGAATTTGTTTTACATTGAGGCCGGTACAAACATAATCGTGAGGGGTGATATAGATATGATACTGAAAGAGTTTGTTAAAAAATCAAAGAAAATCAGCTTTGACAGATTTGCTCAAAGGCAGCAAACCAAAACATGATAAATAAGGATTTGCTAAGCTATAGAATGCCACTGCATTAAAGTAAAACAAAAAACCTATAGTATTATTTTTCCTTCATTTTTTAATGGTTATTTACCTTTAAATTTAGAGTCATTTTGTAAAGTGTTATTTTATGGTTGTACACAGTCAGGTTTACAGTGATTTAACATTAAAGTTAAAAATATATATTTTACTTTCATTTTAATGGTTATTTAACCTTCACAATTTACAGAGATTTTGTAACATGTTTTAAATGTCTGTAACACAGTGTTAAAAATGTACTGAGTGTTCTGGAAGCTTTGGCTGGGTTTAGAATTATTTTAGTAAAAATAAGACCGAAGTTGAGGAATATTTTCAATATACATACACACATTATCCATAGAGGCTTTATCCTATAAAACCGTGGTTTTCAATCTGTGGGTCGGGATCCACCAGTGGGTCGTGAGGCATGCTCAGGTGGGTCGACACAATTTGGCTTTGAGAAGATTACATTTACAATTATTATTATATAATACTAACATTTCTTAGCATCCCTAGACCCTGCCTTAGGATCTGAAATGATCCTGTTGCTCTGAACCACAGCTGTTGTTTATTTGTTATTATTATTATTATTATTATTATTATTATTATTATTATTCATGTTCGGTCAGTCTGCTGTTGCACAGACTTCGGATTGTGTTGAAAAGAAACAAAAGAAAAGCAAATTTCTCGAGTAACATTTTATCATCAGTCAAATTTATAGAGTGTCGCATTATTTTTTATGTTTACTGGTGGGTCATTGAGTTAAAAAGATTAAACTCACTGCTCTAGATGGGGATTTTCAATATATTTTATGGGATTGGAACTGGACCTGTTTTTTACACGTGTCTTGTGTTTAGTTTTGTACAGCGCTCTGAGATGCCTTGGCATGCCATATAAGAGAATACATTTGTATTGTATTTTAAAATCTATTTTACCTTAAGCTTTTTATGGCTATTTGCCATTCATATGAACATCAATTTTGTAAAGTGTTATTGTATTATCATATTGGTGCCACGGTTTGCTGTGCTATTGAATACAACAGCATTAAAGTAAAAAACAAACAAACAAAAAAACAACTGTTATTTTCCTTCATTTTTTAATTGTTATTTAAACTTCAAATTTATGGACGTTTTGTAAAGTGATATTTTTAAGTTTTATTGTCATTTACCTTCTAATTTACAGTGAATTAAAATTATAGTTATATATATATATATATATATATATATATATATATATATATATATATATATATATATATATATTTACAACTCTGGAAAAAAATTAAGAGACCACTGCAAAATTATCAGTTTCTCTGGTTTTACTATTTATAGGTATGTGTTTGGGTAAAATGAACATTTTGTTTTATTCTATAAACTACTGACAACATTTCTCCCAAATTCCAAATAAAAATATTGTCATTTAGAACATTTATTTGCAGAAAAAATGACAACTGGGCAAAAATAACAAAAAGATGCAGTGTTGTCAGACCTCGAATAATGCAAAGAAAATAAGTTCATATTCATTTTAAACAACACAATACTAATGTTTTAACTTAGGAAGAGTTCAGAAATCAATATTTGGTGGAATAACCCTGATTTTCAAGCACAGCTTTCATCGTCTTGGCATGCTCTCCACCAGTCTTTCACATTGATGTTGGGTGACTTTATGCCACTCCTGCAAAAAAAAATTCAAGCAGCTCGGCTTAGTTTGATGGCTTGTGACCATCCATCTTCCTCTTGATCACATTCAGGGTTTTCAATGGGGTTCAGGTCTGGAGGTGGGCTGGCCATGACAGGGGTCTTGATCTGGTGGTCCTCCATCACACCTTGATTGACCTGGCTGTGCGGCATGGAGCATTGTCCTGCTGGAAAAACCAATCCTCAGAGTTGGGGAACATTGTCAGAGCAGAAGGAAGCAAGTTTTCTTCCAGGACAACCTTGTACTTGGCTTGATTCTTGGCGTCCTTCACAAAAGACAAATCTGCCCAATTCCAGCCTTGCTGAAGCACCCCAGATGAGTCCAATTTTCAGCTTTGCCCAACACCTGGTCGTCTAATGGTTAGGCGGAGACCTGGAGGAGCCTACAAGCCACAGTGTCTCCGCAGCCACTGTGAAATGATGGAGGAGGATGGGGTGATGATCTGGGGGTGCTTCAGCAAGGTTGAATCGGGCAGCTTTAACATGAATCAAGCAAGTACAAGGTTGTCCTGGAAGAAAACTTGCTTCCTTCTGCTCTGACAATGTTCCCCAACTCTGAGGATTGGTTTTCCAGCAGGACAATGCTCCATGCCACACAGCCAGGTCAATCAAGGTGTGGATGGAGGACCACCAGATCAAGACCCTGTCATGGGCCAGCCCAATCTCCAGACCTGAACCCCATTGAAAACCTCTGGAATGTGATCAAGAGGAAGATGGATGGTCACAAGCCATCAAACTAAGCCGAGCTTTGAATTTTTGCGCCAGGAGTGGCAAGGCACCCAACATCAATGTGAAAGACTGGTGGAGAGCATGCCAAGGCGCATGAAAGCTGTGCTTGAAAATCAGGGTTATTCCACCAAATATTGATTTCTGAACTCTTCTAAGTTAAAACATTAGTATTGTGTTGTTTAAAAATGAATATGAACTTATTTTCTTTGCATTATTCGAGGTCCGACAACACTGCATCTTTTTTGTTATTTTGCCCAGTTGTCATTTTCTGCAAATAAATGCTCTAAATGACAATATTTTTTATTTGAATTTGGGAGAAATGTTGTCAGTGATTTATAGAATAAAACAAAAATGTTCATTTTACCCAAACACATACCTATAAATAGTAAAACCAGAAACTGATAATTTGCAGTGGTCTCTTAATTTTTTTCCAGAGCTGTATATATATATATATATATATATATATATATATATATATATATATATATAACTATATTTACAATTTCCTACATAACAAACTGTTGAAACTGTAACAAACTGAAAAATATTGAAGGGAAATTTCTTGCCTGTAACTATAAATATGCTTCTGGCTCTGGGTCACTTTCTGAAATGAGGATGTGGTTTAGAAATAACATCACTTCCTGCCCCGCCCTCCTCTGCAAATATGGAAGACATCTGAATAGAAATCTGCTAAACCTCACTAGATGTTTTTTTTTTTTTTTTAACTAATAAATAATGCAGAGGGTCAAAGTGTAGACTCAGATGGGAACTAATACACTTTTATTTAAGTATACCAGTGTACAAAAAAAAAAGAAAAAAACACATCTGTTTTCCAGCACCTGTGAGGACCCGTGAACACCCATATTTATGCACTATATGTTGGGAAAGAAAAACGGGTTTAGACACCCATGATGCATCATTAATTAATTTCTATTGAAAGAAGCATAGAGTCGTGTAACCCGCATGTACTTATATGACCTTTTGCAACACATTATCTTCTGACTAATGAAAAAGGATATATAGTGAGAGAGAGAGAGAGAGAGAGAGAGAGAGAGGAATACAATTAAAACATTGCATTTGAAAAGCTTAGTATTCAATTATAAAACAACCACTTAGAAAGCGTAACATTTTTTAAAATGGAAAACCATCTTTCATAGAACTTGGCTGGCTCTTAAAAGAGCCTTTGGTTTTAGAACAAGTTCTTTAAGGGGTTACAGCTTAAGCATGCTCCCTCTTGGATGCGGCGCGCCCGCTGGATGTCTTTGGGCATGATGGTGACTCTCTTGGCGTGAATGGCACACAGGTTGGTGTCCTCAAGAGCCCGACCAGGTAAGCCTCGCTAGCCTCCTGCAAAGCGCCATGACAAGCGGAGCTTTGGGCGCAGGTCGGTCTTGAAATCCTGTGTGGTTTTCTCTGACAAGCCGTTGGAAAGGCAGCTTGCAGATGAGCAGCTCGTGGATTTCTGGTAGTGGCGGATCTCCCTCAGAGCCACGGTGACAGGCCTGCAGCGATGAGGCTTTTTCATGCTGCTGGTGGCAGAACTCTCTGGGCAGCCTTGGTAGCTTCCTAAGCCTTTCCTCAGTGATTTGTAGCATGTGGGACATTAGGACCATGCAAAACGCAGTTGTTATGAACCCCTATAAAAATGGACTCGGTAGCTAGGTTGGGAATGGTAAATGCTGGGTCTGTTTTTGGCTTCCATTCTTAAATACAATCTCATCAGGGGTGTGTTATCGCGCTTTGACCACAACAGAACCGGGTTAAGTGACCATTGACCAAGGACCCATGAACGTGACCACAACGCAAGGTTGAAAATGTAGTCGGAGCAGTTATGAGTATTATTGATGAACCAACAGGTTGAGATATATATATATATATATAACACTGACTAATGTCATTGGTGTGTCTGTCAAAGTTCTATACCAATAAATCATTTAAAAATATAAAAAAAAAAAACGTGTTGGACTGCATTGCGATGCATATGGACTATAGGCAGTTTGTTCCAAGTGCTTTCATTGTATTTCACTTAGTAATGTGAAACGATTTAAAAAAAATTGTGATCAACATCTACTTCGAGCAATCAATTAATTGTTTGAAGTCTAATGTGTATGTGTGTATGTGTGTATGTGTGTGTATGCGTGTGAGTGTGTGCATTTCTCCCCTTTTAAATTGTTTTTTTCATTTTTAAGTAACTGCATTGCAACCTTGTTTTTACCATTTACTGCAATGATTCGCCATTGGTTCTGGACCGTTTCTTATCTTCTAAACTGAGCGACCAGCAACACCCTGAGCACATGACCAGCAACACCCTGAGCACATGATCAGCAACACCATGATCACATGACCAGCAACACCCTGAGCACATGATCAGCGATGCTGTTAGCCAGTGCTGGGGCCCCTAGTTTCATATCTTCAAGCGACACCCCTTAGCTCCGTGCGAGAACAGTTTAGTGTACAACAGTGTTCTGTTTGCCTCAGACACAGACAAACACAGACACATTTAAGGTT
Organism: Huso huso; assembly: GCA_036884735.1. NCBI lineage: Eukaryota > Metazoa > Chordata > Actinopteri > Acipenseriformes > Acipenseridae > Huso > Huso huso. The sequence continues at coordinate 4,361,770 of CM072692.1, forward strand.
TTATTATAAAAATGTTTTTTCTTTAAGCAAATACATTGGAACAAGTCTAGCATAATGGCAGCCGATAGTCAAGGTTTGTATTCTTTTTTTTTTATTGGGGTTTTAATGTTTTAAACTCAAGACACTTTGTAGGGACATTTCAAGTGCTTGTGTTGCCTTTACGTCGCGTGGGTCTCAAGCTGTAAAATAAATAATGCAATAAGGTTTTAAAATGTTGACTGAACCATGTATACAGGTTCTCATATTTTATTGTGTTTATTTATTTATTTATGTGTTGGTTAAGTGTTTAAATGTTTAACACGTTTTTAGTTTTTTCAACAAACCGTCTCTGTTCTCTGCAGGTTTAACAATTCACATTTCTCCGGCTTTTAAACTGTTTTCATTTTTTTTAAGTACAGGCGTTGTAACCTTGTTTTAACACTTTTGTGCTCATTTATTTTCAAAACTTATTTTTTATTTGTCAACTCTTTAGACATTTTAACAAACTGTTTTAACATTTCCAAGCTTATTTTATTTTTAATTATATCTATTTCCCCATTTCACTGATCCATTTATTTTTCTGAAATAACACATATAACACAAATTAAAAAATAATACCCCAAACCTTTGTTTAATCCCCCATTTTAATGTGATAAACTACAATCATGGAACATGGTTTCCAAAAGTGCCTTAAAGACTACAAACACGTGACAGGATGGGAGGTGGGATTTTCATATTTACATTAAAACTACAAACATGTGACAGGATGGGAGGGTGGGACTTCCGGAATTGCTTAAAGCCTACAAACACGTGTCAGGAACTAGGAGCCGGGACTTCTGGTCGATCCTGATTGGCTAAGGGCACCTGTCAAAACCAAATGCTGTATTCACATTGGTTAAAAATTAACATGGTGATATCTGCAATAGCGTATAACTACTGTCGGGCTAGGGTAAGTCTGGCTTGAGAAAGGGTTGCAATATCAAAGACTTGACTTGAAGCTTGACTTTAGCTGTACTTGAACAGTAGATCTAAAGTGATATAAAATGGCTCGAACACAATTAAATGTTTCTGTATTTGTTTCCCGGTAGAAATGGCAACAAGTATTAAAAATATGTCATGCATATTTTTCAGTTATTTTCTTTGATTTAAAAATACTATTCGATACTTAATTGACATAGTTATAGACATTGTTGTCTATAAGGGGAAATATTACTCATATTCTTTGAAACCGAGAAGCTAACTACATAAGATGTAATGTAAACAAACATTACATTACATAAATGTAAAATCATAATGCTGTTACTGTTAATGAGCAAAAAAAGCGGGCAAAAGATCGCCATAGCTGTGAACTGGCCAGTTACTAATTCCCATTGAAATATGTCGATTATATAGGATACTGTGTTTAAATATTAAAATTATACAGTGGTTATGCAGCAGTGTGGAGTAGTGATTAGCGCTCTGCACTCTTGACTACAACGGGTCGTGGGTTTCAATCAGGCGGGGAACACTGCTGTTGTAAAAAATAATGTGATTATCTTGTAACAATTGTAAGTGGCCCTGGCTAAAGGGTGTCTGTTAAGAAGTAAATGTAGAAATGTATTTAATTTATTCAGACATTATCTTAAATACATAATGAATGTTGTATGAACAATATATTTGGGGCTTAATTGTATTTTTCGGTGCTTATTTTGAGTTATTTTCGAGTTTTATGCAAATCGTTTTTTTTTTTTTTAGGGCTTTCGTTTTTGATATACTGAAATTAGTGTTTTCAGTTACTTTTCAAAATGCTTGACGTTTATTTTTTTTCTTTTCTGTCACAATATGTATAGTAATGTAACTTCGACAGTACCTGCACTAGATGCTCCTTCTTTCCTTTGCTGTCTTCCGCCAAAAAAATCCCCTCTGGTCGCGGGCACATTCTTCTTTTTTTTTGTCTGGAGGTATTTTTGTACATTTCGCCACAATCCTGTTTTAAATCCTCCGTATCTTAACTGGAATGAGCTTGAAATCCCGTAACAAAACCTCCATCCTGATTGTAATCTTATTTTAAATCATGGCGAGGTCTCAATAGAAATGCAGGAATGTGCTGTCACTCAGTAGTTGGGGGGGGGTTTAAAGTATTCGAACAAATCAATGATAGATGATGCAAGTCAGGAAGGCGGGACATTGCCCAGCAGCACTGGGAAATGTATTTATTATTATTTTGTAGAAGGTTTTATTTTGTAATGGAAAAAGGGTAAAGTCAACATGAATAGATTAACCATTTCCACAGTTTTCTGGTGTTTTCCGGTGTTTATTGGCTATCCATCGGTTTCATTTTTTTTTGTAGCGGGGGTGTTTTATCAGGTTTATCGTTTAAAACCGAAAACCAGAAGCCCTAAATACTGTATATTCCTTCACTTGCAATGGCGGGTCTATTCTATGGGGTGCCAGTAGATGGCAGTGCAGCATTTAAGCCGAGGCGCATGGAAGTGAACACGTTAGAGATAGTAAGAATGATCATTGAGAAATAGAACCGAATGTTGTTTTTTAATCTGTCACGTGTTCTGATTCAAGTATGCTGTGATTTCAAATGTACTCATTAATATAAAAGCTAAACATCGGTGTTAGTTTTAGAATACTGTAACTGATTTGAAATGCCAAGTTGGACTTAGGCCACCCCTACCCAAGAAAAGAAGAAAAGAAAAGAAAGAAAGAAAGAAAAAGAAAGAAAGAAAAGAGCTGGAAGTTAAAAACTATCTTTACAAATACTGGTTATGGAAACCAGAGGTGTGTACCATGAAAGCGACTCAGCCGCCCGGACAGATAGTTTAGAGTTTTGTTAAAATTTAGTTCACATAGGTTTTGATTAAACTGTTTATTTAGATTTCTCTGTTTTGTTTGTTTTGAATAAAAATGTGCTTAAAAGCAACATTGACTAGACTTGTTGATAGCGCACCCACACAAAACACAAACAGTGGTAAAAGTCCTGGACCTTAACCTGATACAAAGGGCTTTACCACAAAAGCAAGTATTTTTGAAACATGCAAAGCTAGTTATATTGTACCGTGTGTGTATATATATATATAGGTAACTAAGGTATACAAGAGCTGGAGGTGTGCAGCTGGTCTAGCTGACGAAAGTGATGGATTGAGAGTATACAGTGTGGGGTGGGGGTGTTGAGAGGGGTGCTGTTAATAAGTGATGGATTGAGAGTATACAGTGTGGGGTGGGGAGTGTTGAGGAGGGGTGCTGTTAATGAAGTCATGGATTGAGTATACAGTGTGGGGTGGGAGTGTTGAGGGGGGGTGCTGGAGATGAACTGTGCTGGAGCTGGGAGCTGTAAGTTGTGAGCTGTGTGCTGTGCAGTGTGAGCTGAAAACCAGATTGCAACTCAAGCTGTGGACTTGGAGGATTGGAGCTGTGTGAGATCACTAGGAGCAATAGTTGAGGATCAGTGGGTTTCCTACCTGGGAGCAGTGTGTTCATGAGCAGTGAGATATACACCCTTCCTTTAGACCTCTCTCCCTCTCTCTTTCTCAAGCACTGAGCCTGGGTAGACTGGCTGCATGGGGCTTTCATGTGTTTTAAATGGGATGTTTTAGTCTTTAGGGGCTGTTAGCTTGACTAACCATCTGGAAGTGTCTGCTAGCTTGATCCCAGAGTCGGCGACTGAAATCATTTGACCCGAGCTCGCTCTGAAGACAACAGAGCCTCATGGGCTCGTGCCAGCTGGGCATGCTGAAGATGTGAAAAACCTGCTTTTATTCTATCCACAATATTGTACTGTCTCCTTTCATTCAGTTTGTAACTTTGTTATCTTTTTTGGTGTTTTGTCTATCCAGAGCAGACATTTCATTTCTTCTATACTTCACACCCTCAGCTTCTGGGAGGATTCAGGACTGTACCTGTAGTGTTCTTTGAGCAGCTTCACAATAGTATTACCCTGCTATCATTGGCTCCTTCAATTGGCAGGCAAACCTTTGAAAGATACAATAGGCTTAATTACTGTTTTTTTCTTCTTACATCAGACCCAGCAGTCACTGGACAAAGACCTGTATGAAATAGGCTGGTCTGCTGGTATTGTTTAGTTACAAAGACCTGTATGAAATAGGCTGATCTGCTGGTATTGTTTAGTTAAAGCAACACTGTGTGGTCATTGTTATAGTAGAATATCTTTTATGTGTGTTTAACATTTTTTTTTCTCCAAAAGCTTTTCTGTGCCGTCCACGTTTCAGAGCAGCTGCTGTTGACAGACCACTTAGTTTATGTTAATTTCAGAAGTAGGTGCAGAACAAAACATTTATTGAAAATTAAAAACTTTACAAAACATTTAAAGAAAAAATGTTTGCATTAAAGTACAGAAACATAAAGCATGGTTATTAAAATGGTGCTTATTTACATTTGTGTTTTGGTTTTAATTTAAAACCTGATTATATAGATCGTTGACCTTAAACAGTGCTTTGAATAACAATAAACAATAAAATTAATAAACAATAAACTAAATTTCAGACCTATGTAGCCAATGGAAGTGCAATATAGGAAGACATTGTGGAATTATTTAGTGAGCTACAAACAACTTAAGAGATACTTATCAGTACTTGCTGTGGGAATTCTAGCACTGTGCAGAGATGCCAACTAAGTCTGCCACTGCTGTACAGTTGTGAGTGTTTACAATTACAAAAACACTAACCTGAAAGAGATTAAACTGTAAAAATGAGGCTGCCTTGGCCCAAGTGTAAAACAAATAATTCACCTCGTTTCACTCTGCTGGTGAAGTTGCCGTTTACCCCTAACTTTCATCCAAAGTTTTGTCAGATTGAAAATTCCCTTCCCGAAGAGTGGAAGGACAGACAGGGAGTTTAATACAAAGGTTTTCTTACAACACAGAACTGTCTAGTTTCAGCTGGCAGATTGTTACAGGAACCAGAATAAATATAAACCGCAGGATAGGTGGCTCAGTGAATGTGGTTTGGAATCTGTGCAGGAGGGTCATTGTGTCAGAGGCATACATAAAATGACAGAGTGCCGGCATTAAAGTTCAGATACCTCCTATTCTCGGGGGCGATGGGGCAGTTATTGCAGTTTCATTGTTATTGTGCGGGCAGTGTAACTGGAACCAGAGCAGAACAAACTCAGGACTTGTCATTGTATCCAAGGACACAGGAAAGATCCACTCCTTTCCTGCTGATTCCTTTATATGCAACTCCTATATAAGCCCCTCCCCCACTCCACTCAATCTCCCAGTAACAGCAGTCCCAGACAAACCCTCTGCAAAGCACTTGAGATAATAATCAAATCTCTCTGGGTGATCAGAACATCTCTGGGTCTCTCCCATGTAGCCTTTTCTGTTCCCTTCCAGACAGACAGAGCTCTCTATGTGCTGTGTTGGGGTCCAGTGTGAGCTGACAGGAATCTGATTGAAGAGAAGAGGGGGGTGGTAGAGGAGAAGACAGTTAGAAAAAGTCAAATCACTGAAAATCTCCATAGAACCAACCAAAGTTAGACTTATAATACATATGTACAACGGGTTCTTTTTTATAATGGCTGTTTCTGGCATAAGGCTACAACTTGAAAACAGAAGAGGCATTGAGTACAAAGGTACAGAAGGGAGTAATAAGTTGTTTGTATATTTTGGATGAGTTTGTGTGAATTCATTTTTGCAGCTGGTAATCAATGCACAAAGTAATGATGCTATTAATTGTAAAATATTACACTGCCCTCCAACTAGTATTGGTTCAGATGAATACATGCAGAATGACTGGGGTGGGGCATTTGTTCCATTTCCCCACTCAGACCCCTTGCTTAGTAAATATCTTGAATAGAATATCATCCACTAAAATCCTCCACTGTCTCCTTTTCCCTGCTTTCCCTCTCTATGTTCCCTCCTCCATGCTCCTACCTCATTCCTCCTCCATGCCCCCTTCTCCTGCTCCCTCCTCCATGCTTC